>JAPWTK010000203.1:600000-788255 GCA_029963805.1 Aromia moschata | reverse complement strand
TTCAACCGCTTTATCTTTCAAAAAAGCGTCCAACCACACATAATTAGTATTTTGATCTTGACTGAGCTCTGAAGATGTAAGGACGACAGGAGCAGAGGCAGTATTATCTGTGCAAGCTGAATTCTCATCATCTGTAATGGTGCTAATTTCGGGAGTATTTGTAGCTTCTGCTGGTTTCTCTGCAAGTCTTTTAACCAACCGGAAAGCGTAATGATGCCAGATGGAGAATCCATTTCTCCAACAACATTTCCTCCTCCTAGACAGAATAGAAGGTGGACCCATCTTCCTTGGAATCGGCGTTCTTCCATTTACCTTATCGGACAGTGTCATCCTCGGTACCTTGAAGGACTTGGCGGCCGAGTATATCGAAATTCCATTTTGAACGGCCAAAAGGGCGCGTTCCATTTCTTCCTCAGTATAATTGAACCTTCCTTTACTCATTTTCAGCAATTATCCTGAAAATATCAGTATCCGTCACGTATTTGCCCCTGTGTTCGTCATAGCAATTACGAAATTTATAACAGCAGTTTTGTTCCCAAAGTTATATGACGATCACTGGTTAACAAAGACATTCAGCTTTAACTAAACAAAATTGTATAGCGTCTTGATCATGCAATACGGGATACCAGAGCAAGCAATTTTGATATTTAACAGCATTTGTATCAGTAATCGTCAGTTGTGACGACTACTGGTGCAGTCACCCTCTTGAGCGTAACCAGTATTCGTCATACCAAAATTACGTTGTTTCAAACAAACTAACCTCAAACTTTTATTATTATCAACTTAAGAACGTACCTAATTATCCAGCGAAATCAAGTAAATGTCAGAAAACTAGCCGGTGTCAACGCAGCACGGGTGTAATAAATGTCATTTTCTTTAACAGGATCACTAACTTAACACAACTAAGCATGAGATATGGTGACACATGCGATCGCGCGAACTTCTTACAATCGTCCCGCCAAATCTATGCCACAGAATCTATATGATCAAGAATGCGTAGGTATTCAACTTTGAGGCTGATTCGATAGTTTAACGCTAGATGTCTCTAGATTCTTAATATTAATTGCAATTTGTAAAATATAACGAATACTGGAGCACTGACGATGACTAGCACGTTTACCTTAGATCTAAATATTTTTCAGAATTCAAATTTCCATCTATGGAGAAAAGTTACGTAAAAAATACGTCCTCCAACAATACCTTCCCAAATATTAACTTTTTATGGATAGGATTTTTTAGGACATTAAAATTGAATATATACGATCATCTGAAAAATAAAAATGTTGCGAAGTTATTACTGTTATTGCATCTCTCAGCAAGTGCAAATTCAGCACTTCCATCGACAACATCCACCTCCTAACATGTGAACAAGTTGTAGTTTGTACTTACGTAACTTTTCTCGCTTAAATATAATTTTAACTGACTGGTGAGAAACATCAAAAGTAGTTGCCAAGAGCCTGGAAAATTTGAGTACAACGTTATTAAAAAGTTACTAAAGGCATTATGCGTAACTTTTTTGATACGCTATACGTTAGTCACGTGGAATATATTGTACGGAGATTTGGCAGCAAAAGGACATATTAGAATGGTAATACTTTTCAGACTCATCCCAAATAAACTAGTAACAAAAATTATAGGATATTAAAAAAAAATACAAATTTTTGGGTGATTTTCAACAAGGGACAACTCGGAGAAAAATGGTCGTACAGAAAATAATATAAAAGGAAATTGTAGCCTCAAGTGTCTAGTTTTCAGATCAGGACTTAAAAATTTTTTAGCGGGAGTGTTTTCACGTAATCATCCGAAAACCAACAAAAAAAAATTCCAAGTTTTTGCTCGCTTTTAAAATGGTCTGTGGATTTTTTTTCATCATGCGACCATAAAGCTCTTTTATACAATTTAATCAGTTTTAATTTAACCTCTTAACGAGCTCCGTACGATGATTTGCCGCGGAGTTATCGTCGATCAAAGCAAAAAAGTCCTTTTCAACTTTGACAATCAATTACTCGGGAACTAATGACCGTACAGAAAATGGAGGTAGGGTTTTGGAAACTGCAAAACATTCTCTATAAGACATAATCGGGGGCGACTGATAAAAACATTTTTTAAGCGATAATATTGGCCGAAAAAAGTTAGAAATTTGCGAATTTAAGGATATTTGGAAAATTTGGTATAACTTTGGATATAGTGGATGGAGAAGGATATCGTCGGTAATTTTTTAACCCCAAGTGTTCCTAAAAACCCCAAATTAAAGCGCTCGATTTTTTAAAGCGAAGGTTTAAATTTATCGTTTCTGCCAAAAATCACCGAACAAGCAATTTTTCGTTTTTATCCTTTTTCCTTTAATATTTTTTGCAATCCATATTTTCTTGCGAAAAATCAAAAAAAAACTTTTTTTTGTTTTTTTTTCAAAAATTGAGTTCAAAGAAAATTAGCAAAGAACAAAAATGTCTTAGATTTAGTCAAGTTTTTTCAGAATTTTTAGAGATGATTTTTGGTTTTTTAAAAATGGCGAAAAATTGCAATTTTTCGTCATATCAAAAATCATCTCTAAAAATTCTGACAAAATTTGAGGGTATTCTTTGGCCAATTCTAAGACATTTTTGTTCTTAGATAATTTTTGCTAAGCTCAATAGATTCCAACAAATTCCGATTTCGACAGCTTGTAATTCGCTTTTTGGACTTTGGTGCCATGAAAACTTTTGTTCAGGGGGATTCAAAGTGAAACATATTTCAATCCCAGAAAAATTAGCCGGGAACCAAAATCCATATGATTGGTGCGGGGTCCTTTAAACCTTCGGGGCACTAAGAAAAAAATCGCAGCGCTTTGCAAGTTTGAGGGTTTTTTGGAGACACTTTGATGTTAAAATATTACCGACGATATCCTTCGTTCATCCACTATATCCAAAGTTATACCAAATTTTCCAAATATCCTTAAATTCGCAGATTTTTAACTTTTTTTCAGCCAATAATTTCACTTCAAAAATTGTTTTATCAGTCGCCCCCGATTGTGTCTTATAGAGAATGTTTTGCAGTTTCCAAACCCTACCTCCATTTTCTGTACGGTCATTAGTTCCCGAGTAATTGATTGTCAAAGTTGAAAAGGACTTTTTTTGCTTTGATCGACGATAACTCAGCGGCAAATCATCGTACGGAACTCGTTAAGAGGTTAAATTAAAGCTGATTAAATTGTTTAAAAGTGCTTTGTGGTCGCATGACGAAAAAAATTTTGTCCACAGACCATTTTAAAAGCGAGCAAAAATTTTGATTTTTTTTTCGTTGGTTTTCGGATGATTACGTGAGAACTAGCTCCCGCTAAAAAAAAAATTAAATCCAAATCTAAAAACTAGACACTACAATTTCCTTTTTTTTTAAATTTCGCTACGACCATTTTTCTCCGAGTTATCCCTTGTTGAAAATCACCCAAAAATTTGGAATTTTTTTAATACCCTTTAATTTTTGTTGCTAGTGTAATTCCCCAGCCGAATCCGTTGTTTTACAATGTTGTCCGTTTACTTTGTCGTCTTCCCCGCTCCCGCTTCTCCCTCGTCCCGGTGGCGTTCCGGAAACGCGGAACTGCCCCAAACTACGCCGGCGGCGTAGCCCACATTTAGGGCCGCACTACGTTCTTTAGCGTATACACTGCCGGTCCTGGGGGCGGTTCGGGCTGCTGCAGGTGAACGACCGACAGCGACCCAGACCGATGTCGGGCGGGCGGCGCGGTGGGAAGCATCGATCTTCACTGCACCCGGCTTGCGCATTGCGTCGACGGCGGCCGCCGCGCCGTGCCGTGCCGCCAGGGCCGTCCCCGTCTTCCGACGGCGGCGGCGACGACCGCGGCTAGAGGCCGCCAGCGTACCAGGTGGGAACGAATGCAAAAGACTATCGCGGTCGAAAGTATATTGGGCAAACAACGAGATATAGTTGAACTAGACTTAAAGAACACACAACTCACTTAAAATTCGGCATAACATGGAATTTTTGATATGAACACATGATATGAACACATCATTCATAATCGTCTACAGTTTACAAATGAACTTGAAAAAAATAATAGCATTCATTTTCTGCACCATAAATACAAACAAGGAGAATTTGAAACTAACGGGTATACAAAAACATTTGGTCAGAAAGATATAAATTACAATTCTCATACACCTACTACATACAAAAAAAGCGTAGTCAATAGTCTAACTGACCACGCAATAAAATTATATTATATTAAATAATTAAACGTAGAATACATGCAATTTACAATAATAATATAAAAAGTCCAAAACAAAACAGCAACAAATATATATCAATGCCATACGTACCCACTCTATCTGAAAACATATCAAATATTTTCAAAACACATAATATCACTATAGCCCATAAACCGTTCAATACCACATAAAAATTATTCACAAAACTAATACCCAATATCGACAAAAATGAAGAAAGTAATACTATATATAAAATAAATTGCCAAAACCGTAACGGTGTATATACAGGGTGTTCCACCTAAGGCGGATTCATCCATAACTCTGTTATTAGAAATTTAACAAAAAAGTGCTTTGGGTGCTAGTTGTCTGGAATAATTGTGCATATGAGGAAAATATTTTCAATTATATAGGGTGCTCCGATTATTCTGCACGCCACCTAACTTTGTTATTTTACATGGGACGGAAATGGATTTAAATGTATATTTTTACATTTTTTGATTCCTCGTTTAATTCTAGGTCGACTTTATTAAGGGTTCCCTATACCTATCTCTTATAGTTTTTGAGATATTCAACTGTCTTTGAAAAAAATGACGATTTCAGCTCTATGAATGAGGCCCAATAGCATTTAAACCATAATAGCACACCTGCGGTTTGGACGATCAGATTTAGCACAAATTACCCTATCTTTTTCATTACAGGCAAAATGGATACGTTATTCAGAGCCGGAAATATCGGACCCCACATTTGACAATTTCAAAACGTGAATACTATTTTTTTTTCAAATGGCATCACCCATATTAAATAGTGCCGTTGGATGCGATATTAAATGCACTTTCTACTGATATTGGGTTTTCAATACTTATATCCAACAGTTTTCCAAGAATATTCGATTATTTCTAAAGTTTGCAAAAAATCGGATGTCTACAGCGTCACGTAGGCGTTGCAATTGCGTTGCTTGAAATTAAAAATGAATTATGTCAAAAATCATTTTTCACCACAGAATGGTAATCAGCAACCCAAAAAAACATAATAATATGCATTTAATATCAACTTTTTACTTTTTAGTGAAATTTGACAGCTTGTTGACAGCTTCATTAAGTCGAAATTTATTCTTGACTTCAGATTCGTGATCAGCGACCCAAAAAAAATCAAAATAATTTTTTTTTTTAAATTTCCTCTCTATAAGAGTTTATGGGGGTTATATGGGGGTGGAGAGAAAAATTGATGCGGTAGAAATTTTTTTTTTTGCCAAATTTGGTTTCAGTGCATCAAAATACACAGTAATGATGGGTCTGATCGCAAAGACAGCGTACTTTTTTTTTGTAGACCTGTGTAATCTATTAATTACAAAAAAAAAATACATCTTCCCATATACCTACATAATCACCTACTCAACTTGATATATAACTCACACCATACACCCATATTTATGTAAACGCACAACAGATTCTCACATCATAAATTACACTACTTTGTAAAATATAAACAACCAAATCAGAAACTGTAGTACCTTCAGTCCTCAGTCGAACTAAAACATCTACAATAGACACGACTCAAAGAGAAAATAGAAAATATATTGTAAGTTACTAGTATAAAATATAAATTTATGTTAAAAGAATTTTTGTTCTTATAATTGTATCTCTGATGATGGCTGAATAAAGCCGAAACGTTAGAAAAAAAAAAACAAAAACCTTTGTTTTTATAAACTGACCGATAATCCCACAAGTTTATCAAGTTAAAAGTTGATGTGAACACTTCTATAGGCGCGTCAAATCCGCCAGAGAATTAAAAACCGAGCTAGCATAGCGGTTATTCCATTCTTATACCTCTATACCATATTCATTCTTTCGTCTCGTAAGAAACATGTTTTATACATTGTGAAGTAAACATATGGACACTCAGGGTGTCCGGAAAAAAATTTCAAAGATGAGGTGACTCCTTCGTGGGGTGAATTCTTAGGTCAAAATAAGAAAAAAGTTTCTATGGATATATGTTTGGAAATGCTTCCTAATGGAGCTAGAATTCCCTGACTCCCAAAAGGTCTTCTTTATGAATAGAGAATTTGCATAAAAATTTAAAGAGGAAAATAATATAAAAAAAACTTAGTTAATAACGTAATAATACATGTCTGCTAGAAAATGCATTTCTTTTTTTATTCCGTTTCATAAATAAAGTGATTTGAAATCGCGTAAAATCAATACAATCGTTTCGTGTTTGAATATTGTGTCTTTTATATCTGACTTTATTCTGGCTTTTGTTTATTTTTGTGTTATTCATTATTAATTATTCAGTATGACTGATGAAGGATTTGTTAAAGTACAATCAGATAATTTGTCTCGTGTGGATATATTCATGGTGACAAATTTCATAAATTTCAAAAATTTGATCGCAAAATCTATTTACATGGTGAAGTAGCTGTTTCGGTAGTTAAGATTTTTAACGGAGATAGACCCACTGTAACTCCAGAATGTATATTGCACTGTGTATATTTGCTTCTAAACTTGGAACGAGTTTGTGTCGAAACATTCTTTTTCAAGAGATTGTGTTTTTTTTTAGCAACTGAAGGTTCGGCAAACTGAATATTGTTTAACTCCAGGTGATCATTTTCCAGGTTTATATTAGAATATGTAGCTGATGTGGAAACTACAGCATTATCAACAATCATACTTTTGGCTCTTTTAACAGCTGCTAGTCGGAAGGTTGAGTAAATGCCCTTTTTCTATCAGGCTGACTGTCAAATATATGGGGTACAATAGTGGATTTCTTTTTTTTGACCAACCATAATTTTAAATTTGATATAATTATCCATATCCTCCTCTAACTGCAACAAAGAAAATAAAATTTTAATTTAATATTTACTCTTCACTTACTGGTCCATTTTTAATTTATTTTTTCTATAAACAATATCAACAAAATACTATTTCTACTTACATTAAAATGATCTTCACACACATGTAGAGCTTTCCTGTTTTGAGAGATGTCTTTCTCATTTCTTCGACAAGCTTTCAGCCATTTTTTCCGGCGAATTTGATCTTCAGGTAACCGGATAAATAGCTTATTATTCGTCTGAACAGTAGTACTTGTACATTGAGATACAATACAATATTTAAAATAACCAGGAGCTTCTTCCATTATGCTAATAGGTATTTATTAAGCTATAAAACCAAAGTAAAATAAATAATTGAACAAACAAAATGTAAACACAACAAAGTCACACATGCTTTTTGTTTTGTTGTTTGCTTGGCCGGCCAACAACGAAAAATGCCGGCAACAACTCAGCGCGCGACTGGATCATACGAGATGACGTCACGAGCAGTGGCCACGCTCGCTAGCCGTTTTGAAACGTTTAGTTGGCGCGTAAACTTTAACTGCTTGTATTACGAAAATTATTGACATTAAGTTTCAAATTTTGCACACATTGTTTTTTGTCTTAAATAAGTATATTTATGAAATAAAAAATATGTGAAAGTTCCCATTAATTCAGTAACCAGTTGAAAATAGTTTTTTGGTGCTGAAACTGTTGGTAATATCAAAATCGATGAACCTTAATTAGGATACGGGGAGGCACTGTGGGTTGCCTATTTAAGGCGTAAAATTTTACTTTGGGAGTAGGTTCTTGAGTTTTTCTAAGATCAGTAATTTAATAAATATTCATTTTCATTAGTTTTCACTTCTGACTACCGTCCCACGACGGTAACAGTCTTTTTTTTGTAGCTTTAGGATTTACTGAACTGAAAGAGTGATTGCAAAACACCCCCAAAAGACCAAACAATAACTGTTTGGTCACCCTCGAAATTTGATACGAATTTGGTCCTAAACAATACCTAGTTTAAAGCAAGACATTAACCCCCTAAATATTCGGAGTTGAGTATACTTTAGTTCCTTACATATGAGATCTCTAAGTTGCACTTACATATTATTATTATAGGTACAGTTTACATCAACCAAATGGAATAAATTTAATATCTCCATATGTCAACACAACACAACAATCTTCATATGTCTCCAACCTGTCAAAGAAATATCAAAATAGTATTGTTTCTTCAGTAATTTTACCATTAAAATGTAATCCCACTCTCAATGTGTGAGATTCCATTGTGGAATGTAATAAAACCAATCATTTATTTATATACTTTGTTTAATGGGTGAAATTAATTCTAAATGAATTGTAACAATTGCATTCGTTTAAAGTACTGTTTCGTTAAAAATATTGGTTTCCAGCATTATTATCTTTTATATTTTTTATTTTATTTTTATGCGATAACCTCCTCTCCAAAGTTTAAAAGATCAGTTTTGTGGCTTTTGTATGACCACAAACGGGTTTCGCATTTACTATTTACGTCTAAAACGAGGTTTCAATCGAGGGTAAGTATATCTACTAATTGCAAGTAAGTAATCAATATTTACATGAATCCTTTATGATGAGCAACAAATACAAAGACATTTCTTTTCTGGGCACTGAACTGGATTCTAAAATGTCTAAAAAACGGCTCTGTGGAACGAGTGAGCTAAAGCATTCAGCGCTCTTTCAAATATCTTCTCTTATTTTAATTCACATTATTTCAAAGGGGAAATAAACGACGTTTTTCAATATCATTAGTGAAGGATAAGTAAGAAATATTTGCCAAAGGATCCTAAGAACACAGTGTGATATATACAGAGAATACAGTGTGATATATACGTGTGATATATACGTGTGATACTTTAATGAGATATTTCAGTAAATAAATATTATAAAATACTAAATATTTATTTTGATCTTTGAAGATTTTGAGAGAATTATTAATGAGTAATACTAATTAAAGAAATACAATTTAAACCACACCACAGAAATTAGAACTTCTCCTCTAGAAATTATTACGATTGTGTTAGAAAGAGATTACACATAAAAAAAAACGTAGTATACAACATAGTATATAACCAATCCCAATCACAATTTTACTTCAACTAATTAGGCTTTTTTTCACCTATTTTAGTTCCTCTTGTTCTTTTAAAGAAAATTGAATGTCAACATGTTCGTGATAATCGATCAACTAGTGGAAAATCTTCCGCGACAAATTTTCTCTAAGTACTATAATCACAAAAAATGTGGTACTGATTTTTTTCATACGTTTCGGTAATAAGATTGCTGCCTTCTTCAGAGATTCCAAGGAACCCAAAATTTTCCAGGAAACCACTCTTCACAGACATTTTTGAATTATATATTTCTGTAGATTTATATCAGCTATCAATCAGTTGCAATTGAAATCGTTCCTTCAATAAAATTATAGTAATATCACTGGAAATTCTTAAGGTTGGGCTTACGAGTTATTTCTACGAAGCGATTAAAAAGTGTGAAAATGTAGGTATGCGAACCCTAGCACGCCCAGTACAGCATACGCAACCTTACTACATACATACACGGTGGATACTTTAACTGGAATATATTCGCTAGCGGGGTGGTGAATGATTTTTCAAAAAATTCCCGAGACACGTCAACTTTTAAATGTATTTACCTACATTTTGCAAGTAATATGAAAAATATAGCCCTTCAGGGGTGGCTGAAACCACCCTCGACATGATTTTTTCAAATGCAACCCTATGGCTTGTGACCCCTCATTGTAAAGCTGGTGGAAAGAGGAATCCAACGCACTGATCAAATTTTAATTTTTAGTATGTTTGTAGGGTTGCATACAATTAAAACAATTTAAAAATTAAATTTATTTTCAACGTAACAATTGTTCAAAATGTGCACCATTCACTTGTTGGCAGCATCCCAGTCTGTGGTAGGTTTCGTCCCTTACATTATGCAACATTTGCGGTGTTATTTTTCCGATTTCCTCTCTTATCCTTTCCTGCAGATCTGCTATGTTGTTGGGTTTCTGAATGTAAACCCTACTTTTAAGATATCTCCACAAAAAGAAATCCAGTGGTGTAAGATCTGGAGATCTTGCTGGCCACTCAATATTACCTCGCCTCCCAATCCACCTACCGGGAAAAATTATGTCCAGATACTGACGAACAATGGCAGCATAGTGTGGTGGGGCCCTATCTTGCTGAAACCATAACCTCTCGTCGGTCAAGTTAGGGTTTAAGGGGTTTGAAAATAAATGACATAGCACTGGCATTAGTTCGTGCTGGAGTAAACGCAAGTATCTTGCTCCATTAAGAGTGTCTTCAAAGAAAAATGGTCCTACAATTCTTGTATTATGCCGGCCCACACATTAGTTTTCTGTGGGCGCTGAGTATGAAGTTCCCTCATCCAATGGGGGTTCTCTTCAGCCCAGTAACGACAATTTTGGCGATTTACGTGCCCATTTAATGTAAAAGTAGCCTCGTCAGAGAAAACTATCCACTCTAAAGATAACTGGTTTTGATCAATACAAGTCATCAATAATTCGCAAAATTCCACTCGTCGATCTGGATCATCTTCAAGTAGCTCTTGAACAGATTGCATTTTATATGGGCGTTTTTTCTCATATTTAAGTATTTTTAAAACTGTTTTGTGATTAAGATTACTATCACGGGCCAGATGACGGGCTGGAGTGATTGGATTTTCTTCTAGAGCAAGCAACAAATTCAACTTCGTGTCGTCATCAACAACAGCCTGCTTCTTACTCGGTACTTTCCTGACATGACCCATCTCTCGATATTGTGCCTCAATTTTACTAATGGTACCTTGATTTAGTGGTGGCAAGTCAGGATGCGTTTCTCGAAACATGCGAACAACTTCGCATTGAGTTCGCGCCCTAACACCATATCCAATCATCTTCAAAATTTCGATTTTTAGTGATTCAGTTAAATAAGACATTTTCACCAATTTGAAATAACACTTCGTCTCAAACTCTGAATACAGCATACAAACTAAATTACTCTTTGCGGCCGTGTAAAAACACTAGCAAAAAATAACAAATATCAGTTGTGGCAAAAAAATTGCTTGGAATTTTTTGTGGGGACCTATGAAAAGTAAGGTTTACATTCCAAAACTAAACAACACACATTTTGAGTACGAAATTGTTGCGTTAAAAATAAATTAAACTATAAAATTACGTTTTAATTGTATGCAACCCTAAAAACATACTAAAAAATTAAAATTTGACCAGTGCGTTGGATTCCTCTTTCCACCAGCTTTACAATGAGGGGTCACAAGCCATAGGGTTGCATTTGAAAAAATCATGTCGAGGGTGGTTTCAGCCACCCCTGAAGGGCTATATTTTTCACATTACTTGCAAAATGTAGGTAAATACATTTAAAAGTTGACGTGTCTCGGGAATTTTTTGAAAAATCATTCACCACCCCGCTAGCGAATATATTCCAGTTAAAGTATCCACCGTGTATATTTCTGTAGATTTATATCAGTTATCAATCAGTTACAATTGAAATCGTACCTCCAATAAAAATTATAGTAAAATCACTGGAATAGGTATGCGAACCCTAGCATGCCCAGTACAGCATACGCAACCTACTACATACATATATTTATTTATATATTATATTAAATATATTGTGAGTACCTAAAACCTATCCATGTATGCTTATATCTACAGGGAGTCCAAGATGATGTAGACAATCTCTCGGGAGTGTAAAGTTCGGATTAAAATAACGCTACATATAGCGTTAACATATTTCCTTATCATATTAAGGAAACAAGTGTAAGTAATCTTTTAAAACAGTGCGGCAGGTAACAAGATGTACTCCGGTTACCTGCAACAGAACACGCACAGAAGTTTTGGGAGCATCTTCCATAAGTTAAAGCACATTTTCATTCAACTCCTTCGTTCGTACTGTAGGATGTCCTCTTATCTGGCCAGATCTGAAATATACCTACATCTAGTCCTCTCAAAGAGAACGGAGCTGAATCACCATTCATTAATTTTATTCAATTTATTCGTATGTTGAAGGGGACCTTTCTGTTGGAATCAAAGGGATTGCAGAGAGTATTATCGAACATTCCACCGTTAATTTAAAATGTAAATACATGGAAGAGGATGAATGGTAGAGAAAAAGTGTAGGGTAGATTTTAGGGCGATTCTATAGAAAAGTAAATGGTTAGTGTTTTTCAATGCGTTTATCAAGAGTGTGCAAAGGACTGTGCGAGGGTGGAAGCTGATGTCGAAGACCTGCAAAGGGACGGCGTAAGATCTGTGAGAAGGAGATAGGCAGGGGACCATAGTTCTTACGTGCCAGAGAAGAGTAATGGCTAGATTAGCAATAATATATTTGTACATGGTCGATACAGGAAAAGTTTTTGTTTGATTTCATGTATGAAAGCATGGTGAGATGAAGTGAACATACAGGGTGTTATGAAGATGGATGTCATACTTGGAACTATGATATAGTAGGCCAAAAAGAACAATCTGTACATAATTTGCTCGTGTCTCACGGTTTCCGAGATATTAAAATTTTTGCAGAATTTTCTAAAATTCGAATAATAATGGGAATCCAATTTCAGAAAGTTGTTTTTTGGCATTTTTATTTTTAAAATGTTTTCATTTTACAATAGAACGACTATACTTATATAGCTTTGATTATTTCAAAAATGTTCTTCGCATCTATCATCATGCAAAGACAGGTTTTGGTAGTAGGTTACATACCAACCAGTAATATTGTTTTTGAAAAAAATGACTTATTTTGTTGTCCTTCTTTTACATTTGATAACTTATTAATTTTCACAAAAAAGGTGCCTTCATGAAAAATGGGGAGTGCCCAATCCTTAATGGTTATAATAAAAAAGTTATCCATTTCGAAAACTGTAGAAAAAAATAAATCAGGTATGGAAATGTATGAAAATGAAATTGGTATGTGTATTTTCAATGAGTATGTACTATTTGTAGTAGGATTGGTCTTTCTACATCCTTCATGAAGGCACTTTTTTCATGAAAATATCACATCTATACGAGTATGTTCAATATGAATTATGTCACTACATTTATTAATCAATAGAAATGTAATATGTTCTTGTTTATGCAAAATTCAGATATTCCAATATTGTGTTAAATTCTGTAATACTAAACCCACAAACATTTTATCCATCCACATAACTTTTAAAACATTGTTGTGTGATACAACATAATTAAAATATTGTGACGGAAAATTTTCTACTAAAGGGACGAGTTTACGCAGAATCTCTAATGTTGACCTAAACCACATGGCGTAACCTTCATTTAATTTTTATCTTCAATTAACTCTTGTTTACCTCTGGGATATTCCCGATTTTGTGGAAACATGCTATAACATGCCATTCTAAACTTATAATTCTATTACATCAGGTAATATAGACTTTTAGCACATGGACATACTTGTAAATAGTTACAAATAACATTGAAGTTTTGAAATAAAGAACTTAACGTTTTAAGTAATGTATAAGAGTTAAAATTTATCATTGAAATAATTCATATGTTTTCTATTTGTAAATTTTTTGTAAATACATAGAAACGTTATTTTATTTACCGGTAACAACTTCTGACCTTTCACTCTCAATGAAGCAGTGTTTTCATATTTTTCTTTAAGTTTGTTAACCAAAAAAGTTTTAAACAATTATCCTTCGTAACGCTTTAGTTCACATTTCTAAAATAAAATTTCTCTATGATAGTAAATTTTCAATTCAATTTTAGGTTACTTTGTTTTCGAGACTAAAAGTTTTCCCAGATATTGACAAAATCTGTTAGCGATTACAACGTTTGACTATTACAATACTTGATATATCTTTGATTTATGTGTTTTATTTCTGAAAACGTAGTAACTTACGTAGTTAGACAATATTTAAACTTGAATGTATGTACCTTTCTTATTACAGGTGTTTTGTAAATTCAAGTTGATTCAATGTGCACTATTTCATTTCTTCTAAAATGGCAGAAAAAGGGGGAAAAAAAAAAAAAAGGGGGAAAAAACCACCTATTTTGAACAGGATATAGAACTATTCAAAATATTTTTTTCCAAATAACATATTTCAAAAAACTTAAAATTGAATATATGAATGAATATGAATTGAAATGAAATATTGAATGTGTTGGAAAATGTCCAAAAAATATTGGAAATAAATTGAAATTGAATATGAATATGAATTGAAATAAAAAGTGTATCTTATAATTGATTTCGAAAATAGCATTTATCGGGATTTGTCTTAAATTTAAAGAAAAGGTTGTACCGCGATATTATTTACCAACAATCACGATACATATCCATATTGGAATTTACAAAAACGTTTAAGATAGGAAAATGCTAGAAATAAATTATAACAACATAAAAGCTTAAATATTATAGCAATAAATAATATGTATGTACCTTTTTTACTTTGCTTTGAATTTACCTTTTCTTTAAAAGGACACAACCGGGCAAATGCTATTTCCGAAATTAATAAGGTTTTAATTAATAACTTTTTAATGTTTCAAGATTCTTGAAAAATGTTATTTGGAAAATATGTTTGTTTTGTACTTTCAATCATCCTATCTTTGCTTAAAGAATATTTAGCGTTGCATATTTGCAGAAAAATAAACGCCTAAATTCATTAACAAAACATTTAAATATACGTGAAAAGATACTTTCGTGGTTTTCCCCTTTTTTTAGATAAAACTCAATCAAAAATTATCGAATGCATAATTCGATATTTGAAAAAATCATAACAATTAAAGTGGTAAAAGAGCTTGAAATTTTGTGATCCATCTGGTGTGTATTGAGGAATTCCACACTAACCAAGTTCTGAAATTGTTCCGAAATCCACGTACCAAAATTATGCTCTTAATTTAACCATATCTCGTACACAATTACATACCCTAACTCTGTCGGACATTGTAGAGTGGACCGATCAGATTTTGCCCGAAACTCCATTGACGATACGCAGAGCAGACAATGGCTAAGTTCGTTAGGGGCTTCCACTCGTCCCTAACTTAGTAGGCATTAGCAATAACGGAAATTAGCCTGGGTCTTTGTTTCGGCTGGTGCGATTTGTTTGCAGCGGCTTAAAGGGCTTTAGCTGTAAAAATTTACATAAAATCCCACGAGTTACGCAACTGGAATAACAGTCGTAAATATTCTTTGCTCAGGTGTGGGGAAGGCTCAGTTTAAAACTTTTTTGTCACACTGTGGCTCAAAAATCCGGAAACAAGTCTCGTGAGAGTTTCATGGATTTTTTTATTTTACTTCTATATCCACGTAGTTGAGTTTATTCATTATGGATTCATCAGGGGTTTTTTAATATTTATTATTGGTTAAATATGCCTATAATGCTCGGAAACGTCAAGATTTTGAGTTTAATTGTTTGTATGTCTGTCTGTATGTTAAACTTTTTTGTGTATACGATAACTCTCGAAAATGCGTTAAGATATCTACTCTAAATTTGGAACTATGTACCATGACGAGGTCTGGACCTGATTAGAGTTTAATCTGTTAAGGTTAGAGGTTAGATGTTTCCCGTTTAACCTCTAATAACCTAACCGATTTTTTAAAGTTATTAAATATTTTTCATTTTTTTTCTTATAAGTAATTCGTAAACGATGAAACAAAAAAAGAAACTTCAAATTTGAGACACATGTAACAGGACCTACAAATGTAAGGGTTGTTAACTTATATGATGGCGGATTGAGGAGGTTGATGGGGATAAGTATTCAAAATAGGTTAAATTATTTTTTAACATAAATATTAGTGATTAATAATTGTACTACTATGAAAATCTGCTATTCTTCTTCGAAATTAGATGTGGAAGTTGCAATTTTTTAGTTTTTAGGCGGCGGTTCTAGCAAATTTTATTATGAAGGAAAATTCTGAAAAAATAGGAATGATAAGATGTCATTCTATAAGATATACAGTACATACGAAGAGTGTAAATTAAGTAATGTGACTGGCAACGTAGCGCCCGATCTAGCTACACTGCGGAGACGGGACTTGGAAGGGCGGTAGGTCAACATGTAATGCACCAGTTTTAACCTGTACTGAATTTAGTTGTTCTTTGTGACTGTTTTCGTAAACCGGTTTTTTCTAATGCGTTTAAAAAATGAGTGACATTAATTTTGAGCAATGGTGTACTATCAGGTTTTGCTTCAGACTTGGACACAGCGCAACGGATACTTTTGCAAAACTTGAACATGCCTACGGAGACAGTGTTTTTTTCAAGAGCCTAGGGTTTTTTGGTGGTTTAAGTCATTCTCAGAAGAGAGTCGAGTGAAGATGAACCACACAGCGGAAGGCCTTCATCTTCAAAAACCGATGAAAATGTCAATAGAGTACGGGATCTTGTGCGTTCAGATCGTCGGTTGAGGAAAATAATGATCGGGGAGAAGTTAAATTTGAATCACACCACTGTTCATCAGATTTTGACTAACGAATTGGGGATGAGAAAAGTCTGCACATAAATGGTTCCAAAAAAAAGGAACAAAGGGATATCAGGAGAGAAAGGTGTGTTGACTTTTTTGTAATCGATTTATTTATTCGAATAAACAAATTTAAAACAATCAGTCTTATTACTTAATTTACACACCTCGTATCTCGAGCAGTTTTTTCCTTTCTGTTGAAATGGATCTTCCTCCAAAATTCTGTGGTTACCTTCCTTCATCACTATGAGTTACAACTTTATTTTAAATATATTTAAGTCATGACTATTTTGGACTCTTGCTTTCACGTCCACAGAGTGAATATTTTGTATGGTTTTTTTTCTTTATTATGAAGTTTACTGAAGAAGAAGTGGAATCTACGGTGTAGAAGTAAATTGACACTTGAACACTTTTTCACTTAACACCGAAATCTCAATTGTTATTTTTAACCTCTGCGTTTTTTAAAGTACTGCTCAAGGTACATATTATTCTAAATACAGTAAAACTTCGTTAAGACGCTCTCCAGGGGACCGGCGCAAAAGAGCGTCTTAAGCGGGAAAGCGTCTTATCCGGGAAAGTAAAAAAATGATGATTGAAAAAGAAAATGATTGCAAAATTTGAACGTAAAATTAAAATGCATAATACTCGTACAGGAATGTGATAAATACTCACATGCATAATATGTATGTACACTGCTTACTCACTGACCAGAGAGAAACCTGTCAAGGGTACTTTGTTTGAGGTTCTTGGTACCGTGTGTTTTGCAAGCTAGCAGATACTGTAGTTGTTGGGGAATGATCGTCCTCTTCTTCGGAGTCACTTTCTTCTCTCTCACTCCCCACAGGGTCGGTGATGGCGTCGGCGATCATGTCATCAACAGTGCAAGGTGCGAGTGTTGCTAGTTACAAGGGCGTCATCCACTGTCGCATAATCGGGGAAATTTTGGAGAATTTTCTCAGTTTCTGTTGGTGTGCTCTCAGTGGTATCTGTATCGTCTGAAAATCCGAATGCCGCCTTCCGAAAACAGGCAGACACGTTTATTCACGTCAGACGTCTAACGTCTTACAGACGTCTAGCACCTATTAGGGATGGGCACCTAACATCTATGTTTTCTGCAATATCGATGTTTTCCACTGAAGATCGATGTTTAAAAATCGATGTTTTATTTCGATGTTATATTTTCAACATCGATGTTACTTGTAAACATCGAAACATCGATAACTAATACGTATCCCACAAATATCATTTAATATTTCAGTACGAACATTTTTAAGTTGCTAAAAAAAAAAAACGAAAAAAATTCTAATTGACTCTTTGTACATTGTGGCTTACGCGACATATATCCGTCAAGGCAGAAAGTATTAAATTCCAGCAAAGATCTCATTTATTAAACGACAGTAAGCCGATATCTGTAGGCACATTTTCTAGTTTCTACTTCTACAAAACTATACACTTTTTTCAGAGAACATAAAAATTAAAGTCACTTTATACTGGGTGTAACAGGATTATGGTACACCCCCTTTTCTCCTTTAGTTTTCAAGATAGTTAATTGAAATTTGGGATATCCTATATACATAATAAGCGGCACTATCTGACATACAAGTGATTATTTTTCCACTTCCGGTTTTGCCGGAAGTGACACTAACTTTCGATTTTTAAATGGAACTCGCTTTATATTATTGCATTTTTGAATTCTGCATAATTTTCTGAATCCAACGATATCAAATAAGTGACATTTCAAACGTCAATATTTTTTTACAATTATAATTTTCAGTTTTCCATTTAAGTGGGCCATGACGGTTCCGATTTATTCTAAATGACCCATATAATGCTACAAAAATCAAAATCCCGTCAAAAATACTAAATTATGTGATTTATGAGGAAATAAAGTTCATCAAATAATTTCTCTTAGCTGTAATTTTGTTTGTATTTATCGCACATATTAATACGACATAAGAATAAATTACTTATTAATAGTAATCATAAATGGTACTACGGTGCCAATATGGTTCCATTTGAAAAAATTTAGTTCTGCTCCAAAAACAATTTTGATGAACTTAATTTGCGCATAAATCACATAATTTAGTATTATTGACGGGATTTTGTTTTTTTGTAGCATTACATGGGTCATTTATACTAAATCGGAACCGTCATGGCCCACTTAACTGGAAAACTAAAAATTATAATTGTAAAAAATATTGACGTTTTAAATATCACTTATTTGGTATCGTTGGATTCAGAAAATTATTCAGAATTCATAACTGCAATAATATACAGGGTATTCTATTTAAAAATCGAAAGTTAGTGTCACTTCCGGCGAAACCGTGTTTGTTGTGAAACATCGATGTTTTCTAGCCGATGTTTTTACTACCATCGATAGTAGGTACCGATGTTTTTAAAAATGTGCCCATCCCTAGCACCTATATTCACCGACTTATTATACTCACCCATTGACTGTCTAACACCTATATTCACCGTCCGCGGCGAACAAAGAGCGTCTTATCCAACAAAACAGAGCGTCTTACCGAGTACTGTTTTACTGTATTAGCATAGGAAAATGCAAGGGACCGACGAAAAAGAGCGTATTATGCGGGAAAGCGTCTTAAACGGGGGCGTCTTAACGAAGTTTTACTGTACCTACCTTTATCATTTTTAGTATAATGTGGACTGAAAAATAAAAAAAAAAAAAAAAAAAATATTAAATAAAAAAAAAATTTAATTATGGAAAATTAATGCCTCCCTTTTATTCTTTTTTAATAAAAAGGAAATTGTAAATTTTTTTTTTTTTAACATTTCCAAAAATTAGAGTTTTTTAATTTTAAATAATGATCAAACAGGGTTTCTACATCTCTTTCAACTCTAAGGTATTTCATTCAAGTCCAGATTGATTCTAAAAACACATACACACACACAAATGTTCCAGTTCTTTTAGATTTTCTAATGGTTTTTTTTTTTACTTAACGAAATTGAAACTACAGCAACTGCTTTCCATATTATTAGTATTAAGATTTAAACGCATCTGACCAATCACTCTGTTGCATTTCGAATAAATAAGAAAGAAGGATGTGATTCCTCGATACTGCATGTTTTAAAGTGTGATAAAAGTTTATGTCTGTTTTAATAACAATCGATTAACATGAAGCACATCTCGGTGTGTCAGTAGGTCAAACATTTTATCGATTATTTCAGCATGGCAGACAACAGGAGCCAGTAGCAAAATTGATTAGTCTGTCTTATAAATAATGTAGAAACGATTAAACAAGCCTAAGTCTATTAATATATTTCACTGAAAAATACATTACAGAATGCAGAAAACAAATATAATGAAGTACTAACATTATTCGTAAACGAGTATGTACTTATTCCCATAACAACCTAGAAAGTTTTATTCGTCGTTGCTATTTCCAAACTGATTCCCATCAATTCACTTTACATTTCAAAATCTGTAACTTGTAGACATATGTACATACCCACATACCAGGTGTCCGGTAATTAATGTGACAACCCTTTAGCTGCTGATGCGGGACCACAAGCCAGCTCAGAAAATGGACTAGTAAAAGTCCCATGGTTTTCCTGATTTTTGGACTTTTTAGTATTGTTTTTAATAATTGTTTAAACTGTTTTTAATAATCTTTTCCAGTGTACAGCTTTGATCAACTTGGATAGTTTTACTAATTTTAAAATACTGCTATTAAAACTCAGAAGGAGATTTCTACCGAAACGCAACACCTGATGATGGCTGAATATTAATTGTTCGTTAAAATTAGCGTAACACTTTTTAGAAAGGCCCCTGGAAAATATTGCGATCTGCGTCATGGTTTTGCGTCACGTCACGATCTCTGAGCGGGACCCCCCCCCCCCCACCGGCCTGGGCCTGGATGAGAGCTATCCCTCATATAAACCTTCATCTCGGCCCTCATTTAACTATCATTTAATTCCTCATTCCAGCCCTCATTCAATTCTCCTCAGGAGCCCCGGCGTCGAGTTGGCCAATTTCGGCCGGACCCCCCCCACGGCCAGGGCGTGGATGAGAGCTATTCCTTATTTAAACCTTCATCTCGGCCCTCATTCAACTCTCATATAATTCCTCATTCGTTCCCTCATTCCAGCCCTCACTCAATTCTCCTCATTTTGGACTTAGTCTCTGGGCGGGAGCGGTCCGGCCTCGAGTTGGCCAATTTCTTTATTATGGGATTCATGTCTTTATTATGGGATTGCCCCTGGAAAATATTGCGATCTGCGTCATGGTTTTGCGTCACGTCACGCTTGGTAAAGATGGTTTGCCTAACCTGAAGGGACAAAATCTGGGATAGGGAAAAACTATGTGTGTGACGCATGACGTCATGGGTCTTGATGGTTTGCCTCTTGGGTCCTCTTTCTAGGTCCTCTTTCATAATAAAGACATAGAATGTTCCATGGCCTCACGTGCGTAACTTCGTGAGCTTTTGAGTTTTAATTTTCGGTAGCCTATAGGTTGGTTTTATGCCCCTAGTCGCTACGCTGTAACTCAAACGGTTCCCCGTCCACAATAAGTTCTGTGTATTTGTATTTTGTCCCTTTTCTTCAGACTTTCACCACCTCTGATTCATCCCCTGTAGAACGCTGTGTGGGATGTCGTTTTGTCTCAAATTCATGTCATAGCATGACTTGAGGCTCTCGAAGTTGGCTGAACATACTGCGGACGGTCGATTGAGCGCCAAAAGTGAAACCCACCCACTCCAACCCACCGCCACCCATTGAAAATTTGCCGCCCTAAGGGGTTGTAAGCAGGTCTTGATGAGTGGGGTGACTCCACTTCCAAAAATTTTTGAATGAATGAAAATTCCTGAAAGAGGACTCGTTAGGTAGGCGAAACCTTCCTTTGCACTTGTGTGGATCGACAACCGCCAAATTCGCGTAAGATGCTTGGTACGCGCGACAAGTGTTTATTGTGACTTAGGCTCATGAACCCTCGACTGGACTAGCACCTACGAGGCAGACCACCCAAACAGCACCTTTTTTCACTAATTTTACAAGCGAAAGCATGAGAGCAAAAGAGGATTTGAAAGACAAACGATTCGAGTGGGTCGAAAAGGAGTCAAGCATCCTCAGGAAGGTTTTCAAAGTCACCACACGCATCAAGACCTGCTTACAACCCCTCAGCGCGGCAAATTTTCAGAGGGGTGAGTTGGAGATGGAACATCACTTTGACGCTCAATCGGCCATTCACAGTGGGTCACCGTCAACTTTAAGAGCATTCAAGTAATGTCATGACATGAATTCGAGGCAAATAGACATCCCACACAGCCTTCTACAGGGGTGGAACCAGGGGGGGGGGTGAGTGGGGGGTCGGTGTTGCTTGGAGGGATGTTTGGGTTGTTAAAGGGTAAAAGCAAGTTGTGACACCCCACACCAATTTATTAGGTAGCATTAAGTAGGTAGCATCAATTTTGATTCGCCCAACAGAGGTCAAACCACGCAAACCCTGCGTAAATGCAAAGGGGTTGCTTATCGAGAAGGTCTTAGTGTGTGCCGGGATGGAGTTTTTACCCGACAGCGTCCTTCTTAATACATCCTGTATGTCTCGGATATTGCTGTCAAAATCTTGTGAATTCAAATTTCGACATGGGGTTGGTTTTTTGGGCGTGGACGGCGAACCGTTCAAGTGACAACGTAGCGCCTTCGGGGTATTCAAACTAACCCTATGGGCTACCTACCAAAAAATAAAAGAAGCTCTAACCGCTTAAAAAAGTCACTAACTCGAATAGAACGCAAATCTAAAAAGTGTTATGCTAATTTTGATGAGCAGTTTAGCATTTATAAAACACATTATTTAGATATACGTGTATCAATACCCTAGTTCCTAGAAAATATTGGGTTGATGACTTTGGGACTACTTACTTATTTTTTTAAATTAAAAAATCCACACACATAATGTTTACAAGACACAAAAGTCCATTCTCTGAACGGACTTGAGGTCTCCCATCAGCAGCTAAATGGTTGTCCATTAATTACCGGACTCTCAGTGTATGCATGTATGTATGTGTATCAAATGTGAATATATAAAAACATTTACGAATTATTTACACGTCAAAGATATCAGTATATTAGGCTCATTAACCAGGCTCATTAACCAATTTACTTAAATACTCAATTCGTATTCAAATCAGTTCCAGCTTTTGATATGATACGTAAGTTTTCTAAATTACAATTTGATTATTTTAAAGCCCTTGTCGAGTTACCGTGAATGTTTTTTTTTCACCGAAAGTTAAATCGCGACATACAGTAAGCAACGAAAGTCATCACACACCCACATTTTGAAGTTTGCTTAAATTCTGATAATTTTTGTATTACAGCTTTGGTTTTTGCTTCTGACAGGATTATAGCTTGTGATATTCTGCGTCTAATAAGCCGAAGTTGAAGGCGGTATGTCGATTGTGTGAAAAGATATAGCTAAAAAGTAAAATTTCAATGTTTTCAAAGAAACGTAAATAACTTCGAAAATAGTAAATCCCTTTCGAAGTTGTTGGACTCGTATTAAAGGGAAATCTTCAGTGTATCTATTTGACTAACTGAGTCATTTTGAAAAAAAATTTCCTAGACATGAACAAAATCTAAAGTTGAACCAAAAATATAACGAAAATTCAAAAAAGCCCTGTACGCACATTACTCCAACAAAAATTTAGGATTAATATCCCTCTAGATCTCTCTGTCTTTTATTAAAATTTTAGGAACAGTGATTTTTACGAAAACGATACTAAGGATGGTAGAATTTTGAATTTTCGTGATATTTTTTGGTTCAACTTTAGATTTTTTCATGTCTAGGATTTTTTTTTTAAAATGACTCAGTTAGTCAAATAGATACACTGAAGATTTTCCTTTAATACGAGTCCAACAACTTCGAAAGGGATTTATATTTTCGAAGTTATTTACGTTTCTTTGAAAACATTGAAATTTTACTATTTTAGCGATATCTTTTCACACAATCGACATACCGCCTTCAACTTCGGCTTATTAGACGTAGAATATCACAAGCTATAATCCTGTCAGAAGCAAAAAAAAAAACAATGCTGTAATACATAAATTATCAGAATTTAAGCAAACTTTAAAAAAGTGGGTGTATGATAACTTTCGTTGCTTACTGTATGTGTGGAGATGGTTATATAATATTTTGAAAGTTACTTTGTCAATTAGGTTTTTGAAATTCTTCGTATTCTGTAAATACAACTTTTTAAAAGTGACTAATATTGTTAGAATATACATACACGTAGTATCAAACTTAACTATTATCTAAGTAGTCCATTCAAACTAGTACCTGACTCTTCTACTCGTTTATATTAAAGGAAAACTTTTATAACAGCATTGAAAAGCCACGGCTCAAGGAAAATGGGAAATATGTCTAGTCTGGCATAAACACATCGACTACGTGACCAGAGTTTACTCATTTTATTATAGCGAACATAGAAGATTCTCGCAATTTAACAGCAGAATAAAATAAATAAATCAGACTATAATAAAGCTACCACTTTTATAATACCAAAGAAAAGAGAAACACTGTCGTCAAAATACTATCTTTTAACTATTAATTATTTTACTTTTATTTTTTATCTATTTTTTAGAGTAGGTACCGGAAAAGCCACTTTGTGGCTTTATAAAATGTCGACGGTCTCTGGAACATAACAGTTATAAATATGCATTAAATTGGAAAAAGATCTTCATTTTTGGGCAAAAATGCCGGTACTCTAAGGGTTAATAAATGAACGTATTTAAAAAGTTACTGACATTTGAATAGGTATAAATGAAATGAAACTGTTTAACCTTTAAAAAAGTATCTTACAGGTATACATATATACCATTAATAATTATAAGTATATTATATATACCAGATTGATCATGGGTAAAGTGTTGATCATGTGTTGGCCAGTATACTGGTTTTCCCGTCCAGAAGGGTACCGCTAATGTTAAATTTTTCTACTCTGAAAAAATTCAATTTTTTGACTTGAAAAAATAATTGTCTTAGTAAGTTTTAATATCGCTCTTCACGAATCTGTAATTAGATTTTTGAGATTCAAAATGGCGGATGCAAGTTACCAGTTGCTGAAACGAAAAATAGATTATAATAATGAAAGTATGTAGAGGAGTGATTTGGAATTAATAATTGTGAATCGAACTTCTACAATTCAAAATCGTGGATTCCAAATGGTGGAGAGAAAATGGTGGATTCAAGATAACGGATTCAGGATGTCTTATAATATAACAATGATAGAAATAATCGAAAAATATAAATTTAAAATGGCGGATTCAAGATGGCGATCGAAAAACAAAAAATCACAAGCTTGATTTGAGTACATATTTTGAACAATATTATAAATTTTCCACTCTTTTTCGGAAACCAGCACTTGCTGAGATCGATTGAAATTCTGATCACGTAACAATATTGCAAATATCACCAACATGAGAAATATTCATCATATGATAAAGTCAAGTGATAATAACACATTTTGGTATTTCGTATTTATTTTGACACATTATATGGACATTTCTCAATTCGGCAAAGAATGAAAACAATGCTCTTCCCAAGTAAATAGCTCATATATATTCTTTTTACCAACTGGTATCTTGATTTGCACCAGTTTGTGAATCCATCCAACTGAATCAATCATCTTCAAAATATTTAAAAAATCTAATATTTGTCATTAGCAATTCCTAAATCGTAATAAAAAAATTAAATGGATAGATATTTTATTTCACAATTGATTTAATCAAAAACTTTTCATCGCCATATTGGGTCCACCATCTTGAATTTTTTTAAATAAAACTTTGGTTTCATAATCGGCGATCTGAAAAACCCCATGTGTACAGTTTTCAGTCCGATTTCGAGCAAATTTAAAATTTTTGTCGTCATATAGGATTTGTCCGCCATACTAGATCCGCTATCTTGAATTTCTAAAATCTGACTTCAGATTCGTAATTGGCGACCTTAAAAGCCCAAAGTTAGATGTTTGAGCAAAGGCGAGGGACCTTTTTTTGAGCCAGTGTACTGAATTTTCTGTCCTCTAAAGGTTAAAGAAGTAGGTTCTTTATGAAAACTTATAAAGAAAAATTAAAATAAAGTGTTCGTGGAGATTAAATTTTATAGCTAAAGAAGAAATAAAAGTTACCACCCTTTTTTCTAATACCAAAACTCGTGTAATATTTTTTCTCCTTACAAGATTATTCTCTTTTTGCATTGCTGTAAAAGTACATACACATTTTATTGAAGTCTAATTGACTTCTAGCTTCATGTTTATATTGTGACATTTGTTAAGTGTCATTAGTGACAGCTGACATTTATTAAGTTTTATAGTTTACATATGTACTTAGTCTATTTAGTTTATACACTAACTGTTAGTAAAGAATTGTATGCAATGACATATTAAATATTCTAGATGTTAAATTAATTTTCTAGAACATGTAAAAACTATAAATAGTAGTGTTGTTGCTAGGATAGACTTAGTTGTAATTTGGATGTTACACAGTTAAGTTCGACGAGTTGTAAAGTATTAATAAACGTGTTTGGAATTGAGGAAATGAATCATTTCGAGAGCAATACGTAACAATATTATTCACATCCCTGAACTGTGCTCTGAATTGTCCTCCAAACACCATAGCTGAAAAATATTTAACAAATCAACGAAGGGAAATTTTCATATTTCATTTTCCCAGTTAAAATATTCCTTAATTTTTGTGTATGTAGCTTTGCGTTAACAAAACGGCGTGCTCTTGTGGCGCTAATGAATAACGAGCAGTAAAAATATGATGGTTGTTTGTATATACTTAAAATTAATTATTTTCGTTTACGTACATGTTAATTATAATTAATTCACCCGAGCTAATTTTAGCAAAAAGAATGTCTAAGGAGGTCTAATGAATGGAGTTACCTAAGGAGGTAACGGTAGCACAGTTAAAAAGTATTCTTTGGTTTCTGGTCTTGGAATATTCTGGAGTAGATAAAACCGTTTTTAGTTGACTTCTAACAGTTTTATATCGAAAAAAATTCCACTTTCGTTATATCAGCTATTAGTCACATATTTTTTATGTACGTGTATATTTGGGTGTTCAGGAAGGGTAAATAAAATTCGTTTCACATGTCATGCATACCACACAGACATCGTAACCCTCCTCATAGAAAAACGATGTAGCTTAATTAAAAATTTATAGAATCAATAAAAATAGGTAACGTCAATATGATTTTTAATGGAAAACATATCAATAAACAAATAAAAGTGGACATTAAGGCAAAGTTAAAGTTATGTGTTATGCTACCTATCCATAGAGGGCATAAAAAACTGTTACAGTATTTATACCGTACAAATAATGTATATAGGGTGTATGTCGCTACTAAATACACAGTACTTGATGAAAAATAAAATAAGGTTTTGACAACCGTATTACAGAACTAAAAATATCAACCGTATTACAAAAATTAATATCAAATAACAACATTTTTGACTTTGAATTTTTTTAAATATATTGTGTGAACAAATTTAATAAATTGATAATAATTTAGTTTCAGTCAAAATTGTGTAACGTATCTAAATCATGATGTCAATTTGACAATCACTGCCTGTCAGATATGAGTGTGTACGGTATATTTTTTTTACGTTAATCGAACATCAATAGTATTTCCCTAAATTCAAATTAATTAATAGGTGGTCCAGTCTTCTCCGATGTCGATTATAGCTTGGTACATTCGAGACTGTCGATTTTTGATGTATTAGATCGAGATTTTCGGTATTGCTTCGAAAGCCATTTCCATGGTCCACGAATCTATCGTAGAGCATGGAAGCGGGAACGACATTTTATCGGGCTCCAAATATCCTTGCTAATGAACGATTTAGACTTTCCCACATACTTCGTGGCTGGAGTGTAAGTCGTTTTTGGTCCCTTGGGATACAAACACAGAAAAACGGCTTCAAAGCGCGAGGCGCGAGCAGAACTCATGACGTTTGATGTGCTTCTCGACTCACAAAGTAGAAATAAAACTGTTTTTCCCATAATTTTCAACAAAGATAGACGCATAAAAAAAGTAAAGAGCTATTTCCCATTGGTTAATAAAAATATAATTCTAGATAGACTGTAAATGATCACAAAAACAGAAAAATATCGCCATCACTAGGGTTCCGAACGTGTGCTATAACGCAGGGCCGGACTCGTAATACGTCATGTTAATGACGGAAGATGACACATGAGAGGTCAAAAGGACAGAAGTAAAGATGTGATAATAATGTATGTGTACATACCTATTGCTTGTGTCATTCAGAAATACCTACTATCCTCATTGCTTTAGCGTAAGTTGCCACGACAAGTAGTCTCTCTGCATTTATTCTCGTTAAACGTGAGCGAATTGGCCTGTATATATGGTTGTAGAGGGAAATTGATCGTTCCACATCTACTGAAGGCGCAAATTCCAAATAGTTCACATGGACAGAGGACGAGACAACACGCACATTATTTTACGAATTTCGCACAGTTGTTTGTATCACTAACAGGTTTTTTGTTGTTACTAACATCAGTACATTATTATTTTTTTACGTCTACAGAGGACAATACATGTGTTACTACTATTTCTATACTTTTGGCCACTGTTTGCAAAACCTGTTTATTGGCTATCAATTAACGACCTTATTACCGCAAAATCTCTCGTTCCGTCCACTGTTAGCCACAGAAATTTATTACGTATGTCTTCTTTGATATTTCCCATGACACGTTGATATGTCTTCTCGAAATATGTTTTACGCAATGTATGGCTACTAGGCAATGGAAAATCGGATACATGTTTGTCAAAAAAACGTCTAAAGTAAATATTGTCGACTAATTTCCACGAAAGGCTATATGCGCAAAACATTGTGCGCAAATCGAACCAAAATTTCTATTTTCTAACCGTACCGTAACCGTAGGTATATTTTTTTGATGGATATTCGAATCTAAATGTCTTTTACACTTTCGGCGATCACGAACGGTGGTCACCGAGTGATAAAGTCCTTTACACTATCGACGATTGCAAGGAATACATAAAATATGTCATCATTCTATTGTAAAATCCTTGTAATTTCAATTCGCAAATGGTAACGACTGTGCTTTTATTGCAGAAATCCACACAAAATCAGGTAACGTGTAAATACACTACACGAATTCACGAGTGACTAACTCGCGACAAAAAATTGTTTTCAATGCGGCGGTCGACCCGTTTACAACGCCGGCAGGTCGCTATCGGAGTAGCTCGCCGTCTTACGGAGAAAGTGTATTTCGAAATCCAGGGTTCCTGCAAAGATTTCGTGTGGGATTATTATTCCGAACGAAGTCTTGGCCGTGCTTAGAATGTCCGTGCTTAGAATGTTTTCTAAGCACGGACAGTGGCGTGGGTATACAGGGTCAAGAAATATGCGCTTAAATATACGGTTTATACTTTAATTATCATAGCGTTGTCTATACAACGGAATGATAGTGCCGGCTCTGCGTGACAGTATACTTTCCCGGATTCTTAATCATCATTCATTAATAACTCATTAATAACTCATTAATAAGTAACGGTTAAGAATTGAATGTGACGTTAAAATGCGTTTTTTAATCAAACGAAATTGACATGTTCCATTTTTTTACCGTACATTGTATTCTGTAATAATGCAGATATATCATAAAAGTAGAAAATACTACTAAATAACAAAAAAAATAAATAAAAATAAAACAATTTATATTAGTTTTATATTTCTGTACATACCTAAGTAGTTATTATTTCTTTCATACCGAGACTAATAAATCTCTCAGTTTTTAACAAAGATAAAACGAAATAAAACAATATCTGTCATATTATCCCAAAATGCAGCGCCAGAGTTCAACTAACGGCGCTAAGAGGACACTAACCGACGGCAGCGGCAACAAAGTTAGTACTCCCCCTCCTCCTTCCCATTCCCCACGCTGCAGCCACCCTAGCTGCATGATTTATTTACGCTACCGTCTAGCTTAATGTGGAGACGAGGACTTTTCATTTGGAATTTTTCCTGTGTCTGCTCTGCTCTCGTATCTAACTGTTGGCTGTACGTTAGCATGAATTTCTGTCGTGTTCGTTTTTTTTTTGGAGGGAAAATAAAGGTACTAAAACTTGCTACGAACACGTCTCGTGACACAACATGTAAATTCTCGCGATATTTAAGGGTTGCATTATTCCAGTAGTGCACGAAAACTGGACCAAATTTAAATGAGCTCGTATCTAAATTGAGTCAGGTCTTTTGGAGCATGCATGTTCGCGTTTCTCTAATACGGGGTTGTACACAGTTTGTTAATGGTTGATGTTGTGGAATTGCTAACCAAGGAAAACAAAGGAAGTTGAGAAGCAGATATGCCTGCAACAAATCTACTTTTCTACACGGTTTTTATTTTTTTTATGTGCATAAACATGCATTGTTAGCTTAGGCCCCCTGCACAATTAACATAAACGTAAAATTAACCACAACCACAAAGATGGAGTATATCAAAATAATGTTCTTGTCTACAACTAATTTAGTTAACATTAGCATTAAGAATGACCTTCAATCGTCATTAACCGTAAACATAAAGATGAAATTATTTTATCTTTACGCTTAAAATTACGTTTTGCCAGTTATACCAACATTGTGTCTGTACTCTCGTGAAATATGGATTAAGGGTTACCCTAAATACAGTAGTAACCAACACTAATTAATACTAAATTACTACAATATTAGTTAACAATTCGATATCCATCATTTCTTCTAATTCCAGTGTCCTTTCTGATTTTTCAAAATGTTTAATTTAGTGAAATTGGCTAAACTGAATCCTCTATGCGGGAGTTTTAAAATACACACGATTTTACGCAGATTTGTTGTGGACAAAACATACAAATTACAGTTACGCTTATGGTTATGGTTGTGGTTAGCTCAATTGTGCAACAGGACTTAGGCATAAAAGGAGTTTCCTTACTAGTCTGAAATATGCAAAGACATGGTTCCTCAAACGATGCAAACTATAATTACAGATATGCAATTATGCCGATTTTAGGGTGTCTTAAAATAGGGTGGCAAGCCTGCTGGCAAGCCTGCGGGGTTACCACCAGTAGGTGATGAGTAGATACGCGTTTTTGCATATGTGTACATTTTCACGAATATAAACATACAAATCGTACTTCAGGTCTAAGCTTCGTCGCTATTTACAGTAGAACGCGGCGGCGAATAACTTTCTATCAATCACAGTATAAACTAGTGCTTTTGGGATTTAAATGAGGTGGAAAAATCTTAAGTGAGAGTAATTCTTTGGCCAGTTTTTAAAACAATATTTTGGTTTTTGGAAATTGACTGTCAGATATGTACATACAGGGTGTCCTAAAGGGTGTCCTAAAAAGCAAGGTCGAGTCGAAAGAGGGTTACAGACCAGGTCTGTGATAAAAAAGAACATGAAAATGTCTTGGTTTTCCAGATATTACTAATTAGATAGATACCTTTGCAAAATCGCTTCCCCCAAAGTCAATACTTTTGTGCTATGACTGAATGCCAAAACTATTGTTTATATATTGAGCTGACTAACACGTCATTTGAATAAAGTATAACATTTTACAACAGCCACATTACTTCCAAAAAAAAAAAAAAAATTCATTCATTTTTAAGAATATTATTATTATAATCGCCTAAATTTAACTATTCACGCTTTATAAAAAATGTAGTAAATGGAATCTACAACTGTCCTCCAAAGTTGACGCATCTGTTGCAAATTCCAAAATGGTAATGGAAGTAGGAAGTTCAACTGTTAAAAAAAATATTTCTATTCAACTACAATGAGTCCAATTTCGAGGTTTTTTTTAGTTTTTTGTCAGCTCTTTTTTTATATGAAAACTGTGTGAGAATATTAGAAATAAAACAGTTCACCTACACCACTATTTTAGCTACAAAATGCTCAACAGCAAAACAAAAAATGTACCAATTTTTACAAGCAATAGGCGGAACATGATACACGAAAGTGGTCAAGTAACTTTACTCGCATGTATTAGAACAAGATAAAGTTTGAGGGATCATTGTTGCCCGACCGATCTCATTCCTTGGTCAGTACGTTTCACTACTCCTTTTGGGTTGCCCATTGTTTAAGCATTCGTGTATTTGTAGTACTGACATGGCTTTGTTACTCTGGATTTTGTTGACGCTAGTGATAGTCCAGATAGTAAAATGTTTTAGTTATTCAAATGGCATATTATTCACCTCAATATAACAAAAAAATCAACAAACGGCCGTTGATTTGAATCAGTGACACAAAGATATTGACTTATGACATACATATAAATATTTTTATCACATACCCAGTCAGGACCTGGACTGTATCATAATCCTTTTTTGACTTAACGTTGCTTTTTGAGGCACCCTGTATACATGCCTCATTTATTTATTCGTATGTAAGTACATTTTAAATAAAAAGAAAACGGCAAGAGAGACATATTTTTAGACTAAATTGAAACAGAGGATGTATTTTATGACAAAAGCAGTGCTGCAATGCAATAATGCCATTCTCCTCTAATGTGATACATGGTTAAAATGAACAATGCGAACCAAAACAAAAACATATTCTAATGCATTCTTCTCAGGTTGACTTGCTAATCATTCCAGTGACAGTTATTTTAATTTTCGGTCGGATTTTACGAACGTAAGCGCAAGTGAAGTACGATAAACTTTTATATTCAATAAAGTAACAAAGTTGCTCTTATCCCAGATGTTGTATCATTTAGACACATTGTTACAAATATATCAGGGCTAGCTATCTTTTTGTTGAAAATGTGTCTGAAATTACTTACTCTGAAATTTCATTTGCTAAAAAAAGAATGGATTGAATACCTACCTACATTGTATATGTATAAGATATCTCGATAATTTTTTTTACTTCTTACATTTTCGGCTACTGTGATATAATATTTTTGTCCTTTTATATCTAATTATATTCTTCTATAATCATATGAAGATTTCTCTTATGTTTTCTTTAACTCTTAATTAAGGTTTTCTTAAATATCTTTTTTTTTTGGTTAGAAAATGTAAAAATACACAGTAAAATAGGACATTTTTTTAATGCACTTCGCAAGAAATGTGATTACTAGGAATTAATTGAACCTATTCTTTTGAAACACTTATTTTTCCTTTAATCGATATGCCTCTTTACTTTTCTCTTAAAGCAGCGCCCACTGTGAACCAAGGACATACCACAAAATCCCCTACTGGCTTTAATTTTGCGTTGTTTGCTCCATTTAATTAAAATAAAAGGTTATTTTGACATGACGTTCACCGCAGACGAATTCGTTTCCTTTGTGTTTGTGTAGGAAAGTAGGGTCTAAATCGGTCCCACATACAAACAACTCCTATGTTTCGTAATGAGGTCGAAGGGACTTAGGTCATAAGTGAAAGTGCGAATTTTCGACTTTCGGGCATTATATATATCTAATAATATGAAAACCATAATTTGAGTTATGATTCGCTAAATAGATACTTCTGATGCAATAAAAGTGGTATTGTAAAAAAAATCTAGTAGCCTAAAATAACACAGGTCTACAAAAAAATCTGCTCCAGAAACTAAACCTATCAAATTCGAAATATTTTTTTTTATGCTGAATCCGAATTTTTAACTCGGAAAACTTTCTACCGCTTAGATTCTCGGTAAATCCCGGTTTTTTTGTTGTTAAAAATACGTTTTTAGTTTGAAATATTAATCATTTCTTAATCAGACATGTTATATTTCAACTATTTTTTAAGCGCTGAATGCGATCCCGTTGTCAAAATTTGTGCTAGACCCTTCTATTCCATATAAAATGAAAATTTAGGGTTAAAAACAGCCCAAAAATGGAAGAATTTGTGTTTTTCAAGAATGTATGACCGACATGTCATTTCCGAAGTATTTTTACGCGCTGAATACCATTCCGTACTCAAAATTTGTGCTAGACCTTTCCATTTTCCATAAAATGAAAATTCAGGGTGAAAAAGAGCCCAAAAATGGAAGAATTTGTGTTTTTCAAGAACGCATGACCAGATATGTCATTTCCGAAGTATTTTTACGCGCTATATACGAGTCCGTTATCAAAATTTGTGCTAATCTCATGATAATGACATAAAAATTGTTTTGAGAGATTGAAATGGTTCTACTACAATTAATATAGTGTTAAAATTATCTTGGTTAATATTATAAAGATTTAAAGGCTCGATTGCTTCTGAAAATATATTTATTGTTGCTGTGAGCTAGCTTTGGCATTCTGCTGTTGCAGGTTTCCTAGAACCAGCTACTTCGGGCCTTGATCAGAAAGTACAACATAGATAAGAAAGTCGAAATCTTTACGATCCAGTAAATATTTCCGCAGTGTTATTAATTTATAGGGAATTTTACAGAGAATAAATGGTCGTAAACATATTTCGGAAATGTATGGTCATACATATATCAGGTCATGCATTCTTGAAAAACACAAATTCTTCAAATTTTGGGTTGTTTTTTCACCCTAAATTCTCATTTTATAGGATATAGAGGGGTCTAGCACAAATTTTGACAACTGAATCGTATTCAGCGCGTAAAAATACTTCGGAAATGACATACATATATGGTCATATGTTCTTGAAAAACACAAATTCTTCCATTTTTGGGCTGTTTTTCACCCTAAATTCTCATTTTATAGGAAATAGAAGGGTCTAGCACACATTTTGACAACAGGATCGTATTCAGCGCTTAAAAATACTTCGAAAATGACATGACTGGTTAAGAAATGTTTCAAGAAAAGAATATTTCAAAAAAATATATTTCGCATAAAAACGTATTTTGACGACAAAAAAAACGGGATTTACTGAGAATATACGCGGTAGAAAGTTTCCAAAGTTAAAATTCGGTTTCAGCACAAAAAAATACTTCGGATCTGATAGGTTTAGTTCCTGGAGCAGAACAAAATTTTTTTGCAGACCTGTGTAATTGATATAAAAATGTTCTTTCAACCAAAGCACAGATAGATAAACAAATATATCAACTTTATCCTAATGTGTGAATCTATCTCATCTGAGATGTTTGACTGAGCTGGACACTTATTCGTGTCTACTCACCATGTATGTAAATAGCAGGAAAAAGTAATCATATAGGCACATTCTTCCATTTGGTATACTAGAATTTCATCCACGAAAAACAAACTACTTACTCAATTTCATAGACAGATGTCGCGCGTTTCCTACCATGATCGGAAATCTTTCATAAATCTTACAAATTTACCGTGTGTCCACGAAAGCTGACATCATATGGGAACATTTTTTATAACTAGATTTTTTTGATAATGTAATTTTGGAATGTGTTCGTGCATGTTTTAATTATATTTTATTATTTGTACATATGAGGTTACGGAGTTATTTTAAATATCGAAAAAATCTAATATTAAATATCGAAAAAAAAAACGTTAATAAAAAACGCTATTTTGCATATCTATTCAAATTCGTGAAACTATATTTTATTTCTGTCCATTTTTCCCTAACACAGTACTTGCTATTTATCTCAATTAACAATGTAGTAAATGCCTTTTCATTAAACTTTTTTTGTTACAAGCAAATCACGTCTATTTTAACAGAACATTCAATTTAAAAAAAAATGTAAAGTAAGAATACAATCTTGATCCAAAGTTGTTGTAATTATTACCTTATTTGCTTCTCTCAAAATGTATCACAGAATTTTGATACAAAATGAATACAAGTTTGTATGTAAATTCGATTAATTCAAATAATTCAAAAGATAAAATCTTGACATCAGATATCTCTTCATGATGTGTTTCAAATTATTTTAAAAAAATTGAAAAAATCTAAATTTTGGAATATCATTTTGCAACAACACATAATATTATGTATTAAGTCACGTGACAAACAAATTCTGTTGACTTTTATCTCTATTATGTTTTCTTACTATATTTAAATAAAAAACTTTTCTTTTTTTTTTTTTTCAAAACTAAATTTGACAGACGAGAAATAATAGGTACATTACCATAATCACATGTTAGTAAAATAATATACCTAAAATATGAATTAACGCATCCCGAATTTGAATTATCAAAATATATACATATACAATAATAAAAAGTGGTGATATGATGCCAAATAAAAAAAAAAAAAAAAAAAAAAAAAACAAAAAAAAAAAAAAAAACCCCCCCCAAACCCCCAAAAAAAAAAACCAAAAAAAAAACAAAAAAGGTTTTCAAAATTCCCAAACAAGAAAAACACGGCAAAATGTCACATTTGAGAAATTCAAAAAATCAACTCATGAAGAATGAGATTTGAGATATCCACACACATACTACGTAATGTGATTTGACCTAAATTATCTGTTGAAGCAGACCTAGGTTAAAGACATTAATATGGATCGAGTAACCTTTATGACCAGGTCATACTATACGAATTCCTTGGTATATTCATCAGAAAGATTAAGCAACTTGACTACTCGTATAATATGTTATTTGGTTTGACAGTGCTAAAATCTGTTAGAGTATATATCTACTTTTTGGATTAAGCAACGAGTGCCTCATAGTTTTTTTAAATACAGTATATTGCCATTAAAATAAATATTTAGTCATCTTTAAGAGATAAATCATTATTACTTATTAATAGAGATTTGCCAAGCACTGAATTTTCAATGGATATGTTTAAGACGTTGATTTTCTGAGGAATTATGTTATCTACATAAACTGTACTTGCCGAAACCGGTCAGGGTCTGTAAACAACACATAAGTACATACTTCAAATGTGGCGATTTTGCTGAAAGCCTGGAAAACCTTTTGCTTAGTTAATGTAAATAAGTCCCTTTTTTTAAATGTCGAAAGACGTCCAGAGCAAATTCTAGTCAACTTTAGACAAATGCACTACGGTGTCAATAAATACGCATAACATTTATTTTTTATGTTATTGTAAATATGTACGAGTGTGGCTATTAAATAATCGAACTGCTGTCGTAACACTTTTTATTCGTTACCAATTATAGTAGCAACTTTTTCGCCTTCAATGTACTACACTTAGCGATCTCTATGAGCTCTACGACCGCTCATATGACTTTTCCATTGTTGAAAGCAATGCTGGAAGTCCGCTTCTGTCAGCTGGTTCAGAACCTCCGTCGCTTTTGCTTTAACCGCTTCCGCACTTTCGAATCTTGTCCCCTTCAGCGCCGATTTCAAATAAAATAAAGTCACAGGGGGCAAGGTCGGGTGAGTATAGTGAATGTTCCAACACAATAATGCCTTATTTTGCAAAAAACGCCTTCACAAACAAAGCAGAATGGGCCGGTGCATTGTTGAAACCTTGCGCATGTTGAACGATTCATTCAGAATCTGGCGAACACATTCTTTGTCGATTCATGTTATTTCAGCAAGATTTCGGATGCTTAGATGATGATCTTCGATGGTTAAATTTACCGATTTTTTTCAATATTTTCGTTCGTTTTTTGACGTTGAGGGCCTTCCGGGGCGCGGATCGTCTTCGGTCATTTCACGTCCCTCTTTACACCGTTTAAACCATCTAAAAACTTGTGTGCGGGATAAATATTCATTCCTGTACACTTCTTTTAACATTGCATAAGCTTCTGTAAAAGTTTTCCCCAGTTTAACAAGAAACTTTATTAACCCGTTGCTCCATCTGACACTTAACATTTTTTCGACGCGTCACTGGTGCGTAGACTAATTCAAACGATTGCTACAGTCAAATTGAGCGACCCACTGGCTTGTACAGCGAGATCAGGGTGGGGAAAGTATCACCAGACACAGTTCTGTTCAAACTTGTCGCGACATGCTCGCAGTGCGCTGGTAGCAGCATCAGTTCGGTTATTTAATAGCCACACCTCGTACATTATTTGTTATGATTATAATATTATACATTTATTGACAATGTGTTTGTTAGGACATAAACTTTCGAAAGCCGTGTGGCCTTTCTGAAAATAGAAGGTACATTATACAAAGTATAACTTCTACGTATACTTTCGGTTTTCAAAAAGACCTCTATTCTTACAGTTCCATAATGTAGCGAAATACATGTGTGATTAAGGGAAATTTATGTACAATTGGCTTCAAAATTCTTAGTAGGTGATTTTCACATCACGTTTAACATCAACTTGATACCTTCTGTTCAAAAATTCACGTAACAAAATCGAGTGTATGAGGGCTAAAAATTTTCATTATAATTGAAACTTTCGTAAACCGAATGCGGACTTTCTGAAAATCTATAGTATATCTACCCTCACAGTCCTATAATGTGACAACATACACATGTGATTAAGTGAAATTATTTTCCAAAATGGCGTTCCATGGGACGCTGATTTTTTGTACTTCATCTTAGCTTTCAGGGACCTCGAAAACCCCCAGAGTATTGGTCTCCCCCGAGACAAATATTCCGGGAGAGGGTACAAAAATATACACTATGCACATTTCTCTTTCTTATAGGAGTATTCAATAAAATGTAACGTTATTTTTAAACATATTTTCCGTAAATGTAGGATTTCACAGCAAATGAAAATTTTATTACTCACCCATTTTTCCTGAAACTACAAAATTTCCATTACAGATAGGCTTTGAACGAGCAAACGAATGGACGAAAAAACTATATTTAACGAAAGGAAAAAAAAACGATAAACGCATTCAGAGTCTTCCCGTTCCGGCGTTAATGAAATCGGTCCGGAGCCCCTGTCACTCCAGATCAGCGTCCCAAATAAAAACATCACCTACATAAATTAAAACGGCCGCCTCGAATTTACTTTCGATACGCCCGGGATCTCTCTACCCATGGACGTCCACAAATTTTCTCAGGAAGGGGGAAGCGAAAAACCTGTATATAATGAAATCGAAAATTTATGATGATACCTACAATTACCATATGAGAAGAGATATATTAACTATTGATATTAATATTGACACAGGCACACAAAAAAACGTTTTATTGAAAAAGGATTTAATTATAATATTTTATTTAAAATATTAAAAACAAAAAGAAATAGTTCAAACATATGACAATTACAAACATACAACATACAAACATAAAACAATAATTTAAATGTAAAAATAACTGACAAACCAAAATAAAAGAAATTTTCTTTAGATTTAGTCACTGGCATCACAGACTTCACAGTCACTCTGACAATCTCACAGTCTGAGTCTGATGATCTGGACATCTATCACACAGTGTGATCATCTGGAAGGTCCGACTTAATAATAAATCACTTTGTTAGAATAAAGTGACATACATCAAAATAACGAGCCCTCAAAAAAAAAACGTCATCAAAGCTGGCCGAACAAAAAAATCGTATTTCTGTTATTTTTTTTCGTATTTAAAAAAAATTTAATTTCAATATCTTAAATGTATAATCTTATTTAATTGTCAAGGCTGTTACATTATGTGATACCCAGTGGCGGACTAACTGGGGCGGAAGGGCGGTTCATCGCTTAAGGGGTAACGCCACTCTAGAATTTTCAAAAAATCGTTTTTTATTTTTTTTTGGCTTAAAAAACGCTTTAGGCCCTTAAAAATGATATCCTATTGGTCTTATGGTGAAAAAAAAATTAAATTGGTTAGTTTTTGATGTTGCCTCAGCGTCTCTGAGCGTGCGTTGGGCGCTGCGGTAAGGTCCAGGTCCAACTTTCACTTTTCAAAAGGCGTTCCAGAGTCCCTCAGGAGTCCACTAGAGTGCGTAATTATATAATAAACGTGTATGTATGAGTCAATACTGCTGTAAAATTTAACAATTTTAGTGCACGTTAAACTTTAAACGCGTTTTTCTCGAAATCACTTTTTTAAAACTGGGCGAAAACAGAACTCGAGTACTAATGCATATATTTACTTGAAATTTTAACTGAAGCTTTAAAATTACACTTTCTAGACAAGTACGTAGCCGTTTTGTGATTGAAAGTAAATTTTTTTTATAAACAAATTAAGGTGTATTTTTGGGTCGAAAAATCGATTTGTTTTTTTCAAAAGAGGACCATTTTTACAAAAATCGATTTAAAAATAAATTCCTACGTACTTTGCTAGTTTATTGTATGTAGATTATAAAAAATTTTCGTTTGTTGTTCTATGCGTCATAATTTCGGAGGAATCTTTTCGCCCGCCAAGGCCTTTTTGAAAAACGAGATTTCGGAGAATTGTTATATAGCCGCCATTTTGTATCCAAATATCAATAAAAAAATTGTTTTTTCATAGATCAATACATGCTTAATAAATTGTTTAAAAAAAAATTCAATCCATTTCACCAAACTCCCACAATTAATTATCAAAAATGGGTCTCTTTTTTGGCCTCTAGAGTGGTGTTACCCCTAAATACTTCTTGATCATTTGTGTCTCAGTTGCATCATGCGAGAGAAGTTTCTCCAAACTTAAACTATAAAAAATTATCTTCGATCTACAATTAATCAAGAGCGACTCGTCAATCTCTACATGCTTTCAATTGAAAGAAAAGTTACAAAGGAAATTGATTTCACTTAAGTTATTGAGGAGTTCGGTAAAATGAAGGCACGAAAACATATGAAATAGCTACATACCTACAGAAAATAAAACCTACATTTTATATTGTTTGTTGCTGATTCGTATTTTATCTCCCTCATCCAAATCTATATTCTATGTACCTATGTGTATATAAGTAAATTACAATTATCTGCTAGAGCCTAGCATAGACACACATTATATAGGTACATAGAAATTTAATTTTTAATACAAACTTTTTTTGTTGAGAGTACTATTAAAATAAGAGTAACCATCAAGACAAATCAAACGAGCCCAAACAAGATGGGTTTATCATGCGTAGTTAAAGAATTTCTATGGACATCTTCCGTCTCCATGACATTACATATAAGTATTCAAAATTTCAGCAAAATTGGTTTGAGAGGAACTGGTTTGAATTTAATTTGCAAGATTTGAACAAAACGTACACACTCGTATATACAAATGTGAACTGAATAAAAAGCTTGTAAAAATACATCAACTTCTAAGACCGGGGGGCCTCATTCAGTTTTGGCGCCCCGGGCCCCTGACAGGCTTAGTCCGCCATTGGTGACATTACTTATTTTACAATTGTGACAGCCACTTGTCAAAGGTTTGATAACAACAAAGTTTCGCTTCGAGCTTCGACGTAACCGCTAGTTCCATCTCTCTCGTTCATAGCCAGATTTGATGACGTTTTTTTTTTGAATGGCTCGTTATATATTTTTTAAATAGTCCGTTTTATTTTCAAATTATCTGGGAAATAATCGTTTTTTTCCGGCATTTAATTATTCCTGAAATATTAAAAATCTACTTTGGACCAAACAACATTCCTCTGTACGAATTCTTTTTCTCCGTGCATGATGGTTTCCGCCTCTCCCCTCTCCTGTAGGCGCCCGTGGCGTTACGTCTGAAATCGAGAGGGCGCTCCGATAAGCTCACGTCACCGTAGCCCGGCGTATCCCGGTCGCGGTGTCGGATATAAACCGACAGCCCGATATCCTGAGACAGGATTAACTATACACATATTTTACCGCTTTCCTGCCGTCCTCACTCTAATCTCGTCCTGGGCTCCTCGACCCTGGACCTGGACGTCTATCTTGAGCTCACGCCGGCAGGCACGCCGTCGCTCTGTTGCTAGGCCGAAATCCCGACGACTTATTTATTTATTATTAATGTTTACGCCACATGATATTTCGGAACTCCATCGGCCAAGGCATTTGGGCGGAAAATACATTCTTTTTTTGGTGGACAAGAATATTGTATGGGTAGTATCTAGGTACTATACATATTTCAGTGATAAAAAAATTCTAGATAACCGGTGTGACCCACTAAGAACCAAAATACCCCTGTAGTTTTGATATTTATTACTCGATTTGAATGCTGTTGGCTATCAAAATATAGAGCACAGGATAAGTAAGGTAGTGGCGGCTCGTGGGTGTGTCAGTAGGATTACTCATTAGCTACCAATGGCGCCGCAGGCGAAAATTTTAAAAATTTTCAATGCGTTTTATCATGCGTTTTACTGACACTTCAGAATTTCAATGAAAAATTCTTTTATACAAAAATATAGACTGACAAGAATACTTTTTGGGATTTGGTAGCTTTTTGAAATAATATTTAGTCACGAATATTGAGGGCTTAAATATATTAAAATAATGGGTGGCAACATGTGAAAAAACATGTCGCCTGTCCTTATTGTTCACAAAAATGTTAATCGCCTTTTCATTAAAGTCCCGGATTTGTTTCACAAAATTTAATACAATGAATTATTTGGTTTAAAATATGTCTGTTTTTATCCACATTTTCATTGTGACGTCTTATATTTTCACGATAAGCACTATCAAGCTGTTGCCTTATGTCTACCTTTCCCAACACACTAAAATCTAAGATGTTATGTAGATGTTTTTCATTGTAGCTAGCATGTTTCTTAGCTCGTTCATTTCAATGTTTTAAATCACTCACCCCTTCTTGAGTCCATGCACTTCGGTTGCCACCCATCACTAAACAAATAAAACAAAACAGTTTGTTTATTTTAGGACACCCACATAACCACTTAAATATGTCGTAGACACTACTATTAAAATTTTGTGAATAATTTCGCGATTTTCCTACGTCTGTTTTGGAAATAATCAAATCGGGTATCAGCCTTCCTAACCGTTTAATTTCCGTTCGGATCTCGTATGTAATATCTTTATTAGTCAATAAAAAGTCCACCGAATTCATTTTGAAACGTTTCACAATCAAAAACAGTAAAACCACACTTCTCAGCGAAGAAAATAAACAATAACACTAAAAAAGGTCACTCAACAAGTGTGACCCGTTCAGCTGATTTTCGAACGATTTAACGACGTCTGTCTGCTGCAATCGTCGCCAAACTTTACCAGTCACCGAAAAAGCCCGATTAAAAACAAGGGTTGGGAAACTGTGTGCCCACGCCCACGCGCGCGATATGCGAGGAATTCAGAGTACGGTGGCTCGGTGCTCGATCGATAGTCTGTCATATATATGTGATAAAAATCATTATTTGTGGTATAAAAGGAATAATAATTAGAATATGAATAGTTTGTCGTATACAATTAATTGTTATTATTGTAACAGTAATTTATAGTTAATTAACACAAAAAAAGAAATATTTTGTATTGAAATTTGGGCTGGGCACGTGCCCCTGTGCCCTTTATCACCAGCCGCCACTGAAGTAAGGTCCTCTTAATAGTAGTTCCTACAGTAATTACCATTGCCCATTAGTAAAATGGCCTCCTAGCTCCCCAGACCAAAACCCATTGTAGTTTCTCCTACGCGGTCCAATAAAATATAAAGTAAATAGAGGGTGCCCAAGCAATTTTTTATATGACATATACAGGGTCTCTCTAGATGAAGTTAATGATCAATTTTTGTTCTTTTTTTGGAATCATCCCTGTTTGAGTAAGAAGTATTTTTGTTTTCACAAAGACAATATGCGATGACGAAAACAGGAAATTCCATTTCTGGGTGGGTAAAGTGCCTTTTCTCTGAAAGATACCGGAAAAGTTTTTTAAGACAAATTGCTCAAAATTGAAATTGTTTAAAATGTTTAGAAACATTAGGATTATCAGCCTACTTCGATTTTATTCCATTTTTATATCTACGAGGTGTGGCTATTAAATAACCGAACTAATGCTGCTACCAGCGCGTCGCGACGTTTAAATTAGTCTACGCACCAGGGATGCACCGAAAAAATATTAAGTGTTCAGACAGAGCAACTGATTAATCTCAAGTTTCTTGTTAAACTGGGAAAAACTTCTACAGAAGCTTATGACCCCTGTGAAGTTAGCACCACTTTTTTGGAAAATTGAGTGAATCTTTAGAGTTCTGAGTAGAAAAAGCATAGTTCTAGAGTTCCTGGCCGAAAAGAACAATAGTTCTGCAAAAATAAGGCCAGAAATCGAAAAAAATGAAATAAGGGTGCTAACTTCACGCAGCACCACTTTTTTTTATCAAAAATGAGTTCTGATGACATTTTTTCGGTAGAGAAAAAAGAGTTCCGGAGTTCCTGACCATTTTTAACAATAGTTCTATCATTTTGTTGAAGTTATTAAAAAATTAGATTTTGACAAAAAAAACACCATTTTTATAAGTATCGACTTTCGTTACGTTTTCAGCGGAGTTCTAAGTAGCACCCAAAGAGTTTTGACAAATGGCGAAAGAAAAAAATTTCTGTCGCAAAAATTGCGATTTTTATTGCAAATTTTAACTTCCAAAAAATCGACATTACATTATAAAAAAAGTACAAATGAGTTCTGACGAGTTCTGATCGCAGTTCTGAATAGCACCCGAAGAGTTCTGACGAATGGCGAAAGAAAAAATTTTCTATCGCAAAAATTGCAATATCTAATGCAAAATTTAAGTTCGAAAAATCGACAATTTTTTATAAAAAAATTACAAAAGAGTTTTGACGAGTTCTGAATAGCACCCGAAGAGTTCTGACAAATGGCGAAAGAAAAAAATTTCTACCGCAAAAATTCCGATTTTTATTGTAAATTTTAAATTCGAAAAATGTCGAGTTTTCAAAGTTCAATTTTGCAATAAAAATCGAAATTTTTGCGATAGAAAATTTTTTCTTTCGCCATTCGTCAGAAATCTCCGGGTGCTATAAAGAACTCCGATCAGAACTCGTCAGAACTCTTTTGTAATTTTTTTATAATGAAATGTCGATTTTTTCGAAGTTAAAATTTGCGATAAAAATCGCAATTTTTGCGATAGAAATTTTTTTCTCGCCATTTGTCAGAACTCTTCGGGTGCTACTTAGATCTACACTGAAAACATAATGAAAGTCAATAGGCACTTATAAAAATGGTGTTTTTTGCCAATATAGATTTTTTTAATAACTTCAACAAACCGATAGAACTATTGTTAAAAATGGTCAGGAACTCCGGAACTCTTTTTTCTCTACCGAAAAATCTAATCAGAACTCATTTTTGATAAAAGAAGTGGTACTGCGTGAAGTTAGCACCATTATTTCATTTTTTTTAGATTTCTGGTCTTATTTTTGCAGAACTATTGTTCTTTTCGGCCAGGAACTCTAGAACTATGCTTTTTCTACTCAGAACTCTAAAGATTTACTCAATTTTCCAAAAAAGTGGTGCTAACTTCACAGGAGTATGCAATGTTAAAAGAAGTGTACGGGAATGAATGTTTATCCCGCACACAAGTTTTTGAATGGTTTAAACGGTTTAAGGGACATGAGAGGGACGTGAAACGACCGAAGACGATCCGCGCCATGGACAGCCCTCAACGTCAAAAACTGACGAAAACATTTAAAAAACTGGTAAATTAATACGCGAAGATCGTCTAAGCATCCGAGGGTCTTGTTGAAATAACAGGAATCGACAAAGAATATGTTCGCTAGTTTGCATGAAACGTTCAACATACGTTTGCGCAAAAATGGGGCCAAAACTCCTCACACCCAAGGAGTTTTGAAATATTTGCGTCAACATTCTAAACAACATTTACACTGATCCAGGCTTGTTAGACACGGTGATTACTTGTGATGAATCGTGGTTTTTTACTTACGACCCCGAAACAAAGCGCCAATCCATGCATTGGAAGATCCCGAACTCGCCAAGGCAAAAAAAGCCAGGATGAGCAAATCCAAATTCAAAGCGATGGAAGAATGAACACGAACTTTTTTGATATTCGACGTGACATTGTTTACGTTCACTACTTGGTCTGTGAAGGAGTTTTTTTTTCAAAATACGGCATTACTGTGTTGGAACCTCCACCATACTCGCCTGATCTTGCCCCCTCTCGTGAATCAATGAAATGCCTATAACTTTAATGCGGAAACGAGGAAAAGCCTTTAAAAATTCAATAACTTCTTAAGACGCTGACAGTGTGGTGGACGAAACGTCATGAATGAAAATTCATCACACACGGCAAGTGAAAGCTTTCACTTTGAAATTCTAAAAAAATCACTTTTTTTGTTAATAGGCTTGTTTCTTTGTTAATTTCTTTGTTAAAAAGACATAGTCATATTCTTTGTTGAATTAAAAAGTCAGAGAGTTAAAATTTTAGCCTGTGATATATAAATTAATGTTTAGATTTAGTTATCCCCTTATAATGTCAATTTACGAGGCCAAACCTGCGAATAGTAAAATGTGAGGTCACAAAATGCACAAAATATTTCTCTAATTTAATTTACTTCATATATCTTAGGGTTTAGAAGTTATTAAAGCATTCTCATAGAAAAAGTGGACATAATATACAGTGAGGTCCCTAAGTAACGGATAAATTCATTATCTACGTAATTTAAAATTTATGAGTAAAATCCTGAAACACATCTATTTTTAATTCTAGAATGACATTTTTTGAGCATAATTTTATATTACCCCTCCAACCCCCTTGGAGTGACATCTACCCTTTTAAAATTTTTAAATGGAACGCTCATTTGAAAGGGTTTTTAATTCTGCATCCAGCAACATAAGATTTTTTTTAATTTCTATAATTTTTTTTTATTGAAAAATATTACATTTTTAATGTTACTAAGTAAAGAAAAGAACATGAAACAGAACAGAAGAACAGTTAAAATCAAATGTTCAAACTAGACGCATGTTGCTTCTTGACAATAATGGAGGAGTTGCTGAAATTCTTCTAAAACATTTTGTATTGTTTCCAGGGTGATTTGATTAATTTCTTGCCTTATTCTGTCTTTTATATCTTCTACGTTATTTGGTCTATTGAAGTAGACTTTCGATTTTAAGTAACCCCATAAAAAATAGTCAAGCGGGGTCAAATCGGGAGAACGAGCAGGCCACTCAATTTCACCGCGTCTACCGATCCATCAATTGGGAAAAACTTGATTCAGATAGGCTCTTACTTCCAATGAAAAATGTGGTGTAGCTCCATCCTGCTGAAACCAAATATTTCTATCAATTTCATTGGGGTTGTCATCATCTGGGAAAAGCATTCTTAACTCTGGAACTAAGAAATTTTGCAAGAAATCCAAGTAACGCGCGCCAGTTAATGTGCCATCAAAGAAATATGGTCCGATAATTTGAGAATTTATAATTCCAGCCCAAACGTTCACCTTCTCAGGATATTGAGTATTGACCTCCATATCCAATGTGGATTTTCTGTACTCCAGTATCTACAGTTCTGTTCGTTGACTGTTCCATTTAAGACGAATGCTTCATCAGAAAAAAGAATGTTTTTTTATAAATAAAGGATTATCTTGGCATATATTTGCCATGATTTCGCAAAATTCCAATCGGCTATCAGGGTCATCGCGTTAAGTTCTTGACCCAAATTATTTTTTTATGGGCGGTATTTTTCGTTTTTTAGAAGACGCAATATGGACGTTTTACTAACATCATTATCGGCGGCAACTTGTCTTGTAGGTTTATGTGGATTATTTTGAATATCTAACAATATATCCAATTTCTGTTCATCGTCTAAAATGTGTTTCCTACCAGATTTAGGAATATCTGTGACATTTTCAAATTCACGAAATTTGTTTTCTATTCTACTAACCGTAGACTGGGAAATGCGGCGGTCAGGATTCTTAGTATTGAATATTTCGCATACCTGCTTCTGCGTTCTTGTTTTATCACCACATCCTAATAATATCAAATTTCAATTCTTTGGGTATCAGAAAGACTCATTTTTAAAATAATGATCAACATGACGATCAGCGATAAATAACATAATAGAATAATAAGTTTTCACAGATGTAGCAAATAAAGAAATTTAAATGTATAATTTTTTCTGATATGTAAAAAGAAACCCTTTTTTACTTTTTTCTTTTTGTTGGGCATTTTGCGCAGCGTATCAGAGAAACCGATACATTTAAGTTGAATTGTATACATTTCAACATACAGGCACTTGATTGTATACATTTCATAATAATAATAATTTTGAAATTATCAAATTAAATTTTCTTGATGAAAAATATACAAAATTCGAAAAACGTTATATTGCTGAATATATAATTAAGAACCCTTTCAAATGAGCTATCACACGCACCCTCGTTCCATTTAAAAATTTTAAACGGGGTATCTGTCACTTCAAGGGGGTTGGAGGAGGCGGTATATAATTATGCTCAAAAAATGTCAATCTAGAATTAAAAATTGACGTGTTTCAGGATTTTACTCATAAATTGTAAATTACGTAGATAATGAATCTATCCGTTACTTATGGACCTCACTGTATAATCAAATATTGACAAAAACACCAAATTTCCTGAACCCATCAATAATTATAAAATTGTATTATGTTTTACAAACATACATACATACATATGTAGATACGTCAAGAAATTGTAAATGAAAACAATTATTGTTATAAAAAAAGTAATATTTATCACAATGAACAACACGCAGATAAACATTTATTTATTTATTTATTTCAAGAAAAATCTGGAGACATCCGGTATATATGGACATGAACACTTATCACAATATCCTCTTTTGTACCCTGCAAAGCGTACATTTCTAGAAAGTAATAAAGCAGTCAATTACAAATACATTTATTTGAATTATAAAGAGACCGAAATGTTTTTTAAAAGCCAAACCGAAAATTACCCTCCGCTACCTTACGATCCATATTTACGTCCCGTTTCTTGCCAACCACCCCGTCTTGACTAAATTCTTACCCCTCCCCGCTTCGGCACGGATTTTCCAGAGAGGCACGAACTATTCCTATTTCTGCAAATGACATTGATGGATGTTTCTTGTTTCGGCAGTAATTTGTTAACTAACTAGTTTAAATACATTGTCTGAAACACTCTGGCTGAGCAAATGCTTCGATGGGGACCAGCGGAAACGCTCAGGCTAAAGATTGCTATAATTTACACATAGTTATGAATGCTAATAAGACTCTAGTTATTTAGGGCGAGAGACAAATTGAGAGCGAAAGTTCTCGATGACGGTGGTGATATAATTGGTATGTGATCGATTTGTGGCAGCAGCAGCGGTAAACTTTCTTCCAAATAGCTATTTACGAACGTTTGTAGCCTTTATATTGTGTCCATGTCAGTAACAGCTGATGGTCATATTTATTATATGGTCATTTATTGTTACAGTTGGAAAATGTTACTTGCATTCAAATTTATTTGAGTAAACTTAAACTTGATAGAAATTTGCAATACACTTTATTAAACATTTTGTGAATGCTACACTGAAGCAAAATTCAACATACATACGAAAAAATCTAGCTATATCATGCCCAAGTTTAATAACATAGACTTTCTGTAGCGAATTTAGCTGAAATGAAAATAAAGTGTCTTGAAAAAAAGGAAGTTTTAATAAATAATTCAATATATAAATGTATGGAAAAATGAAAAGATTTGTGGTTGTAATAGAGTTTCTAATAAAAGAGTTTTGAACAATACAGTTAATAAAAATGATGATGGTAACTTACTGGAAGATCCATGCATAGTTAGTAATTTCTTTATCGATTATTTTTTACAGGCTCCTTTATCGTTAGTGCAAAAAATAGGATCATATAAAGATATAAAAACAGATTTCTTTGAACAAAATTAAATTATTAATACCTTTTTTATTGTGTCCTTATATCGAGTCTGATCTTCTATGTCTTTTAACGACTAAGTTAAAATATAGTAAATCCCATGGGGTAGATGAATTTCCAAATTTTCTATTAAAAATTAAATTTCTTTTTAATAGATTAAAAAAATTCTGGTAAATTTTTAGGTTTGCACTTTGATGCTACCCTAAGTTGGAAATATCACTGCGACAACCTTGTCTGTAAACTACGGACTTTAAATTATTTATTTATTAATTTAAGGACTGTTCTACAGAGGAGTCAGTTAGTAAAAATATATTACGGTAAAGTAGATTCTCTACTAAGATATGGCATATTTCTATGGGGTTGGTCATCAAATACCACAAACGTATTTACGGCACAAAAACAAATAATAAGAACAATTTGGTGTAAATAGTAGACATTCCTGTAGACCATTATTTCATGAATTAAGCATTTTAACCGTATCTTCTCTTTTTATATTTGAATTATGTCTTTATGTATTTAAGAACAAACATAAATTTATTACACACTCTGATATCCATAGCAAGAACACAAGAACAAAAAATAATATTCATATTCCATTTGCAAAATATAAAATAACATATAAATCACCTACAGTACTGGGATTAGTTATGTTCAACAGGTTACCATCTCATATAAAATCAGTTAGTAGTTTTGGAATGTTTAAGGATCGTTTAAAATAATTTTTAATGGATAAGTGTTTTTATTTTGTGGAAGATTTTTTAGATAGGCTCGACATGTAATATCTTAAATATCTTAATTATGCTGCTATTTTATTTGTCAATTTTATTATATTTGTTAGTATGAACATGTTATGTCTTGTGCTATATATGTTTACTTTTATTTTGTATTATACCATATATATTATAGGTATATAATATGTAACACTTTACGAGTTTCATAATAAGTATTTTTGCTTCTGACGACTCCCATACATTGTAAATAATGTCTCAGGAAAAATTTTAAATAAATAAATAAAATAAATATAAAAAATGCCCCTTTTTTCTCTGCTTATTATTGGTGGTGAGCAACTGAGGACAAAGACGGGATTAACTGATTTAAATAAATTAGGCGATTAAATTAAAAAGCATGTCGGCACAACATATGAAAAATGTTGTGCAATTTTGTGTGCTGTGCTTTTTTGGAAAAGTAAACATTTCAGTTCAGACACAATAACATTACAACATTTTTAGAAATAACATGATTTGAAAAATGCTTATATTATTTGCTTATGCTTATTAATGCTTATATTTTTAAGCGCCTCAAAATTTTCAACTTTCAGATACGACCTTGAAAAATTATACATTTTTAGTTCTGCCATTAGGGATTGCAATCCGGCACCAATTTGATTCCGGTCGGTTCTAGTCGGATTGGTCCCATCAAAACTATTTTGCCTCTTCATTACAAAATCAACTATATAAAAGATAATCAAGTGTATTACAAAGTTTATAAAAAAACATTTATTTATTATGAAATCAACTTTATTTACACTGTTATAATTAATCAACATTTACGTATGAACCAACAATAAAAATTTAGTATAGTGTAACTAGTTAAATTGTAATTGTTATATTAGTTTAGTAATAATTAGATAATGACGGGCAGTTAAGTTCAGTCTCACGTACTAGATTTCACAAATGACATCAATAATAATTTGTAATGTAACTTACATTACATTATAAATCCATTAAAAAAAACGTCGTCAAATCTGGCTATGAACGAGAGAGATCGAAATAGTGGTTACGTTGAGGGTCAAAACGAAACTTTATTTTTGTCAAACTTTTGACAAGTGGCTGTCATAACTGTTAAATAAATAATGCTACGTGACGTAACAGCCTTGACAATTAAATAAGGTTATAAATTTAAGATATAGTAATATAATTTAAGTCATATAATTAAGAAGAATAGAAATACGTTTTTTTTTTGCTCGGCCAACTTTGATAACTCTTTTTTAATGGCTCATTATAAGTAACTTATATAGAGACATCCAAAAAAAAACGTCAGCAACTCTGGCTATGAACGAGAGAGATGGAAATAGCGGTAATGTCTAAGCTTTTCGGTTATGTCAAACTTTTGACAAGTGACATAAACTTTTGCACAAACTTTTGACAAGTAAATAAGGTTATAAATTCGATTAAGGATAGAAATTCGTCTTTTTTTTCTCGGCCAACTTTGATGACGTTTTTTTTTGATGTCTATATTAAATCTAACTAAATCAAGCTTATCAATTGAGGTCACAATAATTAGATAATTTGGGCACGCCAGGCAGTCTCATTCTTATAATTATGACAGTCACCATGAATCTGTTTAATCAGTGGCACTATTATCACAATAACGAGTTCAAAACTTCTTATTTTTTAACATACTTTAAATAATTATTTTAAGTAAAACATCTATAACAAAATCACTTAGTTTTGAAAAATTATCGTAGGAGACAATAGTTTTAATTTTATCATCTGCCAATCGACTTCTTACAGAGCTACAAATGTAACCAGCGGCCGAGAAGACCCTTTCTGCTTCTACTCGTACACTTGTCAGTTTTATTGTCAACAAATTCATGTTTCATGTATTTCTTTTAATTAACTTTATAAGTTATTGTCCTTGTCTATTGAGACAAAAAAGTCTCTTTGTTTCTCATACTGGTGTGTGTTTTCACCATACACCATAATCTAGGGTAATCTATCTATATCGATAATCTAAAATAGAACATAGGGTTAGCAGGGACAAAAAATCGCCATGGATGGCATGAGTTCATTGAACTACAAAAGTCGTATGTTATTGGGCTTATGACCTATGTATTCGTCTTTTAAAAAATGTTGTTTCGTAATTTTATGTTAATCGTAAATGAAATCATGAAATATGATGACAACTGTTAAATGTTCTGTAACTGTGTGCTGCAGTTGTACCTAGTCTACATGCAGAGATGGCTGCATGTAATATGACCGCTTCGCATTTTCCAAGAGACCGCTTCTTTTTCTCTGTCCAGTGGATACAAATGAAACACAAATTTTAATTTTTGAGTCAAAGTTTTCAGATTTAGCACAAAAATCGAACTTTAAATTACGGATGCAACTCTTAGTGAACAGGACAAACATTGTATTTAATTATGGAATGTCTCAAAATCTAACGATTGGAAAATATGGAGACATCCAAAAAAAAACGTCATCAACTCTGGCTATGAACGAAAGAGATAGAAATAGCAGTCATGTCTAAGCTTTTCGATTGTGTCAAACTTTTGACAAGTGACTGTCACCATTTGTAAAATAAACAATAACTGTCATATGATGTGACAGTTTTGACAAGTAAATAAGGTTATAAATTCGATAAGAATAGAAATACGTCTTTTTTCTTGGCCAACTTTGATGACGTTTTTTTTTGGATGTCTCTATAGTTTCATTTTTACCTTAACGGATACTAACTAATATCATATAATAGGTAATAATTCATATAACTAATAGCATTAACTATTCTTTAAACGCACAAATTCAGTGTAAAAATAGTTCATTGTAAGTAGACGCAAAATACATTTCACCTGCCAGAACGGCATCGATCAAGTCGTGTTATATCCAATAAAGGTCGCCCTTCGACGCCTCCAACGCCGACGTTGACAAATAATAAGAAAAGAGCCACCACGGGCCCAAAAAAAGCCATTTCCGATTCAAAAGAAAAACAAAATTCCACTCCATTTTCCTCGTTGCACGTGTAAATAATTTACGGCGAAGTGCTAGAATAACACCGCCGATAAACTTGCGTGGCACCGCCGAAAAAGCGGCAGGCTCTCCTTGCCAGTATTTACGGGGCGGCCGTTTGATTTGACGTTATCTCGTTCGGTCGGGGGTTGCTATGGAATCCTGCTGGGCCGCAGGAGCACAAGGTCGCCAGCCGGCAGGCACACACACGCTGCGAATTCCTGCGAGACATCTCGGGAGGCGAGATTACGCGCCGCTGACGTATTATCGCGCCCCGTCGCCTCGAAATAATCCAAAAATTACTGCGGACCAGTGCTGTCTGTACGCGTAATCGCCCGCGTATAATAAACGCGTTATGGCCTGGGCACACAGAGCGCTATGTTCGCTACGTTCGCTATGTTCGCTATATGCAGTAAAAATGGTCCCCCTTGTTTTAAGGGGGTATTCTGGTCTAGATGAATGAATTTCAGGTAATTTTTGAAGTGACGTAAAAAAAAGCGATCAATATTTTTACTATACATTTTTTATCAGTTGTTTATTAATATTACGAGAATACAGAAAAAAAAAGTACAAAAAAATTAAAAATCCAAAAAATTAGCAGCTGATGAAGTGGGGCGTCTCAAAAAATTGGCGCGTGGCCATACCCACGATTCCAACCCTTCTAGCAATCTGAAAAAAAAAATATTATTAATCTAGAGTAATGTCGCAATGTCCGGAACTACGGAAAAGTCAAAAAAATTTTTTTTTTACAAAATGGCGACTGATTGAAAAAAAAAATTTTTTACCTCTTTTTTTTACTTTTCGAATTTTTTTCAAAATACTAAAACTTCAAATTTGGGAATGAGCGTAGTTCCGGACATAGAGAAGACTATAAAGAAGACTCTCAAAAAATTTCAAGTAAATCGGTCCAGTAGAACTTGAGAAATCGTGGGTATCGTTTTGAAAAAAGACAGTTTCGAGAAAAACGCGTTTAAACTTTCGCGTCAAGTTTTTCATAGTCTAAGTCATGAAATGATATTTTAGACTTACATTTATTTAATCCGCCATTCCTGCTGCATACATCGGACCTTCCTCGACTTCAAAAACACTATTTTCTGCGTTTCTCTCTTCCAATCGAGCAGTTCTGGCCTCCTTTGATGCGTTGGATGCTCGTATCTCGGAGCGGTCAATCCGGGCGTTGTCTCGTTTCACGGCAAATGAATGATCTTCTGGACCAATTGTAATTCCCATAAGTGTCATCATTTTTAAAATAGGAATGAATCCTTCATTAAAAATACAGACAGCAATAAATGTTGCTATCTCAATTATCTGAGCTCCGGCATGAATATGTTTTGGCGCGAAAGTCCAAATCAAAGAGTTTAGAGACTCATTATTATTTTGAGTTTCTGAACACAAACATAATAGATAAAGGAACAAAAGGTTTTACTGAATAATATGGATTCAGGTAGACGGAGAATCCCTAATGTCTTTTGTTCCATTAGTTCCGGCCGAGCCGGTTTGGATGCCGCGTCAGCAAAATACCTGTATCTCCGAAAATAATTTTAATTTTGAAAAATCCTCTTAAAGACATATTCTTAAGTAGTTAAACTTTGAAAATATATAAAAAACATTTTTTTTTTCATTTCTACACCAGAATACCCTCTTAAACGGTGGTGGCCATACAGACGTAAGACGCTACGCGCGCTATGTTTGCGATGTTAGATGCGTAGCTGAGATGTATGATTTCTGGCTATATTTTTGCAACGTCGCCGAAGACGCGCGGGAACAGATGCATTTGACGTGTGCTGCAAGTACTGTTAAAGTAGTTCCTAACATATTATACCCTCATTATGGAGCAACTAATCAATTGAGGGGCCCAATGCAATAACCTGGCAAGTCCACCAAGTCAAAATGTACAGGAAACCCAAAAAACTGTTAACGTGAAAAGAACATGGGGTATGGTGTTTTTGTTAATATCTCTGTATGAAAGTGAACTCAGATAAATAGTACTTATATATTCGAGATTTAAAGACAAAAGATGCCAGAAATATGAGAAAAAAACTTATGGACTTGCCTGGTTATCGCATAGTATTCGAGAAAAAATCGAAGTTATTGATAAAAATAAGAAAAAGTAAAACACCTAGCTGTTGGGTTATATTAACTTTATTAACATATATTATTTTTGCTTAAGATTACCAAATATAAACAAAATTCATCTATTCATCACTACTAAATTCTGACACCGAAGTGACATTGTCAGGTTCCAAAAAGCTTAGGTGATAATTTGCTATATCTTCATAGTTACCTTTCTGCCCTTTGCATTTACATATTCATGTCCGTGGGTTCTACTTTCTTTTAGAATATTTCTCTGCTAGAATTTCGGCCGCAATTTCTTTTTCTTTCCAACCTGTGGTGTATGTGTGGCAGTTCCTGGTTGTATTTCATGAACAACTTCGTCACTAGAACTATCACTCTCAGAATATTCAAAGGGCTTTTAGACATTTGGTACAGCTAACGAAGGCAACGAAGCAGCAAAACATGTGACAGCAGAAGTGCTGGGTTGTGGATGGGAAACATTTTCATGAGTTTCAGAATCTCTAGAATCATCATTATTTATAGTCACAAGATATTTTTTGAGGTTACGTCGCTTTCTGTTAGGGGTAATATCATTTTCTGGCAAATATTCTTCGTCACTATCTGTAGAGTAAGGGTCACTAACATCGGATGATGACATTTTAAATTTAAAAACACACTACACAGTTCTTAACACTTCTTTTCAGATCTTTTTAGTACACAGCCTTCACCACAATATGTCTTTTACAATCCCAAATGACAGAAACGACTCACAATATGAATACTTTGCAATAACCTGGCAAGTCCTAAATATACCAGGTTATTGCACAGTTCTGTTAGGCGGGCAACCACCAATACATCCATATATCCGCTATTTCTTGACGTATCGACCTCGTTCTTGCACAGGACGATAGAGAATTTTATGCTGTATAAGAACATGTTCATAACTAAATTTTCACAAAAAAAATGGACTTGCCAGGTTATTGCATTGGACCCCTCAATTGTTTTATTAAGTGATGTTATTCACCGTACTTTTTCATCTTTTTGTTGACATCGTGTATCCATAATCTTTTGCGTTTCTTCTTTTTACACAACGAAAACAGCAATACTGCTTCGTCATCAGTACTATCACTCTCCCACGGCAACCGGTACGATAACATTTTTGTGGGAAACTAAAAGTCTTGTACTTACTATTTTTTGGTGTGGCCATATTTCATAGCAAACAAAGCGAACATAGCGTACACATTGTTTATAGCGAACATAGCATAGCCGCTCTATGTGCCCAGGCCTTTAGGCGTTGTCTGTGACAAGGTCGACAGGGACTGTTGGGTTGCGGCAATGCTGAAGGTTTCTACGTCCTGGGTAAAAATATTGCGTAAAAAGTGGAAAAGCCAACTTCTCATATTGAGGATTTCTAAAAACTACAGCATAACGTTGATTATCCGAACTAATTACATCTAGCAGTGATCTGCATAATCGAAAATTCGGATAATTGATTATTTGAGAGCTTGAAAGTCCTCAACGCACGTGATATATCCTGCACGTGATAGATCTTTTCTGTATCTTGTGTTCCTTCTAGTAGCTCAGTTTCATGTTCACTTTTCTCATCGCCTGTTTGCAATGAATTTTCCATATCATCATCTGTCATAATTTGAAAGCCTTCAGGATTTATTACACTATCATGCCATTCATTAATATTTTCAGCATCAGAGTTCTTGTAAATTTAAACATCAGTAAATGTTGTAAAATCTTGATGTCTTGAGCAGCAAGATGAAAATGATTCGGAAAACTGGTCGTCCGTACTGTAGACGTTCAGATAATCGACATTCTACTGTACTTCCATAAAAAAAGTCAACATATGGAGTTACTAAAATTATTTGGTAAAGGATTTTTACCACATAATTAAGATATTCTCACAATCTTGACAAAAATTTAATCTGCATCGTACCGATAAATATGTATTGTTTAGCAATACATATTTATATTGCAATAATTGTTTTTCAAGTAAGTAGACATTCGAGGCGTGTAAATTAAGTAATAAGACAAGTTAGATAAGAAGATAAGTTTTTTTTTTTTGGCTAAAAACTCGTTTACTGAAATGGCTGTGTGACAAGGCGCATTGTCGTGATGCAACATTAAGTTGTTTTTGATGTTTGGTCTCACACGCATGACCCTTTTTCAAAGTTTTTCAAGAACCTCTCAGTAAAAGTGTTGATCTACTGTTTGGTCTGGAGGCACAAACTCTTTGTGGACAATTCTATGGCTACCAAAAAAAGCAAATCAGCATGTATTTGATCTTCGACTTGCTCATTCTTCATTTTTGGGTCTTGGAGAGCTTGAAGTGTGCCATTCCATGCGTTGGCGCTTGGTTTCCGAGCCGTACTTAAACATCCAAGAAAAGATTCCAGAATCTCAAGACACCTTTCCCTCGTGATGTCCTTTTATTCCTGCGAAAGGTTTTTTGGAACCATTTTTAAGCAGATTTTTCTCATCCCCAATTCGTTAGTCAAAATCTGATGAACAGTGGTGTGATTGAAATTGAACTCTTCCCCGATCATTCTTGTCGTCAACCGACGATCTGAATGCACCAGATCCAGTATTCTATCGACATTATTCTATCGACATTCTTGAAGAAGGCCTTCCGCTGCGTGGTTCATCTTCAATCGACTCTCTTCCTTCTGGGAATGCCTTATATCACCGAAAAACCTGGACTCTTGAAAAAACGCTGTCTCCGTAGGAGTGTTGGAATTTTTCAAAACTATTCGTTACAGAGTGTCCAAGTCTGAAGCAAAATCTGATAGCACACCGTTGCCTAAAACTAACGTTTCACTCATATTTAAAGCGCACTAGAAAAAAAAAGGGTTTACGAGAACAGTCACAAAGAACAAACAAATGACTAACAAGTTCAAACTTGTACTGAAGGTGCATTACATGTTAACCTACCGCCCTTCCAAGTCCCGTCTCCACACTGTTGCTAATTCGGGCGCTACGTTGCTAATCTCATTACTTAATTTATACACCTCGTATTTAACGTTAGTTCTAATCATCCCCTGATGACGTTAACATGGTTGGTGAATCGAGCTCCAGCAAGTTAAAGTAAACTGTTTACAGTTTATTGTTCTTCTTCAATGGTTGTACCTGGTAATGTTGGTTCTCTTATACAATCGTTTTTTTTTTTAATACTTTGGTCACGTGTACTCTTATCATTGGTAAGATTATTGTCCATATTTCAAATTAATGTCTGTAGAAGTTATACTGATTGGGTGAACACAGCATAGATCACTCTCGAAACAGATGTCTGAAGATAAGTGACAAGGAGAAACTAATACATACACGGAATGACAGGATCATACCCCATTCTTTCCTTACAAACATACCAGTTTTATGGCATCGTTGAAAAGCTCCTAATTGGCCAATATTAGACCATATTATTCAATTAATTGATAAAAGGAATAAACTATAAAAATATTTTTACTGATTTTTATCCAAAATTAAGGTAGACATGTAATGTAGGTAGGTACCTAGTCTTACTGCACCATTCGGTGGCCGAGAAAAGAACAATTTTTAATTAACATTTTGTCAAGAATAACTAACTCTTTTCGGCAAAGTGGAAAATATAAATTTTGTCCCTTTTTGGAAACCCCATCCGTTGAATAATATATGTGAATGTACAGAGTCCACCATAAAGTTGGAACCAATTGGGGTTTTTTTTTAGTATTAGCGTGTGATAAAATCTTTTGGTGACAATCACTTCAGCTTCCAAAATAACTTAAAATGCACCAATTCAAAGTTGACAGCTAACATCTGGTAACTGTCAAATTTGTGATCTTCCAAAAGAATCTTTAGAAAATTAACTAAATTCTATTTCGAAAAATGTCACTAAAATTATATTCCTAATGACATTTTACGCCTATATACCGATTTTGAGCGAACCATTTTGATATCCAAAAAATTTTATATTTTCTTTTTGATTCATTCCCGTAACTAACTAATCTGAAAACATTTAAAACGCTTCAAAGCAGTACAAAGTCTGCCACTGCAATGTATATTGTGCTAATAATATTCGTAGGTATCGTTGATTTTGAAGATTATTGATATTCTTAATCGAAAAAAGGTACTGTCTGGATTATTTTCCAATTTCCAAAGAAAATCACTAATTGTTTTTCAACTGTCTTGTATTAAACTTTATTTTGTTAATACAAAAATGGATTTAATTACAATTTGGCTATATGGAGTGGCAATTCACTTACTGCTGACGTCAGAGAATTTCTAGACATCTTATCCAGAGAAAATGGATCTAGAGGTTTTCAGAATTTTCTTGGCCACCCCGTTCCCCAAATTTGAACATAATCGACTTTTTCTTTTGGGGATATTTAAAGGAGCAAGTGTACAAAAAGAGGTATTTCCAAGATCATGTCAATATCAATGTTTTTTTAAATACATTATCAGTATATAATAGTTTAAGTGTGGAATATTAGACGAGTCCTTTATCGATTAATACTTTGTCGATAATATGGGGTTATTCTTTCAAAGGCAACAAGAAAATGTGAAAATCAATATATTATTTATACAAACATTAATCATGAAAAATTTGTGTATATTTTGCATCCAACTTTATTTTTTATTTGATGAACAAATATAAAATAAAAGGACGGTAATGTAGACAAAAATTAAATAAAATATTCATATAATAATGCATTCGAAATATCAAATTTCATTGTTTATACAGGATTTCCATTTAAAACAATGTCAGTGCCCTTGATATGACTCAAGGTCATGGTCAAAGTCATAGTTTAGGTCATAAACAACACCATATTTAAACGTAGAATTTTTTGTCTCCAAATCCCCGATAAAAAATAGGGGTACCCATTTTTTATGTCTGAGATCTTGATATTACTCTCAACGTCATAGTCAAGGTCATGGTCAAGGCCATAATCAAGAACTTATTTAAATGTCAAATTACCTGCTTCATTTGAATGAAGCAGAAAATCCACGATAAAAATAACAGAGGTTCCCTTTTAAAAAACGTCAATTACATTGATATGACCCTCAAGGTTATAGTCAAGGCCATGACTAACACCATATCTGGACGTAAAATTTTCCGCTCTCCAAATCCATGATAAAAAATGGGGGTTTCTATTTAAAAAAATACTACTGACCTTGATATGACCTTCAAGGACAAGGCCAAGGTCAAATCTAAGGTCACCGATGGAAAGCCAGGAAAATTTCCTGAACCTTTTGTCTAATACATTTTTCTCTAAAATGCATTGTTCGCGAGATTCCTAAGAGTTTCCATATTTTTGACACCGTGGATACATACCTACAGAAACAAATATGATATATTATAAAAAATTAAGTCGATTAGAAGAAACAGGATATGCGAGTCGTGGTTCCTTTGCCTTATACTTTTATTCCATCCTTTGTGTTCAAAATGTTTTGTACGCAGAATATTTAATACGAACTGCTTTTATCTCATAAAATCCCTGGAAGCAATACATCTCTAACCAAACGTAAAATTAAACGTCCCCAAAAATATGTCCCTATTCAAGGCATGTATCGCATTTCATTCTCTTATGGCCATTCCCTGCGATCTATCTAGATTTTCGCTCGATCAGCTGCCTACTATTTGCTGAGAAAAAAAAAACTAGCGTACCGTTTAGAACTCGGGTCAGGACCGGACTGGCGAAGAGTTATCGGGAGCCCCATCCTTTCGATAGTCGATCAATAAAGTTTACTTATTTTCCTCCTATATTAAACTTTCTAAGTATCTTTTTCACTGTACTGTAAACATGTATTTTTATAGAAGTTTTTTTTTTAAATCATCCTTGAATCAGATATACAGTACGCGCCTGAAGTATGGAATAAATTCAGTAAATGTGAAACAAAAAATTTTTGGAAAAAATCCTCGAAGAGGTAGATTTGGTTTAATAAAAACACACATTTTTGAGGGAACGTCTTTTTTCAGATGTCATTTGTTTTTGAGTAATGACGACATCAACTTATTTTTCAAATGGCAACACCTTTCATTGTATTAATATAAAAATCATTACAATTTTATATAAATTAATATTAAAAAATATATTTTAATACAACATTTTTACACAAATAAAATAGCAAAAAAGTACGTTGCTAAGCAAAAAAAAATCAGATTAAGTTTTTTGACGTATCCATGGTTTTTCCTGTCACTTAATCAGAAGATTTGTCATTAAATTGTGCGAAAATTTAATGTAACGTGTTAGTATTTATAAAAATTCCAATTTTAATATGGCACATTTAACTGTGACACAAAGAATTGAAATTTTGATTTTCATCGGATGTGGAAATAAGACCAGCACTCAGCAGGAGGTATGCAATTTATTTAATGCGAAATATCCAGATAACCCTATCACCCAATCCACAGTTAGTAAGATTGAGTCCAAATTTAGAGAAACTTGTGATGTTAAAGATCTACCAAAACAAGGACGTCCAATAATTACCCAAGATAAAAAGACTGACATTGTGTTTAAGTATGGAAGAGAACCCTCAGAGTACCTCTACACTAGTTGCCTCAGAAAATGAAGTTAGTCAGACGACAGTTCTACGTACCTACAAATTTCAGCTTGTGCAAGAATTCAACGAAGACGACCCCGACCGGCGACTGCAATTCTGTGAAACTATGATGAATCTTTGTCAAACAAATCCAAATTTACACCAGCAAATATTTTTTTCCGATGAAACCACGTTTTGTCTAAACGGCACAGTGAACCGTCAAAATTGCAGGTATTGGAGTCAGATGAATCCTCATTGGATCATCGAAGCACATATTCAACATCCGCATAAATTAAATGTGTGGGCCGGAATAGTCGCAAACAGAATAATAGGGCCTTTCTTCTTAAAAACTCTTACAGGAGAAAGATATCCAAAGTTCTTACAAAATGATCTAGTTCCAGCGCTTGCAGTAATTTTCCCAAACGAGAATGATCCTGACATTTGAGATAACACACTCTGGTTTCAGGAAGTCGGAGTACCCCCGCATTATACGCGCTCAGTTCGTGAATATTTAGACGTCATATTTCCTCAGAGGTGGATTGACAGACGAGAACCGATAAAATGGCCCGCGAGATCTCCAGATCTTACACCACTTTCGATTAGATATCGCATTAGAGATTAAACGGGATCCATTACCCTCGGAAAGTCGTTCAGAATATACAAGAAGAATTTGCATTTGCATATTGCCAAGAAGGTTATTTATTGTGAAAAATATATTGTTTTTCAATTTGTAACATTCAATTGTCATTTACTCAAAAATTTTGTTATGAAAGGTGGCAACATTTTTATACCATTAAATCGACAATGAAAGAGTCTCTCAAATTAAATTAAAAAAATGGGAGGTTGCCGTTTGAAAAATAAGTTGATGACGTCATTGCTAAAAAACAAATGACATCTGAAAATAGACGTTTCCTCAAAAATGTGTGTTTTTATTAAAACAAAATCGACCTGTTCGACGATTTTTTCCCAAAATTTTTTGTTTCACATTTACTGAATTTATTCCATACCTTAGGTGCGCACTGTATAGTTTCCACGTATATGTACCTAGGTATTTACAGAAATATATTTCAGAATGTTACCTGCAGTTTAGTTTTATTAATGATTTAAAAAAATATGTTGAATATATTTTCATCAGATTTTCTTATAACAACGAAATTGAATGGGGACATATAAAAAAATGTGGTGAATATATCATTTTTGTTACAGTTTGATTTATTAAGCTAAAAAGAAAGAATAGATCTAGGTCATATTTTTAAATGAAGATAACGATTACATAAAGAAGAGTATGTAAATCAAGAAGTAAATAAAGAACTCATATGACATTTTAAAAACGATTAATGAACTCTGAATTACTGGATGAATAACAACATTGCGGAAGAGGAAAAACGTAAAAAGAAAAGTTTTTAACCGCTAAATAAATTAAAACCATTTTTATTTTGCCTTTCTACAAAATTATATTATTGGATTATATATTATTATATTATATTTCTACGAAATTATATTCTTGAACGATGCTTTGTGGAAGCATGCTTATGAGAAGAGTCCGGAAAGTGTGCCACAACGCAGACATACGCCACTGACTGTGCCTAGTAGTACGCACTGGAATTCTGCCGTAACGGGATTTCGGGATACTTGTATGCAGTTGAGCCACGCTGCGTGCGACGATTCTGTTGTGTTTTACGTTAACTCGATTCGAGCGGAGGGACGGTAGAACGCCGAGTTTGGTGTGGATTTTTGCAATAATGGTACAGTCGCTATCATTTGTGAATACACTGAAAAAGTTGATTGAAAATTACGACGATTTTGCAATCGACGGATCATACATTTTATGTATTTCTTGCAATCGTCGATATACAGTAAGCAACGAAAGTCATCACCCACTTTTTGAAGTTTGCTTAAATTCTGATTTGTGTATTACATCATTGGTTTTTTTTGCTTCTGACAGGATTATAGCTTTTGATATTCTGCCGAAATTGATATAATAAGCCGAAATTGAAGGCGGTATGTCGATTGTGTGAAAAGGTATCGCTAAAAAAGTAAAAATTCAATGTGTTCAAAGAAACGTAAATAACTTCGAAAATAGTAAATCCCATTCGAAGTTGTGGGACTCGTATTAAAGGGAAATCTTCAGTGTATATATTTGACTGAGTCATTTTGAAAAAAAATTTCTAGACATGAATAAAATCTAAAGTTGAACCAAAAAATATCACGAAAATTCAAAATTCTACCATCCTTAGTATGGTTTTCGTAAAAATCACTGTTCCTGAAATTTTAATAAAACACAGAGAGATCTAGAGGGATATTAATCCCAAATTTTTGTTGGTGCAATGTATGGCGTACAGGGCTTTTTTTGAATTTCCGTGATATTTTTGGTTCAACTTTAGATTTGATTCATGTCTAGGAAATTTTTTTTCAAAATGACTCAGTTAGTCAAATAGATATACTGAAGATTTCCCTTTAATACGAGTCCAAGAACTTCGAAAGGGAGTTACTATTTTCAAAGTTATTTACGTTTCTTTGAGAACGTTCAAATTTTACTTTCTTGGCGATATCTTTTCACACAATCGACATACCGCCTTCAACTTCGGCTTATTAGACGCAGAATATCACAAGCTATAGTCCTGTCAGAAACAAAAAAAATCAATGCTGTAATACAAAAATTATCAGAATTTAAGCAAACTTCAAAAAGTGGGTGTGTGATGACTTTCGTTGCTTACAGTATATTTCGTAGACGTCGTCGAGTCGAGTGTGAAAGACATGTAGATTCGAATATATATCAATAAAATATTACTGGTACTGTTAGGAAGTTTTTGGTTTGATTTGTGCGTAATGTTTGCGCACAATAATGCGCATGTAGCCTTTCGTGGAATGTGGTCGACAATATTCACTTTAGACATTTTTTGCCAAATATGTATCCGATTTTCCATTGCCGTAGCCATTACATTGCGTAAAACATATTTACGGAAGCCATATCAATGTGCCATGGGAAATGTCAAAATACGCAATACATTTCTGTGGCTGACAGTGGACGAAACAATAGATGTTTGGGGTAATAAGGTCGTTAATGTCGCCCTTCCGTCAATAACATGACGGATTACGAGTCCGACCTTGCATTTTAGCACATTTTCCAGACATTACTTATGTGTTATTTTTATGCAAAAGAATTACATATCCTTTCCATTTTATCGAATAAACTAATTAAAATATCTACCAGTCCGTATTACAGGGTCTATACCAAAAGTAGTAGAACTAATTTTCTGTAGCGCGAGCGGAGCTATGGAGGGGGGTTTGGCTGGCTGGGCGAGATGCAGGGGACACTTAGCAACAGAGGAACACCAGCCGTAGTCGCCTACGGGCTTTGTTTGAGTGTAGACATCGATTGTTTTGAAGCGTTTTTTTTATCGTTGTCGAAAGCACAAAATGAGTCAAAATCTCGAACAGCGATATTCGATAAAGTTTTGTGTCAAACTCGGGAAATCGGCAACCGAGACCCTAGAAATTGTTAAGCAGGCTTACGGGGATACTGCAATGAGACGCTCCAGTGTTTTTGAATGGCACAAACTGTTTAAAGAAGGTAGGGAGCTCGTTGAAGACGACCATCGCACCGGACGGCCGTCGACGGCACGAACCGACGACAATGTGGCCAAAGTGAGAGAACTGCTGAACAATGATCGACGCTTAAGCATTGAAGCAATTAGTGACAAGTTGAACATTGCTCACACAAGCGTACAATGCATCACGACAATGCACCGTGCCATGGCGCGCTCGTCGTGGGGCAATTGTTGGCCCGATTCGGCGTTGCCACGTTGCCGCACCCCGCCTACACTCCTGATCTGGCTCCACCTGACTTTTTTTATTCCTACGGATGAAAAGACAGCTGAAGGGACATCGGTTTGACTCTATTCAGGATGTTCAAGCAGCATCGACGAGGGCTCTCAACAGCATCACCGAAGCAGACTTCTAGAAGGCGTACGGCGAATGGCAGCAGCGTTATTCTAAGTGTGTAGTTGCCCAAGGGTGCTATTTCGAAGAATTTTAAGGAATTGTGAACATATCTTCAATACATTTTTTTTTAAATCATTTCTATACTACTTTTGGTATAGACCCTGTATTTCCTCACCCAGTCTGATACTGGCCATAAATGCAGCTCCAGTGTAATGAATAACTACTTCTTGTACCTAACAGATTTAGATAGGCAAACATAATTAAAATCTCAATTCTATTTTACTGTAGTTTTTAGCCGGATCTACTCTTTTCCGTATTGCACCATCTCTGCAATTAGGGATTCAAGTGGGATGAATTATAGTCCATGGAACTGGTGTAATTAATGCAACAAAGCTATATGCTGCATTTTAAATGCAGTTTTTTGTCCGGGAGTTTGCATTAAATACATCTCCATAAAGAACAGTTTACTCAGACATTCGAGGGAGTTTTTAGTGCAGTACAGCGGATAAATGTACTCTAGAACGAATCGTTTAACTAAGAGGTGGTAAAGCATAGACTGGGTTATTGCATGAATATATTATATTGTATTGAAATGAATTCTCGTTGCATACTAGAATAATGAAAGTTTTGAAATTGTTTCTAGTTCTTGCATATACCTACATTTAACTTGATACATTTATCTCGAAAATTGTGCATTTTTAATACCTTCACAACGTTTTCAATGTCATTTGATGATCAACTTATAATTTTAAATGGAAACCAATATTTCTCTATTGAGGATCGCAATCTACACAAAAATGAGAGTACTTGTTATATGAGACATTTTTTATTCGATCTAAACTTCACGGGATATTGACCGATATTTCACTGATAATCTAATTAACAAAATTTCACCGGATTATGAATGTATGATGGTGATATTTGTGGCGTTTTAGAATTCTTAAAATACTATAGTAGAACTATAATTTCATTATTTTCACCAGTTACAGTTTTATCGGAACTAAGAGTACAGTACAATCTCGATCATTCGAACATTGTTAGTCCGAATCTACGATAACCTGAACAGTAGAAGTCCGAAGTCATAATCCGAACAAACATGATTATTCGAACATCGTACCGTTTTAACTAGGTATTTTAACAAGGATAACAATATATACAGATTAAGTGTATTAAAGTTTGCTTAACACTAATTAAAAAATATAGTATAAAACACATAATTAAACATTAAAATTTGAGGGAGACTTTTCCACTAAACCAGTAAAATTAACTGCATTATGTTACTGTGTAAGCATTATAATTTCAACCGCGACTTCTACTTCAGAATGTTGAGCTGATTCGTACTTATCTGATCAAGTCTCACCAAGTAAAACAAAAAAAAATATTTATATATATATTAAGATTATTTAGAGCTTTTTTCTATTTTTGTTTTGTTTTAAAAATAAAACTTATAATAAACATGTATGTATGTGTTGTAGTTCTGTTTAATAAAACAAATACCTCATTTTTGTACCCCCTGTACTTCCTCCCTTGGGAGGTCAACCTACCTAACTCTAATGTTTTAAAAAAAGTGACGACGTTTCTTAGGGCCAAAGCATCCCTTATGTTGGCCAAGGCCAATGTTCACCCAAAATGGATTCTCTTATTGAAGGAATGGCGGTCCCTTCTTCTTGCTGACAGCCTCTACAAAGGGATCATTTAACTCTCAAGTTGTTGAGGTGTTTTCTTAGCTAACAATGTCCAGTATCCAGAATGCCTGTTACAAAACGAAGATTCCTCCTAGTCATCGCCAGATATCTCATTACCACTTCTTTGCTGGGGTATTTTAAAATATTATTTCATCTCACAGTGCATTAAATTTTACACTGGTGTGTTCTGTTAATGTTCCTCATGTAATTTCTTGTGTTATTCCTGTGATGCGTAGCGAGCTAGGAATGCTCGGCCCATAAATGCTCCAGCAGAATGCTTTCCTCTGCCAACCTATCAGCTTCCCCGGTGCCATTGCACTGCCACTGCGCGTGGCCCTTCACGTTCACCGTGTGTAGTTCTGTAGTGCTAATAGCGACTGTCTACTAATTGTTTCTCAAGTATATCCCATAGCCCGCTCCTTCCTTTCTCTTTGAACCATCCGTGAAGATTTATTGCAACAATGGGATATCTTCCACAAATGATAGACCAATTGTTCAAGGAAATTTACTAATAAATTCTGCTTCTAAAGATAAACTCAAACATCAAAAATCATAGAGCTGAAATGCCATAAAAAATGCTGTTTTTCCTAAATTACTTCTATTTTGAAGTGTGAAGGTTATATGGTGTTTGTTTTTTTCGTCCTTTTTGGAGCGTCAATCTCGAAGGGACATTAATGAATTTACTCAATAACAACCACTTATCCTAATGTTTTCGGATGTGATTTTTCGATTTCCGGGAATCAGTTGGGTGTCAGAATTCTGATTAAATGCTCTAGAAAAAAAAAAAAAATACGGCTGACTTTATGGAGAAAAGTACTGAAAATATGGGGATTATTTTTTTTATTATATAATTTTTTTTAGTTCAAAAAGTACTCTAACCTACTCCGGATTGTGGAGGGAGGTGGAGGCAATAGTTGGAGTTGATGATATAATTTTTTTTGCCGATCTCAACTGACTCTAATCTTTTCAAAATGGCGGATATTGCATAAAATCTCTTGAAATATGAATTTCTCTCTAATATTAAAGAGAAAATAATGTTATTGTGAGTTTTTCTTGATCCCCAGCCATTTTCCTCAATCAAAACAATACTACAGAATATGTTTGACTAAATTTTAAATTTTCAATTATGGCGGATTCAAAATGGCGGCCGGATTTCTCAAGAAATGGCGCGTTTTTCATTATAAAAAAGTAAATAGGAGTTTGTAATTATACTTTTCCTATGTCATTTCATGTTATAGTAACATTTTGAGTTATTCTTGGTAAAAAAAGTCTGAAATCCAAGATGGCGGATTCAAGATGGCGGATTCAATATGGCGGACATCATTCTTGAAAATTCAAAATTTGAAAACGGAAAAATTACAGTCATATTTTACGTAGAATTCTGAAGGAAAATGTCTTCTCAATCTTTTTCATAAAAATGCGTTCTATCTGAGTAAAAATTTTTTGTCATTCTAACCTCAAAACAAGGTTTTTTTACTGTGTTGAGGTTCTCATGATGAAATCATGAGAATTATATATTATGCACTTAGGGATGCTCGGGCGCAAACTACTCGCCGGAAGTACACAGCCTACTTGTTTCTCGTGGTGCATATACGATTTTTTTCTCACACCCACCAGAAAGTACGTTCTACGTACTATCCTTCGAATAAATATGCGAGGAAGTTCCAGAAAAAAAATTCGTCAATGCGCCCGAATTCAAAATATATATTTTCTATTTATATGCGAAGTTCCGAAAAAAAAAATTCTTCAATGCGCCTACATCCCTAAGTGCATAATATATAATTCTCATAATTTCATCATGAAAACCTCAACACCGGAAAAAAACTCGTTTTGTGGTTAGAATGACAAATAACTTTTTACACAGATAGAATTTTTATGAAAAAAGATTGAGAGGACATTTTCCATCAGAATTCTATGTAAAATATGACTGTAATTTTTCCGTTTTCAAATTTTGAATTTTCAAGAATTATGTTCGCCATATTGAATCCGCCATCTTGGATTTCAGATTTTTTTCACCAGGAATAACTCAAAATGTTACTAAAACATGAAATGACATAGGAAGAATTTAATTACAAACTCCTATTTACTTTTTATAATGAAAAACGCGCCATTTCTTGCTTCCAACTTCCGGCCGCCATTTTGAATCCGCCAGCATTGAAAATTAAAAATTTAGTCAAATATATTCTGTAGTATTGTTTTGATTGTAGAAAATGACTGTGGATCAAGAAAAACTCACAATAACATTATTTTCTCGTTAATACTAGAGAAAAATTAATATTTTATGAGATTTTATGCAATATCCGCCATTTTGAAAAGACTAGAGTCAGTTGAGGTCGGCAAAAAAAATTCTATCATCAACTCCAACTATTGCCTCCACCTCCATCCACAATCCGGAGTAGGTTAGAGTAATTTTTGGACTAAAAAATAATTATATAAAAAAAATAAACCCCAAATTTTCAGTACTTTTCTCCATAAAGTCAGCCATATTTTTTTTCTACAGCATTTAATCACAATTCTGACCCCGGAAATCGAAAGATCACATCCGAAAACATTAGGATAAGTAGTTTTTATTGAGTGAATTCATTAATTTCCCTTCGAGATTGACGCTCCAAAAAGGACGAAAAATTGTGTCCGTTTGGGCGTTAATGGGTTAATATAAATAAAAAAGTACGCAACAAAACAAGGTCATGCTAAATATATTTTTCAAGTACAAGCATGTTAGATCTGGACCACTGTGACCAAAAATCATGTTCATCTTAATATTATGTAATTTGACACCATCGATTTAGACGATACACTAGGCAAAATCTCATCGAAATGGTGACCAAATATCATAATGGTTACTCATTTTACTAATATCTCCTGCAGTTCTGATTCCAAACATAAACTGAAACATAGAAAAACATGGCGGTAGAATGCTGCAATAAAAATGCTGTTTTCACTTTTTTACACGTTTCAAAATGACCGTAATTTAGGTTCTTAATCGCCCCACATGCTATTAGCGCGAGCTGAAAATCCAGCAACAGCAGTTAGAGTAGGAGGGTATTCGGGGTGTCGTCGGACCCATCCGCAAAGATGCACCAGGTGGCGTGCGGCCCATAACTCACGCTCCCCCTCCTTTTAATTGCTCCATACGCTCATTAAGCCGAGCAATTAAAACTATACAATAGCTCCGGAGCCGACGGGAACGCCAACCGTTCGCGGCGATTCCGTAAACATTACAGGCAAGAATAGATTATTTGGCTGCGCGTTCAGATCCACACGAAAGATAATTGTGCGAGATTTTGCAGTAAATAATCGGTTCGAATGGATGTTTTGGCTTTACAAGGGGTCATTCTGGGAGTTTATGTTGCACGGCAGGTAGCAAACGGCAGATCGGATACTCTGAGCAATATCGAGAACGTAGACGTAAATGTACACTTTGACAGGTACGCAGGTGCGCTAACGACTTCTTCTGCGTTTGTATTTACATCTGACGCAAACTTCGTGTTTCTACGTACAAACTAAAGTGAGAACGTGTCGAATTGAGATTTAAAGATCACCCGATTACGCTAATTGCTCCAAACATTTATTATATTTACATATTGAGTCCTCATAGTTATATATAACAAATAAAGGCGGCTACACATGTAACTGTACCAGCAGGAATTATCAATATTTCTATACAATCGTTTTTTGAGCAAGCATTTTAAGTTGCACATGCACAATAGGCGGAAGATTCATTGAATTTCGATTGTGCCTGCTTGCGCTAACAATAGGCTTTGTGTAAAACGGAGCCTGGGCCCTAATTGTGCAAGTTTGTGTAAGCAAAAGTCAGTTAACGACTAATTTAGATGCTCGCATTTAACAATACGAGGTGTGTAAATTAAGTAATGAGACTGGCAACGTAGCTCCCGATCTAGCAACATTGCGGAGACAGGACTTGGAAGAGCGATAGGTTAATATGTACTACACTTTCAGTACAAGTTTGAACTTGTTAGAGTCATTTGTTTGTTCTTTATGACTGTTTTTGTAAACCGTTTTTTTCTTGTGCGATTTAAAAATGAGTGACATTCATTTTGAGCAACGGTGTGCTATTAGGTTTTGCTTCAGATTTGGACACAGTGCAACGGATACTTTTGCAAAACTTCAACACGCCTACGGAGACAGTGTTTTTTCAAGAGTCCAAGTTTTTCGGTGGTTTAAGGCATTCTCAGAAGGAAGAGACGACTCTCTTCCTTCTGAGAGATGAAGATTAAAGATGAACCACGCAGCGGAAGGCCTTTATGTTCAAGAACCGATGAAAATGTCGATAGATTACGGGATCTTGTGCGTTCAGATTGTCGGAAGAGTTAAATTTGAAGCATACCATTTTTGTATCAGATTTTGACTAACGAATTGGGGATGAGAAGAATCTGCGCAAAAATTATTTCAAAAAACTTTTCTTAGGAACAAAATTACATCAGTAAAGAAAGGTGTCTTGACTTTTTGGAATCGATTGAAAATGATGTTTTACATGTGTTTAGTAAATTTTATTAAATGTGTCATTACTGGTGATGACACTTGTGTGTTTGAGTACGACCCGAAAACCAAGCACCAAAGCATCGAATGGCACACTTCAAGCTCTCCAAGACCCAAAAAAGCAATAATGAGCAAGTCGAAGATCAAATGCATGCTGATTTGCTCTTTTGATAGCCAGGGAATTGTCTACAAAGAGTTTGTCCCCAGGGCAAATAGTAAATTAACACTTTTACAGATAGGTTCTTGAAAAACTTCGAAATAGGGTCATACGTGTGAGACCAAACATCAAGAACAACTGGATGTTGCATCACGACAATGCGCCTTGTAACACAGCCATTTCAGTAAACCAGTTCTTAGCCAAACATTCCTGTGGCCTCTTTATTGAGTCCTTGAGTGACTTTTTTCTCTTCCCAAGATTGAAAAATCACCTCAAGGGACGTCATTTTGGGACCATAGAAAACATTTAAACGGCTGTAACCGACCAACTGAAGACTATTCCAGTATATGAGTTCCAGCACTGCTGTGAGCAATGGAAGAACCGTCTCCAGCGCTGTGAGCTTCCAAAGGAAGTTATTTTGGAGACAATACTGAATTGTAATTCTATTCGAATAAAAAAAATTAAAAAACCAGTCACATTACTTGTGAACATTGTGTGACATGTGAAATTGGTACCATGACAAGACACAGACAAAAGTGAACTGTGAACTTTTATTAAAAACATAATGGTTAATTAATGTCAACACTAACAAAAGTGCAATTGTAAAGAATATAAACGTAAATACTCTCGGGACAAATTACCGAAGAGAACTTTTATTTAACTTACAATGTTTATATGTATATATGTTCAAGTCAATTTTGAACCAGTGTTTTTTTTTCACGACCCCCTTGACATGGGTATCAAATGTAAGGATTTGACGAGTAGAATACGATGAGCCATACAAGATCGTTCTAAATTATAAATCAATATAGTGGACGCCCCATAAAAAAAATTTTCACACATCTCAGCGTAAATAACAGGGTAAGTTTAACCTATCTATTTATAAATTGCAACATTGTTTTCATGTATTTTGTTTTTGCACATACAAGTAGTAAGTAGTATGACGCGTACGATTATGGCCCGCCGCCCGGATATGCCGGCTTTAATCAAAAGTAATAAATATTAATTTCAAACTTTCTATTTAAAATAAAGCTTCAGACTTTTAAAATACATATTTCATATTTTAAAAATATTCACTGATCCCTATTTCCTATTTTTTACTTTTTAGTTCAGCGTGTTTAAATAAAAGCGTATTTTTAACAAGATTTTTTTTACATATATAGTATTATTTATTATTGTTTATGTTTTAGAATATTGTAAAATTACGTAGACTATTGTAATAGGGAGAACTCGTAAAATTACCCACATTAGTATCAATTAAGAATATCCTAACCTTTATCACGCACGCGCACATGAAATAACCATGTCTTAGTTTAATCACCTCCTGATGATGCCATCAGGTTTATTGAAATGCATGCGTTGAGCGTAAATGTCGTGTTTCGGCATGAACAAGTGTTTAAGTGTTGTGTTTAAATGAAATAACATAATATACACGTATAAACGAAAGCTAAACGAACAGGCCTTTTTTCAAATTGTTCATTATAGTTATACATGTCATAGGTATATGTACTAATTATATTAAATCTTTTTTTAGTTAAATCAAAATTTGTTACTGTCACTTAATATTAAATCCTGTTTAAATACCTATATTTTACAGCAAACTAAAATTCACCAACTTGTATCATTTACATAGTATATCATTATTCAACTAATAGATCAAACTGTTTATTTAAAGCAAACGAATATTTATCGCAACCAAATATTTTATTAGTAACAGAGAAATATTTGTTCGAAATAACGTAACAGAATAAAATACCTACGTATTTCTTTTTTTTATCGAAAATGTTATCCAGACTTCCCGAATTAATGATTCGGAAACAAATATGCTTATAAGTTACAACATATTTGTTTCAAATAACAAAACACTCTATTAATCACAAACCATTTATTAGATCAAATAAACTGTTATGTGCACGTAGGTATCTCTTCTATTGCAGAAAATTTTATCCAGACTCCCCCCATACTAAAATACACGAGAATGCATTAAAATTTCTATATACGGAATTCTGTCCTGTCCTCGTTCGCTCCCCCTTTGTGTAGGGTTGGGGAAGTAATAAAAATCGTTACGTTCTTTGTGTTTCTTTAGCGCGTGTTCTCTCCCGTCTGAAGGCCATGCCACCCCTTGATCGTCACCTAGAAACGAGACGAAAGAACACGGGGTACGCCTTTTTATTCAAATACCGAAAAAGTCAACCGATGCTCGAGATTATATGAACCGTCTGCAGTTAAGGATAAACTCAGAGATGATTTACGACGAGTAGAATAAATATAACAGGATAACAGAATTTAATTTTCAGAGTGTCAGAAGAGGTCATTAAATTTTTTATTGGTCTTTATCCAAAAACAAAAGAATTAATAATTCTGCAAATTTTGTTCCACTGGAAGATTCGAATTATTTGAAGTTAGTAGCTATAGATTTCCATATAATCAGTCCATCATTGGAACATTCTTACTGCCTCAAATGGAACTGCCACTGAGTACTTTCAATGAGTCTTACTTCCTTAACCATACATTGATAAAATGAAGGATGCACTGGACTCAACAACGTCATCAATGTATTCGTGGAATGGTTTATTGGAATATGTTATGTACGAGGTGTGTAAATTAAGTAATGAGATTGAAGACTATTTTTTAAAAATTCTTATTCAATAGGACTACAATTCATCACCCAAAAAAAAGGGGGGGGGACCCCGTCCCCCCCAAAAAAACCTTGGGAAGCCACATAGCGCTGGAGATGTTCTTTCATTCCTCATAGCAACTCACTATATTATTTCGCTTTTCTCTGTCAACGTAGCGCCCGATCTAGCAAAACTGCGGAGACGGGACTTGGCACCTTCCGTACAAGTTGGAACTTGTTACAGTCATTTGTTTGTGACTGATTTCGTAAACCGGATTTTTCTAGTGCGTTTTAAAATTCAGCGTCATTAATTTGAGCAACGGTATGGTATCAGGTTTTCTTCAGACTTTCGGACACAGCGCATTAGATTCTTTTGCAAAACTTCAACATGCCTAAGCAGACAGTATTTTTTCAAGAGCCCAGATTTTTCCGTGGTTTAAGGCATTCTTAAAAGGAAGAGAGTCGATTGAGGATGAACCATGCAGCGGAAGGCTTTCATCTTCAAGAACCGATGAAAATGTCGATAGAGTACGGGGTATTGTGCGTTCAGATAGTCGGTTGACGACAAGAATTATCGGGGAAGAGTTAAATTTGAATCACACCACTGTTCATCAGATTTTGACTAACGAATTGGGGATAAGAAAAATCTGCGCAAAAATGGCTCCAAAAAATCTTTCGCAGGAACAAAAGGATATCAGGAGAGAAGGGTGTCTTTTTGGAATCGATTGAAAATTACTGTTACCTCAGCCTCCTTATTCGCCTGATTTGAGTCCTTGTGACTTTTTTCTTTTCCCGAGATTGAAAAATCACCTCAAGGGACGTCGTTTTGGAACCATAAAAAACATACAAATGGTTGTAACCGACCAGCTGAAGGCTATTCCAGTATATGAATTCCAGCACTGCAATGAAGAATGGAATGGAAGAACCGTCTACAGCTCTGTGTGGCTTCCTAAGGAAGTTATTTTGTAGGAGACAATACTGAACTGTAATTCTATTCGAATAAAACAATTTAAAAAAATCAGTCTCATTATTTAATTTACACCCCTCGTATGCCGTAGAAGTTTGTATTATTAAGAAAATTAATCGCGGCAGAACAAAAAGCTTTTATCATCGAAAGTTACTTTATAAATGGTAGAAGGGTTGATAGTCAGTGGGTTTATCTAACACAAGACGGACTGGATTATTATTTCAGGATTTGGATCGAATTTCCACGTAATTTCCACAATAATCATGGATTTCGACTAGTTTCGCAAGTTTTGACTAAACCTGTGGCTTTGTTTAGCAAAACAGAAAGTGTGAATAGAAGGGAAGGCAATGGGAGACCTAAAGTTCACATTGCACAAAAAAGTGAAGAAGTGTGACAAATTGTGACATTCGACGTTTAAGTCAGCAAGTAACACTATCCAACTGAAATATGACCCGCACATGCACGCTTATGTGTGTGTTTTTTTTTAAATTATGTTTTATGCAATAACAATGACAGTATGTAAATCTTTAAAATTGATCTGCAATTAGTGATTTTCCAGACATCCAGATGTATTCTTACTTGGCAGCTTCAGCATATTAAGATCTACCAACTTGAAGACCATCGCATTGTTCCAGGTTTGCATAAAATATGTCTTAATACCCCAATATCTTAAAGCCGCAGAAAACACAATACCACGCCTCAAAATCTCATCTACTGTCGACCTAACCTCATGTCTCTTATTGAAAAGTAGGAGTTTTTTGTTTCATGATCATGATCATGATGTTCATGCACCTCAAAAAGAGCAATTAATTGTGTCTCTCCTTCACAGCGTAGCTTTCTCAGAGGTCTCCCATTTAATCTCCACAAATCTCCAGAACACAGGCTTGTAGAAACCCTCGGAGAGACCCTTTCTTTTGCACGGATCAAAAACGGCTAATCCCAAGACATGAATAAATTATCTTCATATCCTATATAGCAGTACAGAACATGAGGGTAATTTATTAAGCTAAAGTGTAACTATTCATAATGTTCTAAAAGTCTAACCAGGCCTAGTTACAACGTAACAGTTTGTATGACAAAATTAATTTTGTATAATACAGCTGATGTTCCACTAAATGCTTATGGAAACTAGGTTACTGCAATAACTACGTAGATATATAAAAATGTATTTTGAATCCACATTAAGGATTTGAAGAAGGAATTTAAAGCTCTCGAACAAAAACCGGCAATTAAAATGCACTCGGTAGCTTTGTTCAAATTAATTACATGAGCTTCGTCGTTTGTAATTCATTTCACTTGAATTGCTAATTACAGAAATGCTGGAATGTTGCACAACGGAAAAGCTACACGCAAAATAGTAACCTCGTTTAGAGAATAAAATGAGGTGAATAGAAGCGAGAATTTTTGCTTAGGGACGCAAGTCAGTCCCTAACAAATGCAGAAAGTAGCTTTTTAAATAGGAACTACTTCAATTAAAATAGTTACTAGAGCAAGAAGGATGTACAGTGTGTTTGATGTTCTTTTTCTTGTTATGTTGTAAATCAATTTCGGAGGCATGTGTTCAAATTTAAGAGAATAAAATCACTAATACTATAATTGTTGATATTTGTTGAGATAATATCATTAGACCAAGAAGTAAGTTTATTAATACCAGGTGCCATGGCGGCCGGTTTCAGTTAGCCATATCTTGAAAACCATTTTTTTTATATTAAAAATAAATTTATTGTTCATATATTTTTCATCTATGAAATATAAGGAGCTTTTATTTTTAAAAATATTTTTTCCATTTTTTTTATACATCAATTCTTTTCCTATCCTTTTTTTGGTCTTCGAAATTAAAGTGAGATAGACGCAGACGTTACTGTAACGTTACACAAAATAGTCACACACACAGTAGTCCTTGACTTTGGCGGTACATTAAATAATAATAATAAATCACACCACAGAAACTGACATTCTCCCTCTAAGAGTCATTACTAGAGTTTGTGCGAGCACGGAGTGTAACAGGACCGAAGTCAGTTAACGAATGAAAATATTAATATGTTTACATAAATTATATAGCAACCTAGTACTATTTTTACCAAATAGTACTGTTAAGGATAAAATACCTATATAAATTAAGATAACACGTAACAATGGCAACACTTACCCGACAAACGTCAGTGTCGAGATAATGTTTAACCACCGCCATCGCACGGCAGGATGACGGTGGTTAAAACATATTATTATGTGCTTTTCTAAATGTTCTGGAGTGAAGCGGAGACGTTATCACTTAATATTAACTTGTGCATGGAAAAGGACCGTTCAACGTCTACTGTTGACAATGGACAGTATGAGAAATTGTTGAGGCATGAACTATATAATAATATATTTTTTGGTAACTCCTGATATGTACCAACTAAAACTTTACATATATTTTCCAAAATGAAATATCCTGGATTTTTTTTTAAAACGCTTTGCATTTTTTCTTTTATTGTATTACTAACCGGGCGTATATTATTGGCCTCGTACATATTTTTTTGCAGATCACTCATTATTTCAAATTGTTCCTGTAGGGAGAGGGGAGAGTCCATGTGACGCGTATTGATGTCACTACATTGTTGTAAACCCAATCGACATATGCAAGACTTAACGTGCTTTCATGAGGAATTTTTCGGTCCATATATTTTTCTAAAAACATACGTAACTTGGGATTCTCTAGTTTGTTTAACGGAATATTGCTTTCAACAAAGGCTCCTGTAAGTTCATAGAAAAATACGGAGTCGTCGGCGCTGGACGAGGCATGGCTTTTCAGATGTCTTGTTACTTTAGTTTTATCTGAAGAATTTATAATGCGTTCACACACAGTACAAAAAAAGGTAATTTCCTTGAATACGTCCCTAAAACCCTCGGGATCACTGTCAAACCACGTTTGAAATACTTCCCGTCTATTTATTTTCACCTTTGGCATGGTACCTCACTTTATTCACCTCCCCTCAACTAATAATTTTATTGATATTTATAAGTTATTTAAACACACGGCGAATACGTAAAAACGAAATGTATCAACGCGATGCAATAGCAGAGACTGTGTTACAGCGTACCATAAATGTCGTAATGCAAGTTAGCTGTGAAGGCCAACGAGTCAAGGGCAGGACATGTACAGTGTCGGCCCTGTGACATTCGCGCTTGGTAATAAGTAAAGCCGGCAGATCCGGGCGGCGGGCCATCTCAACGGGCCATATCTCAACGTAAATAACAGGGTAAGTTTAAAACATCTCTTTCTAAATTGCAACAGTTTATTGTTTTCATGAATGTTGTTTTTACACATACAAGTAGTAAGTAGTATGACGCGTATGGTTATGGCCCGCCGCCCGGATCTGCCGGCTTTAGTAATAAGTAACAATATTTAATAATGTACTATGATGCAACATAGTTTCTGTGAACATACTAACATTTTCATTCGTAAACTGACTACGGGCCTGTTACACTCCGCGCTCTCTCCAACTCTAGTCATTACAACTGTGCAGAAGGAGAATACACATGGAAAAGACGTAGGACACACAACCAAACCCTGTGTCAGGTGCCAATTGCCACAGACGGGATTCGAACCCGCGCTGATAATAGAGTAATCTCAGAGTCGTCTTCTCACCTGGCGCTTTACCCACTCAGCTATTGCCGCGGTTCGATGGTTCGATTATCATTGAAATAAGGAGGGTACAAAGTCAACAAAAAAATGTGAATCGCCCCACCACAAGGTCACTGACGCATCTGCTAAGTGAGACGTGCCCAATGGGTGTGGAAATTACATCTGTCTTATTTTATCCTTTAGTTTAGGTCTTGATTCCTTCCCCTTTTTTTTTGACTGGCTATTCATTTCATTATACACACTTTAGTTTAGCGGGGCTCCTTTTTCAGGAGTAAGGTCCTAAAGGAACAAATTTCTAAAATAAAAAATTCTTGTCAATCCATCTACGTTGACAGATTTTTGGAATCATTGTTTCGATATGATCTTTTTTTTCGAAAACAGTAAAATATTCATGTTTACATGTGGTTAAATGATTGATAAATAATGAGATCATTTTTGAGGTCGTGCTACCTGTATTTTCGTATTAGAAGCTTCAGTAAGTGAGAAAGTTTGCTTTCTTTAATTAATTAAACAAATTGATTCACTTGTTTTTATCCATGGCTACCTTCCTATTTTAATATAATCTGTTGCAGTGGCGGCTGGTGTAATTTTAAATTCTTGTATTTTCATAAGGAAGAATGGAATCCACGCCAAATTTTAGGGGGTTATTACTAGAACAAAAGGGAAGCTGGAACAACAAAAAAAAACTTCAAACGAAACTTACGAAAAATGCTTTCAAAGAATTGAATGCAGGCTGAAAAATATTTGCAAAATATTTCTTTTATTCAACAAGTAAATGCAGTGTCCTTCTTTTTTTCCTTGTATTTTTCGAAATTTCGAGATCAGTTGATGAACTTTGAGGATAAGCACGATTAGAGAGCCTTGTGATATATATTGAAAGCCTCTTCTCTTTGAAGCTCCTGTGTGTTATTTTTCTCTTATAATTACTCTGCGGTTCGTCTCTGTTCAGCATCCAGCAATAGCCGATAAACATTTTAACTCATCTACCTTGAGATTTACTGTTCGTCCAATAATCTTTACTCAACTTTACATATTGTTATTTTTACATATTTTATATTTTGTAGGTGGGTAGAATCAAAAAAAATTTAAAAAAAATTGAAAACTCGGGATGCAATGTGAATTGGATTTGACTTCCATATTGACTTCTTTTCTGAGAATGGCTGTAAGTGAGGAACAGAAGAGATTGCACCAAGATATAAAGAGTAAGGAGGGCACACAAGAAAGGGTATACTTTATGTATATTCTGGCTGTTGAAGAGAGACGGAACCCGAAAGTAGTTATAAGAAAAAACTCAGAAATTAAAAAAATATCCTTCTTTATTCATTTAAAGCTGTTTTTTTAAAAAATACTTTAACCTAATTAATAAAAAAATAGGCATCCAAACCATTGTATGAGGCTTCCGCTTAGGCCTTGTTTACACCACCGTAAGCGACAATTCCGGCTACGACTACGCACCGTTGGTTTGGGAGTAGCTGAAAAATTTTCAACATTACAAGACATAAGTATGTAAAGTTGCAGTTATCAGTCAGGGTAAATAGTGTCTAGAAGGATGACGTAATATTATCTAGGAATAAAAATATTATTACTTATTTTTGTATCTTTTTAGGTACCATTGGGTTATTGGGTTTGTAAATTTTTTACAAATAGTGATGGGAATAAAGCAAAAATATCATACTCGGTATTCAGTATTTTGAATTTTTCATACCCGGGTATCGATATATCTATCAAAATTAATCATATATCGTAATCAAATGAATACTTTCTCTCAACATCATGTAATCAACAAAAATAAAAATACCCACTTCTTTGGTTTTATCAATAACATATTTAAAAAAAACATTCATAATCGTACCATTAAAAAAAAAGAAAAGTAAACACTATAGAAAGAATGTAAACTACTCTCAAAAAGATTTTTCATCAATTTTTATTTTTAATGGTAAATAAGATCCCTCCATCAATTATTACTATTTATTAACTTACATTCTCTTCCGTCATCACAAATATTGTCCCTAATACTTTTCTCTTTTGCTAAAATGGAACAATCTTTTTATAAACGTTTTTAACATTTTTCAAAAACTAAAAATATAAATTATATATTTTTTTAATATTATAATTTTTAAAAAAGAATGTGTCTTATAACAGACCTTGCCAAAAAAAGACAAGTTAGTAGGTTAAACATTATTTTCGATTTTCCAAATCCCGCAAAACATTGCAATTAAACAGCGACACGCTCTAAAATTTTCCGATTCGTTCCAACAAAACAAATGAATTATCTACTCATAACGAAGTATCATATTCATAGCGGTTCCCATCCCTCTGCGACAGTTTTATCCTTCGGAAACTTATGTCCTTTTTTTCCGAACAAACGGGACTGCCAACATTGCGGCATGCTCGATATTTTTACGGTAGAGACGGTTTTAAGGTATTAAATATGTTTTAAATGTAAACTTTTTTTAAAATTTAAACTTTGACAGCTATACTTCAGGACCTTACTCGGCAGTGGCGCCAACTGGTGAGTACAAAAACGGTAGCCCTCATTGAAAAGGGAAATTGTGCCTGTGTAATCTGTAATGTATTTCAATGCATAAACCGTTTATATTAAGTAAAACCGCTGCTGACGTTACGTATTACGACTCTGCGTCGAGCTGCCCCGAACGATCCTTCCAACAAAATAGTCCCTAATTTGTAATAAAAAGAACCGTATAAATTCTGCATGCCTCAGACGCGGAAATTTCCCGACGAATCCCTCCGGGACCTCCACAGCGGCCTCGCTGAAAAATGACCATAAAAGGGTAAATGGTCTCGGTCTAACCCTCGCACTGAAAATAATACCCCTATCTAAATAAATATTTGAATATTTTTACCGTAATCCCGCCGTGCGTTTCACCCTGTGACGGGGCGACTACTGTTTACCTGCCAGCGGGGGTTGAGCCCTAGGATCGGAGGCTATCGTAAAAAAAACAAAAGGGCCTCGCAGACGTTGTACTTACCTCGCGGAAATCGATACGATTGCTGACTGCGGATAACATGTGTATGCGGAACCGGAGCGCCGACCTGTATATACGGGGTGGTTGCTCACATTTAGATTACCGGGTAAGTATTATAAATGCTAACCCCCTTTTATTTTTGTTACTTCTGGCCGATTTGGTTCGTTTAAAAAAGGTTCGAACGATTTTTAACGTAGAGTCCGAATCTGTTAACGTTTTTTGAAATTTTTGTAAAATATACGAGGTGTGACAAAGAATATGAGTGTTTTAAATGGAACACCCTGTATATTCGTACATATTTCAATTTATGGTTCTGTTCTGAATACAAATATTCATTGGATTAAGGAAATAAATTGAAATTGGATTAAGGAGTTTTTTGAGTAATGATGGACTATGTAAAACAACAAATCTACATATTATCGTATATTATAAGTTGCCTACGAAATCAAATTTTAATTTTGTGTATACGTCGAAGTGGTTAAAAATTATTTCCAATGTCGAAAATTGTTTATTCATAAAATATTTGTCAATTTGTTAATTACACAGGTCTACAAAAAAAAAAGTTCTGTCTTTGCGATCAGACCCATCATTTCCTGTGTATTTTGATGCACTGAAACCAAATTTGGCAAAACAAAAATTACTACCGCATCAATTTTTCTCTCCCACCCCCATATATCCCCCATAAACTCTTATTGAGGAAATTTAAAAAACAAAAAAATTTTTTTTTATTTTTTGGGGTCGCTAATCACGAATCTGAAGTCAAGAATAAATTTCGACTTAATGACAGCTGTCAACAAGCTGTCAAATTTCACTAAAAAGTAAAAAAGTGATATTAAATGCGTATTATTAAGTTTTTTGGGTTGGTGATTACGATTCTGTGGTGAAAAATGATTTTTGACATAATTGATTTTTAATTTCATCGTCATTAAGTCGAAATTTATTATTGACTTCAGATTCGTGATCAGCGACCCAAAATATCAAAATAAAATCCTTTTTAAAAAAAATTCCTCTAAAGGGTTTATGGGGGTTATATGGGGGTGGAGAGAAAAAATGATGCGGTAGAAAATTGTTTTTGCCAAATTTGGTTTCAGTGCATCAAAATACATAGGAAATGATGGGTCTGATCGCAAAGACAGAACTTTTTTTGTAGACCTGTGTTATTTATTATGCATAACTAGCGGTTATCAAGATATATATTATATATTTAACAAATGTCACAACAAAATGTAAAACAAAAGCAGACACAGAAGGATACAAATAAAACAGGAATATCAAACTTACAAACATTAGAAAATAATTATTACATTGCATCTTCAATATAACTTCCATTATTTTCTATGCATTTGAATCATCGCTGTACAAAATTTAATCGGACGCTTTCAAATACCGCTGCATTTTCGTTAATAATATTTACTTCCTGTCGTATGAGCTGTTCTAATTGCACAGTGTCCCCCGATAGTTCTTCGCTATAAATATTGTTCTTGAGAATACCCCAAAGGAAACAATCTAGTGGATTTAAATCGCGGCTTTTTGCTGGCCAATGGATGGGACCATTTTTTCCAATCCACAGGTTATATTTTTGGTTTAAGGAGTTCGTCACAGGCCTAACGCTATGTGGGGGAGCTCCGTCTTGCTGCCAGAGTGTTCTTAAATTTAAAACAACTGGCAAGTTATCTTAATATTCTTCAACTTGTTCTTGCAGTAAGTTAAGATAAACTTCACCTTTGAGAGTATTTAAAAAAATGGACCAATTATTTTGTTTCGGTGTATCCCGCACCATACATTAACAGTTTTACGTCCTTGTTTTTTTTAGTTTTCTCACCAGATGAGCAGTTTCTGTGGCCCAATGATGATCCTGTTAAATAAACCAGCAGTAGAAAAGGACGACTCATCAGTCCAAAACACATTATGCAAAAAATCATGGTTTTCATTATATCTTTCGACGATTTGTTGACAAAACACTGTTCTCTGTCGATGATCATTTTCAGTTAAATGTTGAACAGGAAGGATGTGAAAAGGTTTATATTTATTCCTTTTTTAAGTTAAGTTTCATAACGCTGCTCTGGCTTAAATTTAAATCTTTCGATATAGAATAAGTAGACCGACTTGGATCTTCTATGACCGATAATAAAATACATTCCTCGTTTTTCTTCTAGATTCATTATTTAATAAATTTGTATTACAAAATTTATTGTAAATGTTCTTGAACGTCGCTTTAGCAGGCACAGTCTGATCAGGTTACCGCCTTCCAAATTCCCTTTGTGAAGCAGCCATTATTTTTATTGCAATATAAGTATATTTCTAAAATTTTACGCCTATTTTCTAAACTATAAGGCATAATACGTTTTTTCTAGCATACAATATTAAATTAAAGAACCCCAACAGAAAAAATCACTGACTAATGTTAACCAGTTTGATGTTTATACAAAATTAAAATTTTGATTCCATAGGCTACTTCGTAAAATAGGGTAATTCTATTTAGATTTGTCATATTACATATCTCGTTATAACTCAGAAAATCCTTATCCAAATGTGCTATAATTATATATATTTGTATTTAGAAAAGGCCCATAAATTGAAATATGTACGAATATACAGGATGTTCTATTTTAAAAAATCATATTTTTTGTTATACCTCGTACATTTTTCAAAAATTTCAAAAACCGTTAACAGATTCGGAAACTACGTTGAAAATCGTTCCAACCCGTTTTTTGAAAGAACCAAATCGTCCAGAAATAACAAAAATAAAATGGGGTTAACATTTATAATACTTACCCTGTACATTTAGAACCAGTCGATATACCTGAAATATACATAAAGCGGCAAAATTACTGCGTACTACACAAATTCAATAAAGCCGAAACGAACCAAACAAGTTTTCACAAAAAAAAACGATACAGGTCAAATTTTAATGACAAAAATGCATATTTTGACTGCCGTATCGCCTTTCAATTGCCAACTGTTTTCGAGAGATGACGTAATTCCCAATTTTCAAATGGTAATTCTCTATTTTGGGTGTTGATTTTAGTAAATCTAGTATTATTTAAAACGACTGCATACAAAAATTACTAACTTGTTTAGAACATTTTGCAGAAAATTCGAAATGAAAATTGAGACACAAATTTTAGTACTGCTAAAATATGAGAGGTTTTACTCAAAAACGACCACTGTCAAAATTTTGAATAGTGCGTTACTGCAAAGGGTTACTCTTGCTGCGGTGCTACATGTGTACCTATTATACCAAATAGAAGATTTCCTTTTTCCAGTCCACCCTTTTCAGTGTGCTACAAGTGAAAATGATCAAAGTCAAGTAATGGGTTCTCTACTGTTCGGTATTTTGACATTACAAAATCTGAAAATATAAAACTTGCGGTGGCAGCTTTTATTTTCTACATATATTACTTACCTATATTTCTGTCAAAAACAACCATAGTCCGACTGTTTTGTTTTCATTTTTGGCTTGTTTGAAACATTACAAAACCTTAAGTTGGCTTTAAACAACAATGGGACTACTGCTTAAGTACTATTAAATTGAAAAATGATGTTTATCTTAAAGTTAATTGTCAAGGATGGTTTTTTTAACTCTCCTGAAACTTTAACTTTTCTGATTTTGGTCTTAAAAAAACTGAAGATCGAGCCACTTGATTTTCAAACTGCCAACTATTGGCTTCTTGACAATAGGGCAAGTCTATCTATAAACTCACTGAGTGTATTGTGACTGACTTCTGTAATTTGTCTAATTTCGCACCGTATTCTGTTCTTTATATCATTTAAATTTTGTGGTCTGGTGGTATAGACTTTTTCCTTCAAATATTCCCTAAGAAAATAGTCCATGGGCGTAAGATTTGGAGATTTACGTCACTACTACTACTACTACTTCTACTACTTCTACTACTATTTTTTGTAGCCAACATTTGACCTGTTACTTTTTTTTGAGAAAACTTGCTTGTTTCGGTTTTATTAAATGTGTGCAGTATTTTTGCTGCTCTCTGTATAAATTAGAAATAGGTATTCCCAACAGGGTCAGTACTTGGACCATTAACTTTTTCGTGTTTGTAAATAATATACTGCATTACGTAAGTGCTGCATGTAAAAGTTCTGTTATAAGAGAACTTCAAAAACTTCCCAAAAAAATAAAAATACGTATAGATACATATTTTTGATAATTATAGATAAAATAGAAAATAGGTATATTTTGTAACTTATAAAAATATTATAATTATGCAGTTTTCAATAAAAATGAGAAAGTAGAAAGAAAAAAAAGTATATTTTTGCACCATTAGTATATTTTACATAAGTAATACCTACACGTAAAATTTTTACTATTTAGAAGACAAAGATGTCCATCAGCAGTCATGGCCGAGCGGTTAAGGCGTCTGACTAGAAATCAGATTCCCTCTGGGAGCGTAGGTTCGAATCCTACTGACTGCGATCTACACTTTTTATTACTATTTTGTTGTGCCACATTTTAATAACTTCATATGATCGTATTTAAAACAACTACTCTATACTAGTGTGAGTAACACAGTGGAAGTGTTACATATTGATTTACATACACAGTGTTACATATACAATTGGTTTCCATTTCCTTTAAATACAATTTTTAGTTTAAATAAAAATGATAAGCTAAAAATTTGTAAATTCTTAAACATACCTAAAGATCCTGGTGGGTACTGGAACCTTTAGTAAACAGAACAAACTGGACGTTTTCTACGAAACACCGAACTACTACTTTTTCTCGACGCTTTTCGCCAACCGTTGGCACTTCAGGAGAAGATTAAAACTTTTAGTTTTAAAGTGTAGTAATTCGGTGTCGTGGAAAATGTCCAGTTTTTTTTATCCCTAAAGATCAAACATATTCCAATATAAAAAATAGCTACAACTTCAGTATCGTATAATGCTATTTTCTTTTATATTTGACCTTTGAATACAGGTTTTATAAAAACTCGATGAGTAGGTATACCTAAAGATCAAATATATTCCGATATAAAAAATTTGCTACAACTTCAGTATCCTATAATGATATTTTTTATATTTGACCTTTGAATAAAGGTTCGATAAAAACTCTATGCGTATGGCTTTAATAAATTATTTGAAAGACTGCTGCAATTTTAAACAAGAAAGAGACAAACAATGTTTTGTCAAATTGGCAATCCGGTCAACGTTCTCTTGAAATTTTCGAGTGTTTTTAAAAGTTAGACGAATATGCAGTTTCATGCAAAAACTCCGACTTTTTTGTTTCTTCGTTTTTCGAAAACTATAACTTTTTTGCATGTTCTTCCATTTAAATTGAGTACGTCAAGTATATTTTTGTTACTAATATAAAATATTGCTTTATTTTCCGGAAAAAAGTATTTTTTTAATAGTCATTTGAAAGGAAAAATCCGTAGAATAATTTTAGAATATTTCCGAATATTTGCCATGAAACTTCTATTTCGTGTAAGGTATAAACATATAATCTACCAGTTATGTTAAAACTGTTTTGTGAACATGTAAGCCAGTTTTATTGAATATGTGCTAAATTCGATAAAGATTTAGTTGTCTTCCATCCCATATATGTATGGGTTACAAACTACATAAATATTTTTAAATAATTTACCTGAATACGAATTTTCCACACCAAAAAAATTGACAATATAAAAATAGTCCAAAATTGTTCCAGAAATTTTCCTGCCAAGTTATGTCATTGTTAAAAATGCAGTTTTTCCTAAAAATAAAGTAATATTTTATATGAGTAACACAAAAATTTATTTAAAAACATACTCAGTTGAGATGAAAAAAAGGGCAAATAAATTGATCAATTGACATTTTTCGAAAAAACGAGAGAACAAAAAAGTCGGAATTTTTGCATGATACTACATATGTATTTAACAACTTAACGCGAATACTAACACATTTGTCAATATGGAAGTTTTTGTCAAACTTTCATCAAATTTGTCAATTTCCAATGACATTGGCAATGTTACCAATATAGACCGAACATTGGATATATTCTTGCATGTGGATAGCAACCAATGTGCTTGACTCTTTCTTTGCGAAAAACCATTGCAGATATAAATATCAAAGACTATTAAAAAAATAAATAACAAAAAAAATTCACATTTGGTGCAAACTTTTTTGGCGGACGCTGTATAAAAGTGTTCGAGTCGCTTTTTTTTATTTTTAAACCCTTAACGTTTTAAGTACTGTTTTATAATGTTTCATTTCATTGTATATGCGCAAAACTTACGTGTTTCTTGAAGTTTTACGTTAGCGAGGACCGTGATTAAATAAAACTGTAAATCTTTTCCTTCTACCTTCGCTAATGATATCCTGGACACGAAACGGTGAATGGCGTGCCAGCGATAATTCCGCAGGATATGAACTGCCCTATCGAAACTGGGAGAAAAAAGAGTATAGTAGTCGTTTTTTGTGCAGTTTATCGTTTGTAGTACGATAAAACGTATTCGCATTAAAGTGGTTTTCTAGATTAAAATTAAAAAAAAGTAGATCTATCCATTCATGTACTAATCGCAGTTTGCACTATTTTATTCAGAAATATTATCTTACCTGTGCTACTACAGTTTATAATTTATTGCTGTGACTAGTGAAATAATTTAGAATCACGACTTTACGTATTTATTGCAATTGATTTATTCTATAAACACAGTATACATTTAACTGCATCAGATTAAATAATTAAATAAAACAAGTAACGACATATCACAAAAGAATGAAAACGGTCAGTTTCATTACAATTGTTTTACTAGTTTCATTATCTAAAAAGGTAAATATTAATTAAAAAGGTAAGGTAATAATTAAAAATAAAGATTATCAAAAACTTGTTTATTAGCAGAAAAGAATATATGCAATATACTTGATATGTATATCATGTGCATATAAAAGTGATTCATTCTATTACTTAATTTACTTAAATTCTACTACATTAAATGTAGTAGAATATGTAAAGCCTTTTTTCAAGAATTTCCGGACCTCAACAAGGATTTTTAATGAATAAATCAATATATTAATTATGTTATGATTATTATTAATTATGTATGATTAATTAAAAACGACCATTCTTTCTAAGTAATTTTGTGAAATTAATATGTATTCCATCCTGCCACTTATCGGGCACTTCCTTATCGACCTAATATCTATCGTGATCATCCATCACCATCATGAATATACTTATATTTAAAAAAAAATGATGATATGATTCATTTTTAGCGTTAGCGTTAAAGGAAGCCGACCTTAAAACTTAAAATTGTTCTTAGTAGTATTAGAAACTACCCTCAAAAACGGCATTTTGTACTTTTAGGTTGACTATATTTTGAAATTCTAGATTGCTCGGATCATAATAGAAATTAATTTATTACTGAAGTCAAAATAAATAAGCTCCTCAGGCTATTCAAGTAACGCATTTTTAATACTGGTGGTAAAAGTAATACTTACACTTTTAACACTAGTGCTAAAAATAGTATGTATACTTTTAACACTAGTGTTAAAATTATTCATTTTTAGAGTTAGCCTTAAAAGAAGCTGGCCATAAAACTTAAAATGTGCCTGGAAGACGAAAGTTTTAAAAATAATTTACTTTTAACACTAGTTTAGAAGTAACTCACAGTTGGAAAATGTGCCTCCAAACTTAAAACTAATAAAACTTATTATTTTCAACACGTACACCATTTACTATTTTTTCTACAACTATTACAAAAATTGAAAAGTACATATTAGTATTAGAAAATACCCCCAAAAACGGCATTTTGTACTTACTGGGTTAACTATACCTTGAAATTCTAGATTTCTCTGATCATAGTAGAAATTAAGTTATTACTGAGGTCAAAATAAAAAAGTTCATCAAGCTATTCAAAGAATTCATTTTTAACACTAGTGTTAAAAATAATATGTACGCTTTTAACACTAGCGTTAAAAATATCTAAACTTACACGATTAACACTAGTATTAAAAATATTTAACTTTCAATACCATTGTTAAAAATGACTCATTTTTAGCGTTAGCGTTAAAAGAAGCTGGCCTTAAAATATTAAATTTGCTTGGAAGACAAGTTTTAAAAAATAATTTACTTTTAACATTAGTTAAGTAACTCACAGTTGAAAAATGTGCCTTTAATCTTTAAACTAATAAATTATTATTACTTTCAAGACGTACACCATTTACTATTTTTCCTACAAGTATGACAAAAATTCAAAAGTACTTATTAATATTAGAAAATACCCCCCAAAAAACAGCATTTTGTACATTTAGGCTGACTATATCTCGAAATTCTGGATTGCTAATCAAATTTTGTGAAGTGTTCGGATTCTAAGTAGAAATTAAGTTATTACTAGAGTTCAGAAATCCCGGCTTACCGCATGTAAAACTGCATTTACCTATCCAGCATTCCCGCATGAGATCGGCATACTACCGCATAGACGTGGGTCCCGGGACATCGGGTAGGATATAATTTATAATTTATATATAATATATAAGGCGTATATAATTTATAAGGCGTTTACAAATACGGTTTATAGTTTGATTACACAGGCCCACAAAAAAAGTCTTGTAGTTAAAAGTTGAGGTATCATACGGTATGATTTTTGGAGTGTTAAAAACGAATCCGAGGTCAGAATTCACCCATCACCCTTAGATTTTGACATAACCTCAAAATCACATTTTACAAATACGTTAAAAAGAAAGGCCTACAAAAAAAAAGAATCAAAATACAGAAGGTAGACCTTACTTATATTACGTATTTAGGTGTGCTAAAATAATATCTTACAATAAAAATGAGTTTCAGTTGTCCACTTTTCCTCCAGCACCCCCATTTACCCAGGGGGTCGAAAATTAATTTCTTCTAAAAATTCAAAATTAATAATATCCCCAGGTAGTTTAATGTAATGTACCAATAGTATAATGTTGATAGAAACTGATTTCAATCTGGGTGCTCTTTTTGAGTGAGTCCTCCAAACGGAAAAGTGGACAACTAAAACTCATTTTTATTGTGAGATATTATTCTAACACACCTAAATACCTAATACAAGTAAGGTCTACTTTCTGGATTTTGATTCTTTTTTTTGTGAGCCTTTCTTTTTAACGAATTTCTAAAGTGTGATTTTTTAAGTTATGTCAAAATCTAAGGGTGGTACCCACCACCCTTAGACCATTAGACCCCACCATCATGACACATTCTGACCTCGGATTCGTTTTTAGCACACCAAAAAAAACATATCGTATGGTACCTCAACTTTAAACAACAAGACTTTGTTTGTGGGCTTGTGTTATCATAGAGTTTTATAGAGTCGTGCCCTGTGTTGTAGCACAAATTTCCTAACTTTAGTTATTACTGAGGTTAAAATAAAAAAAGTTCCTCAAGTTGTTAAAATAATTCATTTTTAACATGGTGTTAAAACATCTGATAAAACACTTGTAACATTAGTGTTAAAACTAATTAACTTTCAACACTAGTGTTCAAAACGATTAATGTTCATTTAGTGTTAGCGTTAAAAGAGGCCGACCTTAAGACTTAAAGTAATGTGCCTGGAAGGAAAGTTTTTCGCAGCTCGAACACGTATTATATAACCTGCAAACGCGTTGATGCCCGCGACGGCGACGCGTCGCGACGCGGCAACAGCGCGTCGAACCCGACGTCTATCGACCCGACGCGGCCGCTGCTGAGCCGATCGTCACACCACCAGCCGCGCCGCGCCATACGCCGTAGTATGCACGGAGGCAGCGCTAGGCCTTGACACCAAGTAACCGACTAAACCTCCGCACTCAACCTAGCTCTAGGACGGCCGTAAATAAAAACTCCGCGCGCCTTGTTCTACATTTTCCTTTGAATTTCAAAAGGAAAGAACTTCCGTAATTATTCCGCCACGCTCGCTCGCTCCTCGCTCCAGACGTGCATTTTATTTTATTAAGTCTCGTTCGCATATCAAGAGCGGAGTCGGGGAGTTTGCCCGGAAGTTCGACGGAGGCATTAAAATACAATGTTGTCTATGGACGCGCATAAAAGAGTATCGATTTCCTTTTGAGCGGGGAGCTCTAGAATAACAGGTCGTTTAAGAAAAAATCCTGATCAAAGCTGGCCATGAACGAGAGAGAGCTACGTCCTGAGCGTCCTGCGTCTAGGGCTTTGCGGTACTCGAGTATAAGTACTTAGTTACTGTACTCTGAATACTTTTGGTGTACTCAGAACTCAATTCATACCTATATTTGCACCTGATGCATTTTATGGCACAAAAATATACCTGAGGAAATTCGGTGTACCTACTCGACTACATGTCGATGTATGTACATATGTACCTCCTCGATGAGATTATAGGGTAATCGGGTATCACCGACATTTAGAATATATTAGAGTGAATGGATCCCATTTATCCTACGCGTAAAAAAATTATATAAAGAAAATGATACTAATATGGTGGCTTCGCCAGAAACAAACTGGAAATTGGCCCTGCAACATTTCATCACTCCACAGGCCATAGCCTCAAGAGTGCTCTTGTGTTCAATCATTATAATACCTAATAATAAACAATGGTTTTATAACAATTTGAAACTAAATAAAAGACTAAAATTGTCAAATGCTAAATTACCTGTGAAATGTCACTCCCGGGATATTTTCTTTGATTGCTTGGCTGTTGCGCTACTTATACATTTAGTATTTTTATATAATGGTATTTAGCCTTTAAAAGACAGATAACCATGACAATCAAGCACTAATTTTGACATACGAAACCAAATTAAATAAAAAAAAGTTGCTTCGTTCGCGATTACCAGGTAGATTATGTGTGCCAATAGGTCTGCCAATGTGACAATATGCGCATTCCATCTAGTTTATTCTAAATATCGGTGTCGAGTAGAGTTTCTGGTCGAGACTTCTCGAAGCGAGAATTCCCGGGAAATCTGACTCTACTCGAGACGAGAAAAAAGTGTCGAGAAATCGAGAAGTCGCGTCTTGATTATGTTTGCGTCCGTGCTCTCCCGGGTTTTTACGTACCTAATTAAAAGACTGTGTAGTCAATCGCTTTATGGGTAGGTTTTTTAGGTAGACTAAAAGTAAATTCTTTAGTTGATTATGATGACGTTTCTTTAATAGATAATAATTTTTTTATTTAATTAAACGAATGTGATTAAAAGCTCTAATTATTTATAGGAAAAAATATACTGTAAGTATTCAACTTTAATTTAAAACGATTTGTATGAAGATACTCGTTATTTTAAAATGATACTTAGGTAAGTCGAAGTACCGCCTTGAAAACATCAGTACTCCTTCGAAAGATTGCTTATTTCGTTTGTACCCTCTTAAAATCGTTTGTACCCCTACGAAATCGGTTGTACCGCCTTGGAAACGATATCACGCCTTCCTATTATTGATAGTTTTGTTTGTACCCTCTTAAAATCGTTTGTACCCCTACGAGATCGTTTGTACCGCCATGAAAACGATAGCATGCCATCCTATTATTGATAGTTCCGTTTGTACCTCCTTAAAATCCTTTGTACCTCTTCGAAATCGTTTGTACCCACTTGAAAACAACAGTACCCCTTAGTAAGATTGCTTATTTTGTTTGTACCCTTTTAAAATCGTTTATACCTTTACGAAATGGTTTGAACCCACTTGAAAACAACAGTACTCCTTCGTAAGATTGCTTATTTCGTTTGTACCCTCTTAAAATCGTTTGTACCCCTACGAGATCGTTTGTACCGCCTTGAAAACGATAGCACGCCTTCCTATTATTGATAGTTCCGTTTGTACCTCCTTAAAATTGTTTTACCCTCTTCGAAATCGTTTGTACCCACTTGAAAACATCAGTATCCCTTCGTAAGATTGCTTATTTCGTTTTTACCCTCGATAATGTAACGATTTTAAGAGGGTACAAACGACACTATCAAAAATAGGAAGGCGTGATATCATTTTCAAGGCGGTACAACCGATTTCGTAGGGGTACAAACTATTTTAAGAGAGTACAAAAGAAATAAGCAATCTTTCGAAGGAGTACTGATGTTTCCAAGGTGGTACAAACGATTTCGTAGAGGTACAAATGATTTTAAGAGGGTACAAACGAAATAAGCAATCTTTCGAAGGAGTACTGATGTTTTCAAGGCGGTACAAACGATTTCGTAGGGGTACAAACGATTTTAAGAGGGAACAAACGAAATAAGCAATCTTACCAAGGAGTACTGTTGTTTTAAAATGGGTACAAACGATTTTGAAGAGGTACAAACGGAACACTCGACGATAGGCGGCTAAGTTACGCAGTTTGAAGTTTTTCATATATGCACTATTTGAGCTCCCTAAAGGTACAAACTAATTAAAATGCGGTACAAACGGGTACAAACCGGATACAATCGAATTCCAAAAAAAATTATATTATATGAAATGAGTTGCCAGCAATTTTTCCACCCTTGCCATTTCCGCCCCATTGAGTTCCAGACCAAATAAAAAGCGGTACAAACGTGTACAAACAGGGTACAATCGAATGCATAATGAATAAATGCTATTGCGTGAAGTCAGTTGCCCGTAATTTTTTTCACCCCCTGCCATTTCCGCCCCTTTAAGGTACAAACGAAATTAAATGCGATACAAACGGGTACAAACCGAGTACAATCGAATGAAAAAAAGAAATGTCCGTTTCCGTTAAGTTGGTTGCCAGGTTCACACAGGTGGTAAATTTAGCCTCACTGTCCTCTCTCTAGCAATGCATAAAGGATCATGAATAAAGGATAACAGCCAATTTGATGGAAAAATCGAGTACGATGACGATAATTTTAACAGCGCTATTCCATTAAGAACAATGTAATATGAGATAGGATAATTTTCTGGCTACATTGTCATCGAAGGCATCTTACCCTCATCCCCTATTTCCCGGGGAGTAAAATCTTAGCTGTTTTAGGTAGACATTGTACTCGGGTTACTCCCCTAAGATAATCACATGCGACACTAAATTCCCGAGTAGCGCAGAATGAGGCGGGTGGAGACGAATTACTTAAAGGGGTAATTACCCATTCGAGTCGTGTACATCCCCGTTTTAATATTCAGTACAATTTGTACATTTCAGACGTCGCCTAAAACGACTGCTCGCCCGTTATTAATCAACTCTCTCGTACTATTCGTGATGGATTTCTGCAGATTCCATAATTATTCGTATTCCGCGACGAATTCGTGAGGGCGAAGTGGGTCTTCTTTTCATCCACCTTCGGGCGGGTTCCATCACTGGAAAATGAACGAAAATGGTGGATGTAAATTTCGTTAATGCAGTATGTCTTGGATAGAATTAAAATCAATTATCATTCATTGCAAGACCGAGTAAACTGTTTCGTAGGGTTCATTACAGTACAAACATTGGAGAGCCGAGAGAACATTTTCTGGGATTTTTGTTCTAACAGGGCTATATGGGACCCCTTTTATGCACTAAAATGTTTAGATAGTAAAAAATAGCATACATTTCAAGTTTTTTTTTTTAACTAATATGCCACAACGTCTTGCCAGAGATCTTTCAAAAAACCTTAACGCTTTTATAGTTATCATTAATGTTTCGGTTTGGATAATCTGAAATTAACAATCGAAAACTACTTATCAAAGAAAGCTTCATTCCGATCTAATTTACTTTATGTTTCCCAAAATGTTTCAAAGTTACATTTAAATATTACTAGCAGACCCGCCCCGGCTTCGCACGGTTTACGACATCACATTAGAAACCTCTAAAATGATCAGTGTTTCTCTACTATATTATGCATGTATTATACATATAAACCTTCCTCTTGAATCACTCTATCTATTAAAAAAACAACCCATCAAAATCCGTTGCGTAGTTTCAAAGATCTAAGCATACATAGGGACAGCAGGCGAAGCGACTATTTGTTTTATACTTATGTTATGATTATGATATTGATATTAAACCTATATTCAGTAGGTATTATAAAAGAGTCTTAAAGCCACATAAAATTATATGACCGTTGCATTCTCAATCAACTGCATTTCATTTTATGTTGCAGTCGAGTAGTCATGTCCATCTAAGCTCATGTGCAGTTTACTCTTTAAATATTGGTAATAATTTCATCATAATATAAAGTCAGAGTCGCTTAAGTTTAAGTTGAGTAACTTCATTTATTTTAATTGTAAATTTAAGTGCAAGTTTAGTGGCAATTAATTTTAATAAGATCATCGTTTTTCTTTCTTGTCTTTTGTGGGAATAATTTTTAAATACATACATATACTTTTAAACATACTTTGCCGATTAATCAATCAACTTTCAGATATTATCAGATAATTCGTTATAGGGATAGTACAAATAGTACAGTGCAGCAATAGTAACTTTGCTCTTGGCCGCAGTAGACCAAACCTGACATTGTGCTTATTTCTTTTGTAGCTGCAGCCGTGAATGCTTTGAGAAGAGCAGTCTGTTATTGTTTGTTTGTGGGTATTTCTTATATCTCCAAGGTATGGTCGTATTACATCGTACTACGTTCGTTGTCCACAATTCGCGGGCAAAGGGTATCCCCCATAAGTATGGTGAAATGCCCCCCCTTTTTTTTTTTTTTTTTTCGCATGATGAAAGTGTTTCTTAGGGCTAATTATGAAAGGTAGACCTAATTTTAGGTCCAAAAAATTTTCCTCTCAGCTAGGTATGGAAAAACCCCCTGTTTTTTATGTTTAATTTTTTTCTCGGTTTATAACGGTCGAAAAAATCTGAAAAAATTCATGAGTACAGAAAATATTATTAATTTTATGTAAAAAATTTTGCAAGCTCATTCAAGGTGATTATGACCTCTAAAAAAATTATTCAAACTTTAAAAATCCAATATCTTTTAACCAAAAAAAAAGCTTCAGATTCAGATTTTTAATATGTTATATTTTTAACTGTTTTTTACTACCTAAAATTTTTTCAGATTTTTTTGAGTAGTGGGTCATGCCCAAAAGTGCGAAAAATCAATTTCTTGTCCGTGAAACGACTTAAAAACTGCTTAAAATCATCATTTTATAGTGTTCTGATTTTTTTCTTGCACTAAAAAGGACTCAAATGACTTCAAACAATTAAAAAAATATGTTCCCTAAAAATAGTAAGAAAAAAATTCCACTTATCGAAACTAGTAGTTTTTATATTTTTTAATTGTTTGAAGTCATTTGAGTCCTTTTAGTGCAAGAAAAAATTAGGACACTATAAAATGATGATTTTAAGCCGTTTTAAGTCGTTTCACGGACAAAAAAATTGATTTTTCGCACTTTTGGGCATGACCCACCACTCAAAAAAATCTGAAAAAATTTGAGGTAGTAAAAACAGTTAAAAATATAACATATTAAAAATCTGAGCCTGAAGCTTTTTTTTGGTTAAAAGATATTGGATTTTTAAAGTTTTAATAATTTTTTTTAGAGGTCATAATGACCTTGAATGAGCTTGAAAAAAACTTTACATAAAATCATATTTTCTGTACTCATGAATTTTTTCAGATTTTTTCGACAGTTAAAAACCGAGAAAAAAAAAAAAAAACGTAAAAAAACAGGGTTTTTTCCATACCTAGCTGAGAGGAAAATTTTTTGGACCTAAAATTCGGTCTACCTTTCATAATTAGCCCTAAGAGACACTTTCATCATGCGAAGAAAATAAAAAAAAGGGGGGGGGGCATTTCACCATACTTATGGGGGGATACCCTTTATTCTCCTTTATGAAAGTTCTCAGTTACATAGGTTATTTTGATAATTTAGAGATATGCTGATGTTCAACTGATAAAAACGTAGTACTAAACGTTCTACTAAACTAGTAGAAAAATAATCTTAATGGAAATACATATACATAAGAAAAGTTTCTGTAAAATCAAATAGAGACAACTCTTTTGTGAAAAATATTTTTTTTTTAAGTTTAAGTCTAACATTTGTTTGTTAGGAACAAAACGTTGATTGAAATTGTAGATATAGGTATTTTATTTGTAACAGAGATACGTTTAAATAAAAATATTTAGGTTGTCGGAAAAGTCATGACGTATTCTTGCAATATATGATGTCACCGATGCTTCTCACAATCAGCATTACATGTATTTTTACATGAGAAGTGTCACCATGATCGGATCGAGTGCTATACCATTTGACAGTTCAATAGTTCAGCCTTCATTTCAGAAAAAAAGACTTGCTTGTCGTTAAGTTTTTACATCAGGTTGAAAATAGAAGTCAAACTTTACGCAAACAAAATTGCGTAAAGTTTACGGTAACAATGCTCTACAAGAGCGTCAGTGCCAGAGATGGTTCACCAAATTCCGTGTTGGTGATTTTAATGTCACCGATGCCTCTCGCTCCGAAAGGCCCATGGAGGCTGATGATGACCAAATAAAGGCATGATCGACGCAGACCCACACATTCGACTACTCGAGACATTGTGGAGACACTAAACCTTCATCATTTCACTGATCACGATCATCTATGGAAGCTGGGATTCATCAGCAAGCTCTATATATGGGTTCCTAATGAACTCAAAGTAATTTATCTCACCAATCGCATCAATATTGCAGATACTCATCTCAAGCGCAACAAAATTGATCCGTTTTTAAAGCGCCTGTTCCTTGTAGAACGACTTGAATGGTAGCTCCTTCGATTCTGATGAAGCCATCAAAGAGCATGTCACCGAGTTCTTCGCTGGAAAAGAGCGGGCCTTCTACGAGCCCGGAATCATGCAGCTCCCAGAAAGATGGCAAAAGACCATCGATCAAAACGGGCAATACATCATTGATTGAACTTTGTTCTATTTATTAATAAATGAGCCTTGAAATCACCAAAAAAATGCGTCATGACTATTCCGACAACCAATTAAATAAACTCTCGTCCAAGGGCGTAGCCAGTAGTTATCTTTGGGGGGGGGCGCAATGCAGATGAAACAAAAAAATCCAAAAAAAAAGGTCAGTAGAGGCAACCGCAACCGAAAGCCCCCCTAGTATTTTGGTGTTTATTTGACCCTTTGGGGGGGGGGGGGGCGATCGCTGCAGATAAAACAAAAAAAGCCAAAAAAAAAAGGTCACTACAGCCAACGGCAACCGCATTCCCCCGAGTATTTCAGTTTTTACTTGACCCTTTGGGGGGGGGGCGATCACCCCCATCGCCCCCCCCTGGCTACGCCCTTGCTCTGGTCTACGTAAACAACACAGCCCAATACAGTTATCGTATACCAATACATACACAAATCTCCTTTGATACACCTTCACAATAAAATTTCACCTACAAAGTTAATGAGTTTAAAGTTTACCTTCCAACTTCCTTGACCCATACTTCGCGAAAACCCTCAAAGGGCTTGTAGAGATGTCGTGAAGGCTGAAAGAAAGCCGTTGACAATGCGCCTCAAGCATTCTGTATACGCGGAGAGAAGCCCTACATTTTCTTTAGGATGCAATATTAAAGAGCAGTTCCTTTCTGAAATTCGCGTCTGCTAGATCTACAAAGAGATTAATAACAGGACAGACTTTTTTTACTGGCTCAGGAATTAAGATTTAGAGAAATTCGCTGTGTCGGTGTCAGTAAAGTTTATAGTCTAGTTTATAGTCCAACTAAGAAATAATTCTCAATGTTCTTGGAAAGACAACTCATTTTGATACGTTTTGTTTTTCAGATAATTCTTCAGCACACTTCCAGGAATATCAGTTTTCTGAACGATGATCGAAAATGGTAGAACGATATATTGATTACCTTGATACGAAAATAGTGGTGTGTGAGGGATATAACAAATGAAGAACAGGAATCATTCAAGATTTACGAATTTTCCAAAGTTTGTATATATGTTTTTTAATAAAAAAAACAAACAAACATTTTTTGCAGTCAAATATGCGAGTCATACTCCATATTTTTAATGATACAAGGTATTGAATATGTTTCAACCCCATGTTCTTTTGTCCATGGTCCAGTTGCAGAATCAAAATAACATGGTCTTTTGATTTTACTTTAATTTTATCACGAAACAGCTTTTGCTGGCTGGGAAGTTATAGGATGAATTATGTGTGGGTGTCAGTTAAAACCGTGTATTTTCGCATTAAAGGCTGTGGAAAATATTACGAGTGCAGAACACAAATATAATCAAGAAAACTCATGGATCCTAACACTTACTGGAGTAAGAAGAGAAATTTTCTTCCGAGTGCAAATCACATCCACCTATTTCTTAATGCGACGTTGTCCCCTCTATCGTGCGTTTGAAAGCTCTTCGCACTTTTAAAGGAACTGAATTGACATTTTTATATATCTTCTATGTTAAGGTTAAGAAACATGCTTTATTTACATTAGTTTCCAGACACCCAAATATTATAGACCTGACATTTATTGAAAATTGAACATTTCAATTCGAATACTCAATATCCTAACGTTCAAATTGTATTCACTTTTGCAGTTCCCTATTAGTTTTAAGAATTTTGTACCAACATTTTTCATATTTTTCATACAAAAAAAAACAAACGTGAATATATGGAAAAAATGATTAGTTATTGGAGTACCTCGTGGGAGAAAAAATGAAAGCTGAAACAAAAAGTAATATGTAATATTTTATGAAATGGAAAATAAAACCTTGAAAATATGTAATTTATTTAGCATGCACTTTAATAAATCTAAAACTGAAACAAATGGAAAAAGTATTTGCCCAATCGGAGATATGAGAGGTTTCCAAACGGGAATGAAAATTAAAATTTATTTGTATCTATGTTCCGTTATTCTAGAAGTTTCCAGTCTTTGCAGGTTAACCCAATTAATTAAACTTTGACATTTCATGATAACGCCTCTGTTTTATGCTTGTATTTCTCCGAGTTCTTCCGGTAAATAATTTCTGTATCAACACTCCTTATGCAGTTTTATAACAAGTCCACATGCAAGATGTTTTGTCTACATTTTTTCTTACTCTCTGAAAGGGGTTAAGATTCCAAAACATGTTAAAACTGAAGATTACAAAACAAGTAAAGAGTCAAAATTGATCTGAACTGCTTTCATTTTAGAATATTTTGTTATTGGTTTCTTATACATATGATACACAATAGAAATCTAATAAACATCAAGTAAAGCAAATATAAAATATTTTAAGAAGGTCGTCTACTGTAACAGCCGTTTTTAATTATCTGAAAATATGTTCGAAGTGCCCACCATTGGCTATGACGTCTACCGAAAGCACAGAGAAGACAGCCAATAGAAACTGAATTATCGTTGCCATCGTATTCTCCATATCTGAGTATATTTGATCCATGTGTGGTGATTTTAAGGATCGTTCACCTCATGTGATGGGCACTCGAATATACATATTTTCAAATATTTACTTTTTTTGCTCTGTTAACCGCAGTATACAGTTTCCTTATATAAACAGCTTCGATTAACAGGTATTGCAAAGCAAAGTTAGCTGCTACTTTTGCCCTACCCTGTATATTGCCAGAAAACATAATACACTCAACATCCACATATCCGAACTAACGATATTTCCGAACTTTTTCTCACGATATTTCCGACCTTGTACTTCCACACAACCGAACTTGTCGCTGATTGGTTGACGACAAAAAACCGCGAAATTTGAAATGAGAAAAAATGTAAACACAATAATGCGATTGTTATCAAACATTTCGATTGTCACAGAATTCAGCAAAGAGGAAATCGCCCTCCCTCAGCAGCACACCTGAGACAGGTTCTACAAGAGTTCTTCTTTGTACAAACCAGTGGAAAACACTTATTTCAAATGGCGTATCATAAGTACCGGTGCACTTTTTTGTGTCAATCCGTCCACTGAATTTTCGTCTTTTTTCAACTTCCGACAAGTAAATTTCTTTTTCCCAAGAATTTCTGCCACTGACGATTTACAAATATTGTACATCTTACATAGATCAACATTTTTAACACCATTTTTTGCGTGATTTATCAAATCCAGCTTTTGCTCCAAGGTTAGCCTCTTAGCAGGCTCTTTTCTCTGCAAATAAACAGTACAATAATGTTTGTTTTGTATCACGGTTTTCTTAAAAATACATATTTTCTCATCATTTTTCATTTCAGTTTTAAATTATTATAGGTTACGTCAACAAAATGTTCAATAAAACAAACCTTTACTTTGAATTACAAAATAATTACCTGCATCACTCTCTCCTTTGCACCTGACATTTTTTTTGTTTAAAAAAAACGTTCTTTTATTAACATGTACACATGTATGTATGTATTACATTTGCATAAAAACCTCGAAAAATAAAGGAAAGTACTAGAATGAGCCAGAAAAACCCTTTGCGCATGCACCAGCAGTTCGGTTATCCCGAGGTTACGAGAGTTCGGAAATGTGGAAGTTTGCGGAACGTAACAGTTCGGATATGTGGATGTTGAGTGTATAAAGGGTGTATTACAGAGAACAGAGACCAAACAGAAAATAATTTTATCTTCTGATTTTATTAGTAATTTTCATTCGTACAGATTGTCTAGATTAATTAACATTGTGCTGACCTACGAGTCGTGTAGGTTAGTCGGTACAACTTGGAACAAAAACGTGATAAAGTTTCTTTGCATGTAGACTTGCATATATACAGGGTGGTTCTAGAGGTCAGGTCAAATTTATATCTTTAAAACCAATTAACAGTTTTTTTTTATTTGGGAAGTTTATACTAGAATTAATTTCCAACCAAGTGACGAAAAAGTCCAAGATGGCCGAAAATGGCACTATACATAACGAAAGTATGTACACTCGAACCCCTCTTAAGTCACCTTCGCTTAATTCACATCCTCTCTTATTTCACCACGTTTTCCCCCTATTATGTCACGAAACCGTCCCTCTTAAGTCGCCGTCTGTAAAAGTTTTAGAACTACGTTTGGAAATTGGATTCTCGCATGAATACAATTTTTATTGAAAAAAAATGATTGTGTAATACATTAAATATGGACACCTAACCTTTACAATAGGTTAGGTGTCTTAAAAATATTTAACCTTTAAAATATTAATTCGAGTGGAAAATTGAACTTTGTCATGTACGACTGGGTATAATTACGTTGATTTTCTCGTTCAGTTGGCTCATTTATCGTTATAACAAGTGCTGTGATATATCTCTAAATATTTCTTTTTGCAACTAAAATACGAAAAAGTTGAGGTTATGATCGCGACTTAAGAGAGACTAAATTTCGCGACTTAAGCGAGACGATGATGCACGGATTTGGGTGACTTAAGAGGGGTTCGAGTGTACATCGTTTAAATAATAATAATAATAATAATAATAAATAATAATAATACTCACCCTATAATTACTCCGAAGAGTAACCCCAAAGGTCCTCACAGGGATCTGTGCGGGGAAGGAATCCATTATTAAATGAACTATTTAAAACAGGAATGGCCCACTAGATGTGTCATTTGAACTAAACGAATTTTCCTCAAAAAACGGGTAGGTAAAAAGCTGATATGAATTAATTTGATCTCCAATAAAATGAAAATAGAGTATGTTTTTGAGAACATTATGTTTTAAGGCTCATATCAGATACTTTTTCAGTACTTACAGCAGTATCGCAGTCCTCTACGATTTAAATTTTTCTTTTCCACTACTACGACATTTGACACTTGGGTTGTATGTTTTCTGACACCTATAAATCAAATATGGAACAATATATAGGGGCTTCCATTTAAAACACTATTAGTGCCATTTGCAGCGAAATCAGTTAGTTAGCCGTCTTGGATTTTTCTGTCATTTGGCTGGAGATTACTTCTAGTATACACTCCCCAAACTAAAAAAAAACGTTAATAAGTTTTCAAGATAGAAGTTTGGTCAACCTCCTGTGCCACTTGGTACATCTTTTTTACAGCTAAATATTGGAATTGAACATTTCATTATATTGTAGGTCTTCATATAAAGAAAGTTTTGCTTTCATCTTCGTAGATTAATCTTGTAATGTACAGCAAAAACATTTTAATTAAATATTAATTTGTTTTGTACTGTTTTGAAGTAAGGTTTGTCGTATTTCATAGGATTCCTTAATACTCTTTCATAGCCATTTTTTATGTATTTCAATTAAAACGACATAAAACAAAACTCATTTTTATTGTGACATGATGTTATACGATATATTTCTTTTAGTTAACGTTTCGAATCATATGAAGACTTATGATAACAGTAAATAATTATCGCTCACGTATGAAACAGTTTGATAGTTTGTTAATAAAAATTTATGAAATGTATGAAATAGTTTGTTTAAATATTTTATGGCACCAGCTCCTTCGCCATAAATTCGAATACTTTTGAATTCAGTATTAATTTATACTTATTCCTGTTTGTAAACCGATTTTAACAAAACAACCAACTTCAGTCTCTACTATCTTAGCTTTCTTCCATCGGAAGACGTAATACACAATAGAAGATACCTTAAAAAATATTATATTAACAAACTATAAAGTCAATTTACAACATGTACAAATGCAATTAAGTATTATGATACTCCCTTTTTCTGGCAAGTCAGTTTTACCTTGTACTTTGTGACCAACTTGATAATTTAAAATTAACTACAGACATATGTATGTATGTTATATATACCGGGTTCTCAAAGATCGGATATACTCAAATATTTTTAAACGGATGTAGACACGCGTTTCGGGCTTTCACTCTGGCAAGTAGCTTGAAACCTGGAGTATTCTAGCACTTTTCACGTTTTTCCATAGCTAACTCGTAGAAATAAACAGGAATTTTGAATATTGAGATGGAGTACCCTGTGATTCTTGTTTACTGTGTGGTATCATTGAAAAGATAAATTCCCAACGATTTTAAATCCATAATGTATCCGGGGTATTCCAAAGCCCAAAAAGTGGGTTAAATGACCTTCAAATTAAAAATTGCTAGTACTTTTAAAGTTCAGTGAAAGCTGTTTAATGCTGTTTGATGAAAGCCTTTTAATTCAAGTTTCTCTGACAAATACATGCTTTGATTTTTTTTACTTCATCTACAGAACTCTAGATTAAAAAATTAAAACTATAATTTTGAAAAAAAATTGTAAACCAAAATCATATGAAAATATACAGGGTGCTCCATTTAAGAAATAAAAAATTCCTATTCTCATATCTAGTTGGTTATCAAAAAACATGACTAAAGACTCCAAATTTCGAGCCATTTGTAATACTGAAAATTCGAAAAAATCTTAGTGATAAACAAAAATAATTAAATAAATCTCTTTCCGTTCAAAAGTTATTGAGGCTACCTGTTCTTCGTCGACACCCGCTATATTTACAAAAACCTTACTCATAAAATTATGTACTGGCATAGGCAACAGTGAATAAAATCCATTTCTATGTAACTTACAGTCAGTCTGGTAAAAGCGTGTAAGACATTAGTGGAAATACGTATATTCAACGTATTTATTGAAAATTGTACCTAAGCCATTTTTGGTCCCTTGGGATGCGAACACAGCAAAACAACCTCAAAGCTAAAGGAGTAAGCAGAATTCATATAAGGTTTGACGTGTTTCTCGACATATGTAACTCGAAATAAAACTGTTTTTTTCCCACAAGGAATTTTCAACAAAGACTCCCTCTACACTAAGAGCTATTCCCCATTGGTTAGAAAATATACCATGCAAGCTCTTACCAGACAGACTGTAGTTTTCAGTTAAAAGATTCCAATTTTATTTATTGCATCCATATTTGAATTCGTTTTTCCATATTTTCGCTTAATTTTACATAATCTAATATTAATAATCCTTTTCATCCCCAAGGCTCCGAAAAAACGTTGTTTAACCATAAAAACTCCGTGAAAGCCAGGCACATCTCATAATTCAATATTCAGAAGTATCAAAAAGGAAACCATCGGCGGGTGCTCAGAAATCCCTGCCTCGCCAACAGAAACCAATTTAAATTTTTTAGCCCGGGGGGATTTGCAATTCAAGGAAGTGGAGCGTCTCTAGTGGCCTTTTTAGTAATAATACCTTAAGAAGATAAGTTCTGCACCTTTTCTGGCCGGTGTTTACCGAGATGAAATTTAATTAAAAATCTGTTGAAAAATTCGCAAAACATGTTGTGTTCCTCTTTACATTCATTTTGCGCTTCTCTCCTACAGTTGTAACGGTATTTATTTTAAATCCCGGCACATTCTTATTTTTATGTCAATAACTGGTGAAATCACACCTTAACCAGTTGACTCCTAAGTGAAACGAACACGCCTACTAAAATTTTAAACGAACGCAACTAATAACTAATGCCATTCTACGATATAATTGGTAACCTTGTTGATGTTGACAGACATTCGATAATTTTTTGTGTTATTGCAAACTTATAAATACGGAACGAACTGAAAGAGCGTCCCTTCTTCTTGACCTATCTTCTTGACTTAGCGGTTGTGATAAGCGAGACTTCAGATTTTTAGTCCACGTGTGGTAAGTGGAGCAATTCATAAATTAAATGTGTTTATATCTTTGCGATCACTTTAGCATTTAATGTTTGCTGCTTAATTTTGATTTCTAGTTTTCAGTTTATCTCTGCCGAATGCGTATTTTTGCATTCCGTAAAATATTTTAGTGGTTGATTAAGGAAATTAGCACGTGTTTCAGTATGTTAGATTTACCTAATCTGGAATTTATCGTTCGATTCCAATAAGGAATCGAAATTATAGCTTATTTTCGTATCCCATTGATACGGATATAGTTTTGTAAGAAAGCAGACCCTGTGGTTTCTGTATGTTTTAGGTATTCCCAGCTTGGGAGAAGATAGCTGTGTGGCAATTTAAATAGAGACCCTACCTTTACGCAGTCGAAGGACGAGTTTTTAGTGGCCAAATCTAATTTTGCACTGCAAAAGGGACGAACAAGTGGCTACCTGTACCTGCAAATTTTTGTTCGGGTAAGTGAGTTCTTTTTATATTTAATAAGTAATAATTTGTTGAAACCTCACTGCCTCCAACATATTTGCCGAACATTCAACAGGGTCTCTACAGCTGCCCACAACTGTCGCTGTTCGTCGCTGATGAAAGTGCTAATTTTCCGAATTTTTTTCTTTAGTTTTCCTTACCGTGAAGCAGCAAAGGTTAAATGCCTGATTTTTAGTGAATTTCTTGATTATTAATTGCTCTATTTATCGCAAACAGTGGTGTGGTTAAAATTGAAGTGTCAGCTTAATTAGGGGTTTTGTTTTTGTTAACTTTTCTTTCGTTTGGGTCATATTGTAGAAAATTTTTTTAATTGAATTACCTGAGTCTTGGAATTTTGTATGATTAATTACTCTTTGGTTTATATAACTTCAAATTAACAGATACCCACTGTTTTCGAACTCTCCTTAGAACAGCACTGATTCTGTTTGTTTCACTTTTTGTATGTAACCACTTCTGGACAAACGGCCAGCAACAAGGGCAACGAACACTTCGATCAGTGGCATACCAGGAGGAGTCAAGTCTACGAGGCACCGCAATACTGCTGGTAGTAACTCCAGGAACATCCGCTCTACCTCCGGAAGCCACTCACCGCTGGGTTGAACGTAAGACCGTTTAATTGTACCCTGCCGGTCCAAGCTTTTTGTAAAATCAGTGCTCAAATTTTATAAACCAGCAACCATGTACAAGTAAACAGTGGTTTTATACTGCACTTTTATTCTTTCTCAGGTATATCAAGAAAGTTTTCAAATAATAGTTATCTTTGGTTATCTTATCTAGTTATCGTACATTTTGGTATTTTTATTTAAAAAATATCTGGCGCCCAAAGCCACAATCAAAATTTAAAAAAAAAACCCAATTTCCTATCAGATTAGCCAATTGAGCGAAGGAAAGGTGTTGCACCGGCGAAACCGGAAGTGGAAACAAAAAATAAAACATATTGAAAACTAAAGGAGAAAAGGGGGTGTACCATGATCCTGTTACACCCGGTATAAATGCAAAATATCCAAGCTTGCTCCCCAGTCTTGCCCAGGGTATCCTGGGGTTTTTGGGGTCGCTGATTCTGAACCCAAAGTTCGTTAACCTGTATCACATCAAGTTCAAGGTCATTTGAAGGTCAAATTGACAAAAAAAGCTGACAAAGAAATCCAGAAAATAGATAAAAACGTTTTTGCCGTCTCTGAATTCGATTTCAGGCTTGGCTGAATCGCTCGCTGTCAATTATAGGGCATTTCAAGATCAAATCAATATTATGCTAGAGTGAAGCTGAAGAAAATGCCGTGTTTACACCGCATTATCTTCCACAACTTAACGCCAATAACGTGTTTTTCTATTTTCTGGATTTCATCAGCTTTTTTTCAATTTGACTTTCAAATGACCTTGAACTTAATGTTCAAATACAAGTTAACGGACTTCTGATTCGGAATTTGCGACCCCAAAAAACCCCAGGATACCCTGGTCAAGTCTTATGAGCAAGTCTTACTTTACAGTTATATTTTATTTTAAATATTTTCCGCCAACGAATGAACAGTAAAACCACCCTCTCCATCCCCCTAGGAGGGGAGGGCTAAAAAGGGAAAAAAATGATAAATGAGAACGGATACAGTTTAAAGGGATTTAAAGTGGTAGTGTGGTATTTTATCAAGCAAGTATAAGTTTGAAAGCGATATATCTCCCCAAGAACGCTGTTAGCAAATGACATATTCAGGATTGAGGGGGTGGGGGTTGGTCCGTTTAGGGTAAAATTGATTTATTATTTATTAGTTAGTTGACATTAAAGAAATTTTGATTTTGTCATGCAGAAATAATTTGGGGCAGAAACCGCACAGATCGACCATCCCCCTTTCTTATAAAAGTTTAAAATTGGTTATTTTTCTCAGGAATATCAAGAAGTTCATATTACGATGTTTTGAAAACTTGACATAACTGCCACTGATTTTTTTATGACTTCCATAACTCGACAAACCAACACTTCCATCACTTGTTATTGAGTTAATTTGTCATTTTTTTCAATACATTAAAACAGAATACAAAGTGAGTGTCAGGATTTATTATCGATAAATAAATAATGACAAATATAATCAAAATCCCGCGTTAAAACCGGCGAAACTAATAATAATAATAAGCGAAGCACGGAAATCACTTGCTTGTCACGCATGGGCAGCTTATCCATCACAATAGTTGAGATATTCAGTTGTAACGTCTATTTCAAATAAGGATAATAAAATTTGTTTTTTTCGTGCTTAATAAAATGTGCCCCTTTCATTCAACTTTAAGTAAATTAATTAAAAAAAGTTCACTATTATCTAAACAATATCAATAAAAAGCTCGATAGGAACAAACTGTACCTATTTTCGATATATGTATTATTATCAAATAGGTACCCGACTGTCAACTGATATTACAATTTAAAAACGTGTTTAAAATTTTACAAACCATGTCACTAATTACGGGCATTGAATAATAAACAAGTCAACAAAAAAGTCAACGACAGTTAACGAAAAACAGATGAAAGTAACGATAAAACCTATATTTCTTAGTAGTTTTAGAAATGTTTGAAATATTCCATATTAATGACTCAATACACGTTTCCACCGCCTCTGACTGATTTTTTGCACTTCTTAGAAATTCCTTAAACCAACTACACAGCCATCAAGCAAGTAAATATGCCCATATAACAGGCAAGACTAATATCCCGCATCACTATAATTAATATCTGAATATAATTTCCATCTTAAGCAGCGTATCATGAAACATTTAATAGATCAGATATACGCTAATTGTAATTGATGCCACAATACCAGATAAGTTGACGATAAAGCGGTTTTATTTTCGAAAACCGGTTTGCAGAATGTACTCCAACAAGGGTATATATAGCAGTTTATAACGAAGAGAAAAGTGCAACCAGTGGGAGATACCGATAAGAAAAGTGCAACCGTTTTCATACTTATTTTGATTAGTAAACATTGTGTTAAGAATATACGCACCATCACCTCCTGAGGTGTATGTACCATGGTACATATTTACAATTTTCTTATTGAATATGCTTACACTATTGCCATTTTCAATCAAATAGAGCATCATATATGTCTTTTAGAATTTCACATGGTTATATACATTGGCATTATACATAATGCCAGTTGAAAATACTCGTTTTTTTTTGTTATCGACTCTTTGATTTTTCAATACTTATCATGAGACTTGTGTACTGAAATCACTTGAGGAATACTTCAATGCCTAATAGCTGATGTGGAAAATATGCACTAAACCAGAGCAGATGATTTTTTTTATCAAAAAGGACTCTGAATACAACCTTATCATACACATAATGGTATTTTTCTCACAGCTGAAATAGGAGTTAAAAGTTCCTCATATAAAATAATAACACACTATAAAAATTAACTGGGAATTCACAAATGATTGCAATTGCTACTGAAGAGCGTTTTGAGATATTTTTACAATTGATTACAGACGACATACAAAAGTTTTTACCAATTAAAACTTGTGTTTTAAGAAAATCCAGAGAACCTCATGCATGTTGGTTCGGTGATACTATAAAGCAGTTGTGCGATCAACTACACTTTCTATATGATGTTTACAAACGAAATCCTTCCAATTATATATCATAAAAATCTATATATCATAAGGCAATGATATCTGAATGAATCTGCTGCTAAAAAAACATGTAACTATAACTTTTAAACCATAGTAACCCTCAAAATCGGCTAGGACTATCATCAACAGTTACAAACAAAAAAATTATTCGGCTGTATCTACAGTTTCGTCCGAAGAATTTAATAACTATTATGTTAATGTTGTGGATAATACTTTAAACAAGTTTAAAAAAATTATATTTAGGGATTACTTTACTGGAACAACTAATATCAAATACTTTTACCGAGGTATCTCCATGGAAAGTAGGTAATATAATTTTAAATTTAAGGGGGGCAATACAATTAGAACGGAAAAAAAATGCATTTTTAAAATTTTTTTTTCAAGTAGAAGTTTTTATTCAAATCAATTGAAACTTTGTAGGATTATAGATGGGTCCTTGAAGTACACGAAAAAAAAAATTTTTTTTTAAACAAAATGGCGGCTGTGAGAGGTCGTCCACGCAGACCCTGTTTTTTTTTTGGCGGGCGTTCTCTAGGTCGCAATTTTTATCTAAAACAAGCAAATCAAAAAAAATTGTATTAATCATACCTTCAGTTATGAAATATAAGGAGACGTTTTTCGATTTGTTGCAAAATATTTTTTTTTTCAAAAAGTTATGGCTATTTTAATTTTAATTTTATAGGAACATTTTGTTTCCCAAAATTAAAATTGGCCATTTTAATTTATAGGAAATTTTGTTCCCAAAATTAAATGGCCATAACTTTTTGAAACAAAAAATATTTTGTAACAAATCGAAAAACGTCTCCTTATATTTGTTTCTAGATTATGAAAAAAAATATACTGCAAATATTCCACAGAGCGTTACTGAGAACCCAGGGAGTGCTCCAGTGTTTTTGAAATTTTTTTCGCAAACTTTGCTGACGGTTTTTTCACTATAAATCCTTTCTGTAAGAGGTGTATAGTCATCACCTAAAAAGTGAAGTGGGTCCCATGCGTCGTTTTCAAGATATGGCTAACTGAAATATCACGCACCGCCACTACGTTCTAGGATCGACTTTTTTTATAATACACATTAATTATTTTGCTAAATCCTTAAACAATGAGGTGCTCAGCGTCTTATTTACTGATGATACCTAGCTTGAAATACCTAGTTTCAAATACCACTTTACATTAATTATCAAGAAACGTTTCTCACACACAAGCAAAAGACCAGGAGTGGTTTAATAGCAATAATAACAAACTTAATCTTAATACGTCCAAAACAGATAAAATGTTACTTCGCCACAGAAATACCAATAATAATGATAATCCCCAGTATATAAAATTTCTGAGTGTCTTACTTAACCCTAAATTATCCTGGGATCAGCATACAGCTTTTGTTTTTAATAAGATCAAAAAATATATATCTTCTACATAATTTGGTTGATAAAGCATCGTTTCAAGCAACATCGTTTTATTCATTCGAGTATTTCTTATGCTCAAATATCTTCCTCTAGTGTATATGTGTTCTCCCAACAACGAAAAGCTATAAGATACATGGCAAAATTAAATAGAGATAATTGTAAAGATCAGTTTACCAACTTAGATATTCTTACTATTCCCTGCACTTACATATTGCAACGTCTCCTTTATGTAAAAGAAATTGTTTATGTAAAAAAAGACGCATATGTGATTAGAAACCAATTATATGGTTATAATATCAGGCAAAATAACGATTTAGCTGCAAATTCCCGCAATAACAAGAACGAGAAACGATACGTCTTACCATATTTAATACTAGTTGTATTTGTAGTTTTATTATTCACTTTTTTCTCAAATATTTTTTTGGCTCAGAATTTATTTTATTTATACTTAATTTATATGTTTTACATAGACCTGTATGTTTTATAATCGATAAACTCGTCTTTGGTTTTGAAATGTCTAAACATTTGTTAGGTATTTTGACATGAATTATAAGTAAATAAATATATAAACTTCTGCCATATATAAAAATCATTCAAATCATAAAAAATTAATAATACATCCCCGTTTATGCTATATCATCATCTCCATTATTATTATTTTACTATAACTATTTTTTACTACTTTATACCTATCTACCTAAAGCAGTACAAAAAATTCAAAACGTCACTTTCATAACTCGTAATATTATGAAAGCATTTGGCAATCTGGCTGTGAGTGGTTTGTATCAAATTATTTATTGCTCATATTCACTGTGCTAGTTAACAAGAAGATAAAACCAGTATAATGTGAGCATTTTTGTGATATCAAAAAGTTACTAGTTACATGTTCGCTATGTAATATTCATATATAGTGAGTACATTTCATATCCCTAATTCATTCAGCATTACAAAACGTGAAACACGTTGGAATGTATGTTTTAAAAAAATATTTACAGAAATAGAGTATGCATGGCATCATTTTTTATGGAGATTATTTATCTCTAGTTGCAGCGTATCAAAAATGATGTACATATAATGGCAAATTCCATCAATTGCTACTCTTGTACATACTGGTTTACGTAATGGACTGGTGGTATTCAGTAAAATGTACAGTGACAAAACAATAGTAAAAACTTTTTATTGCTCGCATATGTTTTACATATGTATATGCAAAAAAATTAAAATGAACAGGTTAATAAAACCTGTAACCTATTTATAACTACACTTAAATAAAGTAACACAGAAGATAGATAGTCGGTAAACTTCTGAAGTAAAGAACATTACCATGTTGTAAAATCTCTTGTTCTCTGGTCGTCCTTGAAATGAATGTTTCAATTTCTGTCAGTGAACATCACCAACGATAGTTGTATTTCTAGGATGCAGTTCATTGTAGGCAATGCTTTGCTGATTCCCTCAGACACGGAACATTACCTTGCATGGGTGAACGTCAACTTTTTCATGAGGAGTTTCTTTTATCAAGACTAAACCGTTCTTTTCTCTTCTTAAGTTAACATAAACTCATCATCGTCAGTATGTAAATTGTGTAGAGTAAATAAAGAGGCACTAACGTTAGCACGCTGATTTTAGGTTTTAGTACAATGAGTACAGTATCATACAATTATTTTTTTAACTTTCCTCATTCATACCAAATACCCCGCAATAAATAGTTGATTTGTTTTAGAATTGGCTCATATCGACCAGTTTTTTTTTTGCTCTACCTTCGCTAATTCCGTATCTGACTTAATAGGCGAGTACGGAAATGACTATAGTGATTTCTGATACTGTCTCGATTAAACCCAAACAAAATACTATGTCAAATTGTTTACTTTTTCCCCTGCTCTTTCCATTTTCTTTAGCTAACGATTCATACAGGCATTTTTTAAGTTTAACGGAAAAAACAGTGACAACAATCAAATCAAATTGACGGAACGGATAAAACCAAATTAATTTTTGAGACATCCCATGATCTAGAGGCCGAGGGAAATTGCCAAATCGTCTTCAAAAATTCTGAAATTATGAGTGTCTTGAATTATGCTCAACAAAGTATAATCGTACAAAAAAAGAACGACTTTGAAATTTTTTTCCCAATACGCGCTCTAAGGCGACTATTTCCGATGACTCTTTTTGATCAAACTGTAAAAAAATTGTCAATTCGCCTTAGAGCTTGTATTCAGACAAAAAATTCAAATTCGTCCTTTTTGGTACGATTATACTTTGTTGAGTATAATTCATTCACTCATTATTTCAGAATTTTTTGAAGACGGTTTGGCAATTTTACCGATTAGCCATTTTCTGAACCCCCCAAAACAAAAAACGTCCATAGATTCAGGAATTTTTTGTGCAAAACCTCTTGGACATGAATTAAGGGAGATGTGCGAATTTTTCCAGAATTTTCGGTCTTCCCTGCAATTTTGGGTTTCGGCCAATTTTTGGAACATTGAAATGAAAAAATGGACAAAGTGGGGACACTTTGGCACAGACTCTATTGAGTATGAGCCAAGAACAAGTGTATTTTTTACCAGATGTCTGGAAACGATTGTGAAATTTTCGGAAAGACCATTTTTTGAAACCTTCTAACGGGAAAATGGCCAAACTGGGCCAACATTTTTTGTTGAGAAATTTGTTTAAGACTCTTCAATCAAGGTGTGTAATTTTTTTTCAGAATTTTTGGAGCCATTTTCGGATTTTTGAAAAAATGGCTAAATTGAAAATAGCCAAAACGTGACCAAAAATTCTGAAAAAAAATCAGGCGTGCTCTTTGGATGAATATGAACACTTTTTGTTCTTCAAATTTTTGCCCTGAAGTTCTCCCGGTTTGAGTAAAAAAAATATGAAAGTTTCCCCACACAATGTGTCCTTTTGGCCGAGATATTGGACACCCCATGTTGGAATTAATTTTTTCTAAGTACATAACTTTTCAGTATGGCTCTCGAATGCACTTTTCCCGTAGTTTTCTGTCGAAAGAAATTTTTTTTCCAGTCAAAAATCATGTTACAAAAAAAATTGACCTGAAAAATCGTGCTCCTTTCAACTTAAATTGACATAAACAGGGGTGAGGTTCAATTTTTATGATTTTTTTTTGGTGCCATTCAAAAGAGCATTATCGGAAAGGCCCCGGTTTGTTTCCATCGTTTCTTGTATTTGACACGTTGCTAAAGAGAGGATATACAAACACTATAGTTTTAACGTTAAAGGGTTAATCAGAGTAAAACATGTTGAAATAATTCCTATGAAATACATAGTTACATAAAACAATTTTCAACTCCAGCCGTCATTTACGATCGAAATCTGTAAATATTTCAAATAATCTTGGATGCAGCTATAGGCATACATGAAATACTAATTTCTCTATTAAGGGGGTATTCTGGTGTAGAAATGAAAAAAAAAACGATTTTTTTTATATATATTTTCAAAGTTTAACTACTTAAGAATATGTCTTTAAGAGGATTTTTCAAAATTAAAATTATTTTCGGAGATACAGGTATTTTGCTGACGCGGCATCCAAACCGGCTCGGCCGGAACTAATGGAACAAAAGACATTAGGGATTCTCCGTCTACCTGAATCCATATTATTCAGTAAAACCTTTTGTTCCTTTATCTATTATGTTTGGGTTCAGAAACTCAAAATAATAATGAGTCTCTAAACTCTTTGATTTGGACTTTCGCGCCAAAACATTCCCGGAGCTCAGATAATTGAGATAGCAACATTTATTGCTGTCTGTATTTTTAATGAAGGCTTCATTCCTATTTTAAAAATGATGACACTTATGGGAATTACAATTGGTCCAGAAGCTCATTCATTTGCCGTGAAACGAGACAACGCCCGGATTGACCGCTCCGAGATACGAGCATCCAACGCATCAAAGGAGGCCAGAACTGCTCGATTGGAAGAGAGAAACGCAGAAAATAGTTTTTTTTGAAGTCGAGGAAGGTCCGATGTATGCAGCAGGAATGGCGGATTAAATAAATGTAAGTCTAAAATATCATTTCATGACTTAGACTATGAAAAACTTGACGCGAAAGTTTAAACGCGTTTTTCTCGAAACTGTCTTTTTCAAAACGATACCCACGATTTCTCAAGTTCTACTGGACGGATTTACTTGAAATTTTTTGAGAGTCTTCTTTATAGTCTTCCCTATGTCCGGAACTATAAATGTCCCTAGTCCGCTCATTCCCAAATTTGAAGTTTTAGTATTTTTAAAAAATTCGAAAAGTAAAAAAAAAAAGGTAAAAAATTGTTTTTTTTTTCAATCAGTCGCCATTTTGTAAAAAAAATTTTTTTTTGACTTCCGTAGTTCCGGACATTGCGACATTACTCTAGATTAATAATCTTTTTTTTTTTCAGATTGCTAGAAGGGTTGGAATCGTGGGTATGGCCACGCGCCAATTTTTTGAGACGCCCCACTTCATCAGCTGCTAATTTTTTTGAATTTTTAATTTTTTGTACTTTTTTTTCTGTATTCTCGTAATATTAATAAACAACTGATAAAAAAATGTATAGTAAAAATATTGATTGCTTTTTTTTACGTCACTTCAAAAATTACCTGAAATTCATGCCTCTAGACCAGAATACCCCCTTAATAATATATAGGGTGTTTCGTTTAAAATAAGCAAGTTGACATTTACATCCGGTATGAGCAGAAGTTCTTTAAAAAAATTCTAGTTAACCAGTTAGCTAAAACGTAACGACTCTACTTTGTCGCCAAATTTCCAGAATTTTAATATCAATGGTTTTTGAAATATCGATATAGGCCCACTCCGGCGGGACACCGTGTATGCCTTAATATTTTTCCGCAGCATCCGGGCAAAACGAATCTCCCGGAATATAAAAAATAGACCGGCTCACGTTGATTCATTTAATCAAGGAGGCGCGGTGGCGGCGGCGGGAATGGCCGCGGAAAAAGGGAGCCGCGAGCACACGCCTGTACGGAATACCGAGAGCGCGAAAACGTATCGATCAATATGACCTGCGAAATTAGCTGTTCCTCGTGTAGACGTACACTCACCCCTGCAACGAAGGCCCCGTAGTCTGCCGCCGAGTACGCGTTCCGAATTATAATGGTTTATTGCTCCCTGCTCCCCCCACTCTGCTCCCGCCGCGGCGGCCGGGAGCGAAGAACAGGATAACAGGAATCGAGCGCTCTCATCCAGCCGACTGATGCCCTGGATCATCCGCCGAGTCCGTTCGCTTCGCCGATACAGGGTGATCCACGTATAAGTAAGGGGCAAACATTGACACATATTTGCAAAACACAGAAATTGTGATTTTTTTAATAAAACAAATTTTTATATTGGTACTTCCACGGAATTTTTCAGTTAATTCTAAATATAATACAGCCTGTTTAATGTTTGTTGGTAAATGTGGGGCTAGAATTAAAGTAAGTATCCACATGCAAATATTATTGGCACCAGTAGTAAGACAGTTTAGTAGTACCATAACTACTGACGCCACTACTTGTTTCCACACGAAAGTAAAAATCGGAAACCGAAAGTAAAATATTACTGTTGTGCGAATTTTAATATATGAGTTAGAAAAACCTGTCTATGATGAAATGTCCTTCCATTGGCTTATATTGCATCAACAGAGGTCCCACTGTTATATAAATTCAAAAAATTATTCCGTTGTATCGTAAAGGAATTATGGATAATATTTTGGCTTTTGTGGCGTTCAACTTCAAAATCACTAACAAACCTCAACAACACTCAACAACATCATATATTTTATTTTTGTTTTTGTAATTCCACAAACAAGGATATTATTCGTATCATATCAAGAACCTAATTATGTGCCCAGTTGGCCACTTTTTCGACATTTTCGTGAATGTAGTAAACTTTAGTAAATAAAGCGAACTCTTGTTCACCTCAACAAGATGAAAATTGGAGCCAAAAAGTAGATCTACTTTCTACCCCACAACTAATAAAATACAAACATGTCAGAAGATTAATATATTTAGGTATGTACTTTGCACAACAAAGAAGTGAGCATAAGAACAATACAAAGAAACAGTATTGCAAAACTTATAAAAAAATCGTTTGACTTATGTGAATATTAAGATCTAACAAACAAATACGAGATATGAATGTCATGAATGAGAGCTTGTCTTTCCACAATAGTTGAGATATTGAGCGTAGGGTGAGATAATATAATAACGATAATACTCACCTTATAATTACTCCGAAAAGTAAAACCACAAGGATATGTGCGGGGAAGGGATGTCTACTATTATTATTTGTCATGGCGCTCAGAGAGCGACTTAAAATTAACGCATTTGCTTTACAATCCTGACAAAATCCACAACTCAGGACTGATACTCTGATCAACTAATACCAGATCTAAGTACTAAGGGGAACCAGAGGGAATCAGAGCCAGTTAAGACAGCATTAAAATTAACAAACAATACAATTATTTTGCAAATATTTTTATGTTACCCTGAACCAATTTTTTTATTTATAACTATTAAAATAAACAAATTCAGCAATAATATCAAAAGAAAAAATTAAAGAAAAAATCATTTTTGGCCTCCACCATATGAGAACCAATCCTAAATTAAGCAAAGTATAACACTAAGATCAAACAACATTCTTTTGACTACATGCAAACGTCACTTATATAGTTTGACTATACTACACAACGCGGGACCCACTCTCCACAACTTCATCTGTACCACAACAGTGCTCTATGCTAAGTGTAAAATTCGGATATAACCTTAATGGATTTTATGACCTTTTTAATCTTTATGTAATATATGACCTCATAGACCTCTATGACGACTATGGCCTTTATGTCTGATCTATACTCACATCATGAGACTCATCATATGGTATGACTCATCATAGTCTAGGTCATATGACATACATATATGAGCTTTGTGACCAATATGTCTTTTATTACCAATACGACCGCTATGATCAATATGACATTTATAACTAAATATGACCAATAGGACCTTTATGATCCATATAACTTCTATAACCTATGTTATATAGATCATAAATAGTTTATTGGAAATAAGAATAGTAGTAAAAATAAGAGTAGAGGCTTCAGGTGATATTTGAATTCATCTACCACAAAAACCTATACAACGACATGTCACATAAATATCCTTAATTCATATTAAAATACAACCCTCCTACCTTCACCAAACCAATAACATAAATCAAATCAGAATAAATGTATGATTTAGCTCTGCCATACATACACATTTTCACAATTTTTTAATAATTCCCTTACATATTGTTTTAGTCATCACCGTACCTCCTGGGGACGGAGTTCTGTCGAAGAACAGTAGTAATTTTCTCTCAAAAACTTCAGCGTCTTTAGTTTTCTGATTTTGCTTTGTAAAATTATTTAGTTTTGAGGATTAGTGCAAATTTAACAATATCAATGGCAGGGAATTGATTTACAGAGTTAACATAAAGTAATATAACAAATTCCACATAATTTTAAACACATAATTAATTTTAGTCATAATTTTAACGATAACTGTGTCAAAGGTATAAAACAAGAAATCGGGAATACGTGAATCTCCTTGTATTTTTCAAAACCGTGGCTGGGAACTTCTAAATTATGGAGCCAGCAGAAACGGTGCCAGGCCCATTGGGAATAAATTATTTATATTTTGGTTTGGGTAAATTTTTTATTAAAGTATACAGGCCAGGCGGTGAATGTAATTGGTCAGAAAAGTATAAGCAAACTTGGAAAAACGAATAGCAAAAAAAGTCATGCTTATTTCAAAATTGTCTTGATGTAGATGAGTGATATATGGAAAAGGTTTTTTTAATTCTAAAGGTTCTGCTCAGTTAATTCATACCTGTGAAAACAAATCAATCATTCGAATGAAGTTTACTGATATTTTTTAAAGATCGGATGACAGATATCAAGCCAACGTAATTGTAGAATGAAAATGTTAAAATTATACTATGAATTCTGCATCTATTCTGTATGTGGTTCCTGAAAAGAATATATTAATCATTTGATTCCTACTTACATTTTCTCTGACATAATCAGTCACTTTTTATTGACTAGAAAAAGTGTTAGCATTAATGTTATCTACTGCCGTTTTCTACTATATCAATCATTGTAGATTAATTATAGATTAATTGACTAAGGTTCTCCCTTAGGTCACAATATATTTTGTGGAAAAGACTTTTCTCTATCATTAATTATTTTCTTATGAAATATTTGAAGGTTGTTTTGAACCCAAATGTTATGGTGTTTTTAAAACGTGTCTTTCCTCAAAGATCCGAAACTTTTGGATGACCCTTTACACGTAAATTGTCTTGTTTAAACTGCACAACTTTCCTAGCGTTCTTAACTCGTACTTTCTTTATATCACAATGACATGTGAAATAGAATGATTTTAGACTCAACGGCCAACTGAATTTTTTTATTTTCTTCCCACAACTCTTAAAATAGTTTGTATGCGGCGAAGTAAAGGAGGTGGACATAAAATACAGAAATGTACCATTAACCCTCGTCTAACTTTTAGACCTTTAGAAAAAAACATCAGTTGTTTTCCAAATAAAACGCTAGAACGCCGCAGTTTCAATACATTTTAATGTCGACACAGTCGACATTCTAACGGAAACAACTCGAAAGAAACGAAATTTATGCCGCGGAAGTGACCTTCCGCATATATCAGTGGCACTTTGCGAATGAAAAGAACATCCCCTTTAAAACTGAAACACTAAAATAGAACATTATGCTGACGTTGAAATATGACACTTGTTTCTCACGAACAGTCTATTATAAGAAAATCTTATAAATTCGAATAGTTTGACAGTATATCAAGAAATATATTGAATCTATAACTTAGCCCTTATTATTTATTTATATATTTATTTATTTATAAATAGGAAAAGGTCATAAAACAGAAAATTTTGGATTTTTCCAAAACCCTCACAAGTAGACGATTAATGTTGAATTACATAATGTAAATTTTGTCGTTTGTTTCAACTTATTTGTTATGTCTATTTTAGGATAAATAATGTTTATCCTTTTAAATGAAAATGGATTTAAATTCAATGTTTTTAAATTAAAAACACATGTATAACTCACTCTTAAGTAGTGCTATAGTTTGTATATGCATATGTAATGCAGTTTTCCCCCAATATCTGATCCCTCTGCCGATATCGTTAGAGTGTACGTATTCTCCTTAGTTAGAGTGTACAGTCTCCAAAGGCTCTTTAGCTCGATTGCTATGTTTTCATACTATCTTGCTCAATACATTCAAGCTTGACTTAGTCAACCGTATACTGATATTTTATTTAATTCAGTAGTAAATCGATAATTCATTAATCAATCGATTAGTGATGTGTCCCTTAATGAGACATCACTGGGGCTTTCGGCGATGCTTAATAAAAATGTAATATAAATCTTCGCGTAATAGAATCACTAATTATATACGAGGAGATGTGTAAATTAAGTTATGGGACTGGCAAAGTAGAGCCCGATCTAGCAACACTAAGGAGACGGGACTTGTAAGGGCGGTAGGTTGTAGCACACCTTCAGTACAAGTTTGAACTTGTTAAAGTAATTTGTCTGTTCTTTGTGACTGTTTTGAACAAAAGGACGTCAGGAGAGGAAGGTGTCTTGACTTTTAGGAATCGATTGAAAATTATCCCCATTTTATGGAACGTCTCAACTGGTAATGAGACTTGGGTGTTTGAGTACGACCCGAAAAACAAGTGCCAAAGCATGTAATGGCACATTTAAGCTCTCTAAGAACCAAAAAAGCAAGAATAAGCAAGTCGAAGATCAAATGTGTACTGATTTGCTCTTTTGATAGCCAGGGAATTTTCCACAAAGAGTTTCTGCCTCCAGGACAAACAGAAAATCAACACTTTTACACAGAGGTTCTTGAAAAACTTCGAAAAAGGGTCAAGCGTAGGAGACCAAACATCAAGAACAACTGGATGTTGCATCACCACAACGCCTTGTCACACAGCCATTTGAGTAAACGAGTTTTTTAGCCAGTAAAAACATTCCTGTGGCTCTTCAGCCTCCTTATTCGCCTGACTTGAGTTCTTGTGACTTTTTCTCTTCCCGAGATTGAAAAATCAAGGGACGTCATTTTGGGACCATAGAAAACATTCAAACGATTGTAACCGACCAGCTGAGGGCTATTCCAGCCCTGCTATGAGGAATGGAAGAACTGTCTCCAGGGCTGTGTGGCTTTCCAAGAAAGTTATTTTGAAGGAGACAAAACTGAATTGTAATTCTATTCGAATAAAACAATTTAAAAAAATCAATACGTATGCTTTTAATCCGCTCCCTTTTTACATCGTAGAGCCTATGAATAAAATAATATTTTATCATATAAAAACCATCGTCTTATAAGTACATGTTTATAACCCAAATTTTTAATTAGGTATTTGATTTTCTGATAAGCGAGTTTTGACGATGGTTCCATGAAGAATTAAACACGGTGTATTACATAAACATATTTAATATATTTCGTTTCAATAATATTCGTTCACTGAAAATTGGGCCACGAATGACGAATCTCGACCCTTGACACCCTTTCAGCCGTCGCATCACCAATACTCTTCAATTTCCTCGCGCACCACATTCTCACGGTTCCTTCCTGGAAAACATTTTTTTCACGAGCCTACCTGCACTTACACCACAATGCAGCACAAAAAAAAACCGTCATCGAAAGATCGAACTTAATTGAACATCCGACTCGTCTATCCTCGAAATCGCTTTGTAAATCGAAAACCGATTTCCTTCCGTTCGAAGACCTTTCCTAGGCAGGTAAAAAGATTTCAATGGATCCAGGGGTGGGGCTTGCCGTGGGTCGAGGGCTCCCGAAGGTCGGCAAGAAGTCGACGATAATCGATATTAATTGGGGCGAGGAAGAAAGGGAATTCGTAAAATTGAAAATCAATCAGTTCATGACGGGATTCATTATTGATGGGTGGGTGATTTGGCTTTTATCCTGATTTAATGAATTTGTTTTGGAGTGCATGGCAGAAACACAGCGAGTTAACCCCAATGAGCATGCACCGTATGTATTTCAATCCACTTACCACTAAACGAGCATCAGATTACGTGATAATAAAATATAAAATACGAACAATTTGAAGATTATCAAGAACAATCTTTGAACACCTTGCAAGAGTCAGTAGGTGGATGAAAAATTCGCTAGACTAGAAAAATTAGCTCGACTATAAGCATTTTATCAGCAATATAAATTTTATAACACACAGTGATAGTGATGTGTATCATATGAAAAAAATATATTAACAAGTTTTTTTGAAATTCAACTTTAAGGTTTCCCTGTGCTTTCAACATGATGAAAAATGATTCATTCGAACAGGGTCATGTGGTTTTCCATAGGTTCTCGTCAATTTTGACATATAAAAAGAATTATTCAAAATGGGCCTATATGTTGCGATTTCAAAATTATTTACCAAGGAAAGTTGTTTCTTTCCAAATTGTACATACCTAAATAGGAGAAATCTGAACTCTCGATTGGAATATTTGTTTTTGCCACTGTTTAATATCTATAAAACTATCCACAAAAAATAAACAATTCGAACTTCGAAAAAAAACAAAACATTTCAAAACAAAAAAAATACTTTAGTTCTGAAAATTTACCACATCACTAACTATTTATTACAAAATATCGATATAAACACCGTATTTTTTAAGAAATAACATAACATATGCATTGTACTGTACGTGCTTCTGTTAAATTTTGATGAATGTGTTTCAGTTTACCTCGTCGTAATGGCGCAATTTCATTTTATAGGTATGTGAACTCACATCGTACATAAAAAATATGTCAAATGCAAATTTACTTTGGTCATGATTCTCTAGGCTTGACCGATAAAACTCCAAAATGAATTCTGGAATATTTGTATTCAAAATATCCACAAGTATTTGAAGCCCTCGAGGTCGGTGCATCACTTAAATTTGCATATATGTATGTTAAACAAAAACCGCCTCAACATCGTATCTTGTGGAACACCATCTTATAAGTTATTTAATATACAGAGTCTTTCCAAATGAAGTAGCATAAATAATACCAGGTAATCTGGACGTCAAAATAAGTCGATTAAACTAACTATACCGTAGTCCAATTACCCTTGTTGAGATACACAGTCTTAAAACATTATAAGTGAACGCAAAATTATATTAGGTTCACATTTGGTGTGGATACTCTCGTGGTAGCAGTTAGTATTTCTAGATAACTGTTAAACCACTACTACCCCCTTTGTTTTAGGCGATAAGCTTGAATTATTTTAAATATCATGGAATGCTGTGGAATAAATCTATTGACCAAATGTAGTTATTTTCACATATACGTACTAATTGTTAATACAATTTTAGAGTCTCTTTATTAATTAAAATGTATATTGACTTGGAAATTTTTGGGACTCATTATCTCAAGAAGTGTGCAACATTCGACTAAGATATGTTTAGTTCAATGGACTTATTTTGTCTTCTATTATTTATTGGCATCATTTATGCTACTTCATTCGCAAACACCCTGTCTACTGTACACATTTTCAGCTAAGTGAGTATGTTTTCAGTGCATTGGTATACTGCATCTAATCTAATTATTATAAAACGTAGTAGTCCAGGCTAGATAGTTTATTTTTTGAAAAGAGTCCTGAATAAGGATTCTCAGCGCGATAATTACGTTAAAAATAGTAGAAATTGATTGTGTATGTTTTGGATAAAATCGGTATGTAGGAACCTTAGTAAAAAAAATCTATACAAGTGCCGAAAACCGTTTTTTTTTTGCGGATTTAGGGACAAACAATTTTTTTTTTCGTAAAACAAAAAATAGCACGTTGTAGCGCTTGAAAAAACGAAAAAAACGAGTTTTTCGTAATCAAATCGGTTCAGAAGTTTTTGCACAAAAAATAGAAACCGATGAAAAATGCCCATATTTAAAAAACAAAAAAGGGGGGTGGTGGGGGGGGGGGGGGTTGGGGGGGGGGGGGGGGGCTGGTTGGGGGGGGGGGGGGGGGAAAAGAAGTGGAAAATTAAAAAGGAAAAAAAAAAAAAAAAAGGGGGCGCGGGGGGAAAGGCGGGAAGGAGGGGCGGGGGGAGGGGGGGGAGGCACGGGGGGGGGCCTCGGGGGCGCGCCCCCCTCCCCCCCCCCCCATTCCCGGGCCTTTTTGGGAGAGGTTCATTCAATCGGCTTAAAAACGCGTTTGAAAATCAAGCGTCGCGTTGCTTCGAGCGCTCGGGTAAGCGAGTGGACGCGTGGTGGGGGAAGCCGTAGACGCGCTGACAGAAGTCTGCGGCGGGAGAGGCTTCCCCACCACGCGTCCACTTCCCCTCCACTCGCTTATCCAAGCGCTCGAGGCAACGCGACACTTGATTTTCAAACGCGTTTTTCAGCCGATTGAACGAACCTCTCCCACAAGTTACTATAATGGATTTGTAGGGAATTTAATGACGAGTAATTTAAGCCCAGAAAAAATGATCTGCGACCATTAGAACCCTTGTAATTCGATTTCAAAAAATGGGATTTTTACATGGGTTTTTATTTTTTTTGTGCAAAAACTTCTGACCCAATTTTGATCACCAAAAAACTCGTTATTTTCGTTTTTTCAAGCGCTAGAACGTGTTATTTTTTGTTTTTAAGAAAGTTATTTTTCGTCTCTTAATCCGCAAAAAAAACTTTCGTTTCGGCACTTTTATCGATTTTTTTTCCTAAGGTTCCTACATACCGATTTTATCCAAAACATACACAATCCATTTCTACTATTTTTTACCTAATTATCGCGCCGAGAAACCTTATTCAGGACTCTTTTTAAAAACTGAGCACTTTTCTGCTATATTGCCTGGATAGCTATATGTTTAGTAATTAGTAATAATTTTTAAAATCCCGTTATCAGGCTTACTAATTTCGAGAAAAACGCGTATACAATTTGGCCATACAATGTTCGAAATTACCACCCTGTACGTTCTATCCGTCCAGTCCACAAACACGTATAAAACTATTTACATTGTTGTAGACATCAACCCATTGCATCATTGAGTATGTGTAATGAAACAACCGCATTCGCAAGGGGGCGAGGAACAGGGGTAAAATTTATTCCACGCCCGTTTTAAATGTAAATGCGGAAGCATACCCTGGCAATTATATAAATTCTACATCACTGTAAACCGTGAAGTGGCAAAAAAAGACATAAAACCGGGATGTGAGCGAGGCAGTTAAACGAAGTAATGGCTTCAAAGGAATTACTGCAACGAGCAACAAGGGTAAGATGGAAGTACCGTACGTGCCATTGGTCAAGCTACATATGACTACGCACCAGACCAATAAAGCACATAGTTTTTGTATTTTTCATTTTTATCAGGTGGCCGAAAAGGTTGCTGTTAAATGAATCACTTTCTAAAGTCCTACTAAGATGTACACATTCTAAAAGGGTAAGTATAGTTGTATTGGGCCCAGAAGGTCCTGAAGGTGTTCGCTTGTATCCTGGAGGGTGTAGTTGTACCCGACGTGTAGTGTGTATAAATATAATTTAGGCCACAAGTCCTCATTATTGTGTATGTTGGGGTTTCATATTGCAATTTCAAGGGTTGTTCCCGAAAACTGTCAAAGTTACAGGAATGTGAAGTTGTAGTCATCTGAAAGTTGCATATTATGTAATTTTTTTCGCAAGGGTGGATCTACGGTGTAGATACGAAACTTAATTTTATAGTTTTCGGTAGTATGGTATTTACTTTTCTCGGCAGTGACACCTACCCAAATGTATATGTTATATTATGTATAACATGTTAGACACTGATTGTGTAGCTATCATCTCCTGGAGTGGGTACTGGAACATTCGGCGTAGATACAAAAAACTGGACGTATTCCACGAAACACCGAACATACTTTTTCTCGACATGCGTTTCGCCAAATAATTTGGCATCCTCAGAAGAAGGTTAAAACTGTTTTAATCTTCTCCTGAGGATTAATAAATAACCTCCTAATAACTTAAAAAAATGTCCTAAATCAAAGTTTATTTGCCATGTTTCTGTCAACATGAAATAATTGTCCTTTCGCGTTTAAATACCCCCACAGAAAAAAAATTAAGGGATTTAGATCCGGGGAGCGCGTTAATATTTGCCGCAAAATGTGGTGAAGCTCCGTCCTGTTGGTTAATACCATTATTCTCACCCGGAAACAACAGTCTGAAGGACGGAATAATGTGATTTCTTAGCAGATCTAAATATTTTTCTGACTTTAAATTTCCATCTATGAAGAAAGGTCCAACAATACGGTCTCCAGCAATGCCTGCCTAAACATTAACTTTTTGGGGATTTGATAAGACACACTTTCAAACATTTGTTGTCTGCTGTTGTCCAAAAGTTTCCATCAGTTATTTTTACAATACCATATTTTTGAAAATTTTACAATGGGCGAGCAAAAAGGTCAATTTTAACTGGGTGTAAGGAACATTGATAAAATTCAACGTAGTCAATCATGATAGGATAGTCTTCGACTTAAAATTAGCGAGTCTTTCTTTCTATGCCGTAGATTACAATCCCACTTCAATTCAATATACAATTTTTTTTCCCATTAAATATTTCGGTAATTCTTTAAATCGAGGATGAGGAACCAACACACATTAGAGTAGATGCTTCTTGTCAAAGCTTTTGGAATTTGTTTTGAGAGGTCTGCACCAGTCATATCCACATTTTTGAAAATGTTTCATTGGTCAAGCACAATGGTCAACTTTGACTAGATTTAAAGAACATATTCAACTTAGCCAGTCACGATAGGATCGTCTTTAATGACATAAAACTAACAATAAATAAAGGTTCCAATCCCGCGCCAATTTAGTAATTTGTCATATTTGAAATATTGCATAATCAGTATTTATACTGGTGGCATTTTAAATTTCAACACCCAGTAAATACAATAAAAACGCCATGACATGTATTTTGGTTTGTTATGATGAAATAAAAAAAAATTGAGGAATTTCCGGCTTATCGTCTCCGAGAAATTCAGGTACATTATTAATTCAGCGAAATTACAAAAGATGGAAGTATTTGTGGAAGGAAGAATGGCACAATCTCCTCTTCTCTGATGAATCCCGCTTTTGTTTATACCGGCACGATGGTCAGGTCCGTATTCGACGACGTCAAGGAACACGCAAAAATCATCAGTGCATATGGTTCCAACACAAGGGATTATGGTATGAGGAGCCATTGTTTATAATAACAGGTCACGTCTATTCAGATTCAAGGTACCTTAAACCGCCAGAGATACCTCGATGAAGTGCTACGACCAGTCGTAGTACGTATTTCGTAGTGCCATATTTCCACACGATAATGCTAGACCACATGCAGCAGCAAACGAGACACAGTTTCTGAATGAGCAAGGACTTAAACGACTTCCTTGCCCTTCTATCTCCCATAGAAAATGTACGGGATGTGATAGAAAAAAGACTCCAAACATATGCTGGAACAGCAAGTGAAACAGAGAATTATGGACGAGGGTACCAGCTACCTGGAATTCTATACTTCAAGAGACCATTCGAACGCTGTTTGATTCACTACCAAGGTGTCTAGAAGCTCCTATACGAGTACATAGGGGACACATATCCTATTAAGTATTATCAGTACATTAAGTATATCAGATAAGCTTGTAACAGTAATCAGTTGTTATATTTAATATAATACATATTATGCATTTTCAATGGCCACCAGTATAAGGTACTTGCAGCTAATATGGCCACCTTAAGTAATGAAAAGCATTTTGTGAGACCATAAAATTATTTTTCTGATATTTTATATGAAGTTAGCAAATTTAGCCTTTTGTAAACAACCTGCGATCAACAAAATCTAGCAGAAAATATTCACAAAAAGTAGACAGCAGTTTTTAAAAAAGTGGCAATTGGCTATATTGTCAATACATTGATATGTCCACTAGTGAAATCTGCAGGGTTAGTGTGACCCTTTTAAATTCGTACCTTGTAAACATTTAAATTCCATATATCACGTGTTTTATTAATTATTAAAAGATCTTTAATAGAAATAGATTAAAAAATAAACTAACAATTTAATTATCACATCCAGGGCATCAAAATACAGGCATATTATCCTTTCTTGTTAACCCCACACATTCTTCATGAATGTAGATTTGACACTTATTGCATAGAGGCATGTCAGCAAATCTATCATCTTGACATAGCTTGCAATACCAAGACTGCATTTTGTTAGATTTCTTGGCTCAATCTTCTTTGGATGTTTTATTGACGTTGAACTTGCTCCAGGTTTTCACTTAATTGTCTGCACATTCAAAAAGGTCCTTTATAATAACTTGTGCTCTACAGTTAATGGCAGCTTTTCCATTATCCCGTTTCCTATACACCTCGTCAGGCGTAATCATTTCTTTAAAAGAGACTTCTTGGTAGTCAGAACTTCCAATACTTGATTCCCGGACTTGATGTCCGGAAAAGTCGGAATCGGTGTCACTGCTATCATCAGCAATTTTATGAATCCGTTTTATCCTAGTTTGTGGATTTCTTGACAAAAAAACCCTAAGCCAATAACGTCCGGCCATTTCTTGCCCTGTAAACTGTCATTCCACTACCTACAGCTTTGAGAGCTTTAGTAATATTTTCTTGAGTCCATTTTCCTCTTAGATCTTTATATATCGTGGCATCTTGTTAATCTAACATAAAAAAAGATATTCTGTTTGAGATTATGTTAATAAAGTGTGAAATGTTGAGTGATATGGTCATTGATCATATTATTAGGCGATAATATTGGCTATATTAGTCTACATTGTAAGTTCTAAGATGTGTCTATCAAATATCGAGCAACAAAATGAATTCCAGAAGTATATATTATACTATATTGACGTAATGCTATGCTAACATTTTAAACACAAATTTATAATAATACTAACCTTTCACGCCAAAATTATAACATAAAACTACAGCAAAGCTTTATAACACACGTACTTGATATCACTAAATTCGCCATTATTAGTAATGAAACGAAATGGGCCATCTAGCGGTTGAGTTACTGGCTATAATGTAAGACGCAACTGTCGCGTTGATATTCCTAGGGACGTCTTCGGCGTTGACGCAATTTTTGAAAATATATAACCTATTGGCCACACTTGGCCATACTCTACTCGGCCATATTACGTTCTGGTACCTTAAGTGGACCTTACACGGTCAATATTATTGAAGCAATATCGATATTGATAAATATTGAACATGTAAGGATTATATTGGAACAATAATATTGTTACGAATTTCACTTCAAATTAATCACTTCTTCAATTCCAACACGTTTATTTAACAATCTACAACTCGTGGGTCTTAACCATGTAACATTCAAAACATAACTAACTCACCTAGCACAAACCAGTTTTAGTTACTAGAAAATTTTTTGACATCCAGAATATTAATATATTCCATACAATTCTTTACTAATACTGTGTTATAAACTAAATAAACTAAGTATGTAACCTATAACACTTAATAAATGTCAGTGTACAAATATTTTACAAAGTCAATTGCTCCCCTTTAAGGTTCGTCCCGAATAACACTGTTTAGTCCTAGGCGGTGGATCCTCGACGACAAACCAGTCGGGGTTAGTCCTGTTACCTTGCGAGTCTCTCCAGAGACCACCTTCGCTTGCTTGGGTGGCTAGACCAGGTCTTAATTTTTTTTTATGTGTACGGCCTTCCAGTTGCTTGAAGTTTGGATTTTTCCTTTGTCCTTTTTGGGGCGTATAACCATACTGCATCACCAGGCTTAAACGAATCCTGTTGAAGCGAGACGTTTTTGTGTGTGCATTTAGCTTGTGAACGAGGCCGGCAACTCTCTGCATTTTCCACAACGGTCCTGTTTTTTGGGGGCCAGTTGAGGTATAGGCAGCTTCATTTTTCCAGAGGTCAGAGCGAGTTAGGAGACTCACTGGACTTCGAAAAGAGACAAGGCACAATTGTCCCAGTCCCTTTGATTCAGACACGAATTTAGACAGGTAGTGGCATATGGTCTTGCTTCACCGCGACTGGGGAGAAGGATTTTTTTGGCCCAGTTTTTCATTACCTCTGCCAAGCCTGTTCGAAGTTTTTCCTTGACGGAAGCTCGAGGTTGCTAGCTAGACACTCGATGACGCTTCGGACTGTTTGGCTTCGGCCATTTTGAGAAATAATCCATTACCACCATCAAGTTTGTTCACGGTCGGTTACAGGTAAGGTCCAAGAAGATGCTCCCTCTCGGGCCGGATGTTGCACCATTTTACCACGGTTTTTGTTTTTGGTCCTTTTTTGGCAGAGCACAGATCACATCTCTTGACATCTTCGACGCTCGCGCAGTTTCCCAATTCGGTCCCTTCCGGCCAAGTCCTGGTTACTCCAAAATGTCCTCCGATGGGCTGTTGTCAGTCTTCCAACACTTGTGGTGTTAGGGACCAATGAGCTGCGGACTCCATCGGGGCTCTCCCCTTCCGAGGAGTGGACAAGGGAATCCATTGCCCAGTTCCCTTGAGTCGCCATATCTGGACTTCTGCAGGGTGAACTCCATTCTTTAGCCAGTTCCGGATTAATTTGTACTGTTTTTTTGACTCTTTTTATCCTCGAGGACATTCATTTCACCTCTCTGTGCCATTAATTGGTCGAGGTTTTTAGTCTCATCTGGCAGAGGGCTTTTCTAACAAGGTCTTCTTGATGCATTACCATGGGTTTTTCCACTCGCAATTTGAAAACTGTTGTCTCTCCATCCATAGAACTTGTCTTCCGGTTCTTAAAACAAATCCACTGAGGGCGTTATGTCCTAATTAAAGCTCCATAAGGTTGTGAAAATGCTCCAACGATTTGAGGGCCAGTAATTCTTTCCTTGTAACACAGTATTTTTTTGTTCCAGTTGACATATTTTTCCTTCGTTGAACCTGGGATAAGACTGATCCAATTCCTTGGGAGCATCACAATCCAAAATAAAATCCATTTGTTTAGGTAGCCAAACGGTAGGCGCTGCGGAAAGTTGAGTTGGTCCATGAAGTAACATTTCGGCGGACTTGAATTTTTCTCCTTTACAAATTCCTAGGAACAGTCCAAGAAAACTCCTTTTTTTGTGGGGCCACTTTCGAATCCTGGGACGGTTTGAATTCCTCGCGATCTAGATTCTATTTTTGACAGGGAACATTTCTTTGGTCAGTTGTAGTTGGCATTTCTGAATCTACCAAAATATCCTCCAAATTTTTAAGATGTCTTCAAATGTTTCCCCATCCCAAAGGACCAGCGTTTTCCACGTATTTTTACTACTCCATCAGTCTCTCAGCGGATGCAAGACCAAATGGCATAACTTAACTGGTCCGGACCAGGGAGTTTCTTTCGGCGTCACGTGAAAACCATTTCTTGGTGGTAGGGTGTCGCGAGAGGTAGAGGATAACTGTCTTTCCTAGTCACATGTTAGCTTGGAAGTCCAAAGATTGCCATTTTTAGAACTAAAACAACGGTGACCCTGGCCTCGATGACACTTTTAGCATTCGATTCCGGTAATTCACTGTTTAGCATATTTGGTTTTCGGTGGGTGCCGGATGACCAGCGCCGTTCCATTGGAAAATTATCCCTCGAGGACTGTAGTTTTGCTTTTCAGCTCGCTTAAAGGAGTCGGAAGCCTTTGTTTAACGAGTGTTGCATAACTACTGACTGTCAACTCTACTTCATTTTTTGCGGCGTTGGCATTGATAGGTTGAACAGCAGTCCGCCTCGACCGCTGCATTTCTCATTGTCCTTGGGGAATTTGTCCTCTTCTATCTTTGTTGGGGCTTTTGTTGTTTTTTTACATCCACGACAAACCAGCGGCCTAAGTGTCTCGGCTTAAACTCGGAAGAACCCAGTATTTTTACATTAGTGCCGCAGGATATTCTCCAGTAGTGTTTCAATTTCAGCGGATTCCTGTTTGGCAGGTAGGTCGCAGAAGTTCTGAGCCGGGTCAATGACGGACCATGTCCAGTCAGGACATAGGCTTCGGTATTTTGCCGGATCTTGGGGCATTGGTGGCGACAGCCCCCTAGCGACTTTGCGTTTTCCGTTTCTGTGGCGAGGTCTTCGGTCTGGGGTGGAGAACGACCAGTCCTGGAAGTTTTGTCCCATTTTCTTCTCTCCACTTCCTTTGTGGTCCGGTTGCTTGTGGGGCTTGACTGAGACCTTGATGGCCCTGCAAAAGCGCTGTGGTGCCCAATTTTTCCAAGTCCTGGTTTCTTTGTTGTGTTTTTTCTTTATTGCATTAATTCTCCACAGTTTCTTTAAGCTTGGCACGCGAATTTAACTTGCCTCACGTTTAGCTTTTTAGTTTTATTCCAAAGCAGAGCATCACGACGTGGTGCTTCCGTCGCAAGCTTGCTGCATTGGTGGCCATCAGTCGGCCGATTTGTTCGAGAAATTTTTGGGTGAGGGGCCAGTGGGTATGAAGCTCATTACTTTTGCCTGGATTAAGCGGGGGTCACCTTTTTCGTTGGGTTTTGTGCTTTCGGGCTTTAAATTTCTGACCTCTGAGAATGACAAGCGAGAGCAGAGCCACGCCTTTGCGGCAGCCTCAAACTGTCTGAACATGACCATGATGACTGTCCATCGTACGTAGGAGGCTTAAGCATTTTGTGTAATGACCTTTCAGTATGCATAAGGCTTAAGACGGTACTGGTAGGTCGAACAATTCGAATCGGCTATTGAAGTACGATGTATTGGGCTCCAGCCATTTATTTTTCCAGTATTTTTTTGCACTTGCGGGTTTCGATTTCTTTTCTCTGCAACCACCTTCTCAATCGATTAACTTTAATGCCTACCTGGTAATCGGTTCCATGCCATCAATCCTCCCGAAAATGCATCAACCTGGTGTTTATTACTTGTTGGGACTCACAAATTTCCTGATGCGCCTCTCCGCCTCGTCTCGGTCCTCTTGTCTTTCGTCCTCCTGTGTCGCTGTTCCTCTCGCCTTTTGCCTCCTAGTCTTTCGCCGCCGTTCGCCTCAGCCGTCGCTTTTCCTCCGCCTTTTGCCTCCCCCGGTCCTCTTTGCCTCCTCGTCCTCTTTTTTTGCCTCCTCGTCCTCCTGGTCGTCTTCGTCCTCCCTCCTCCTTGCCGTCGCTTTTCCTCTCGCCTTGCCTCCTACCCTGCCCTTGTTGAAGAATTTTAATATTTCACTACATCCATGCGGCCTCCACAACAATTCCTCTCAATTCCGAACCACCGACACGAATTTCACTTAAATTAATACTTTATCCAAACGTTTATTTAACAATCTACAACTCGTGGTACCATGAACATCAAAACAAACTAACCACCTAGCAACAAACCAGATTTATGCTACATTTTAGAAAATTCTTTTGCATCCAGAAAATCCATAATTTTCAAGGGTATAAAAAATAAACTAAGTAGAACCTAAACACTTAAAGAGGACAAAGTATTTTACAAAGTCACAATATTGATGACAATAGTATTGAAGAAAATCAAATCAGTTCGATTTTTATTGAAGGCCCGTCAATATATTGAAGCGGCTTCAATATTATTGGGCGCATTTAGGGACGCTCAGCCGCTGACCGCTATGTGTTAGTAGTTAGCCTTTGACAGTCAGCGGCTTAACACTCCCTGATTCGTTTGTATGAGTTTCGCAAAGATCTAAAAAAACGTAATATGTTCTATGGCATAGATAACTTTCATGAATCATGGATTCATAATTCCCTGCCGTGTTCTGTGCTTAAAGACACTTAAATAACAAAGGTTCGTTTTCTTTCATCCGATCCGAAATCAGTACGAAGATGTGGGACCAACACAGATTATGGTATTTCTTTTAAATTATTTACTAAAAATATGAGAGCTACAACGGCGAGACTGGCCGTGCATTACGTAAAACGCGAATTAATAAATTGCGCAAACTGGAACGCAAATTTGCCGCGGAACGCACCTGTACCACGCGGCACGCAACGGGCGACGCGCATTCGCGCCGGACAAAGAGCAAAAGGGCGTGCACGTCGCTGCCGGCACGAAGAAAAAAATCGCCATTACGAGATAAAAAGCTTGTTATTGTCGCCACCGTGGCTTAATATTGTAAAAGACGGCGAAACGCAGGTGGACGTTGCGTGATCGCTTCCCTTCCGACGCGGAATGCAGCTGTCGCCGGGCACATGCCGCCGGAACGGAGATGCACCGAGGACCCGGCGATCTTACGCCCCTGAGAGGGGGCCCTTATTCTTTACCTCGTCTACCTGGAGTTAGGTAATTAATTGCGCATCTCTGGCGGCTGTTCGGACCTACCTGGAAAACTTTCGTGGGTGAAACGTTACACACAGGATTTATTTCTACGTTAGGAAAGTATCTCAATGGGAATATCTTTACTTTACACAACAGCAAGATAATACAGCGACCTTATGGCCTATTTACATTGGGGTGCCTCAAGGATCCACTCTTGGTCCAGTTACATTTGTAGCGTTGGTTAACGACTTCCTTATAATGAAATAGAGGTTTGTGTCATATATATGTAATGTGTATAAATATAATACTTCGGTGTTCAGTAAAGAATATATGAATTAAGGAGTTTATATAAAAATTATGACCTATATTAAGTATTATTAATGCATTAAAAGCAACATGCGGGCGAGGAACAGTTAGTACCAAAACATGGATCAACTGATATGCATAGAATATAAAATTAGTAAGTACCTAATGGGTAAGAAATATGATATCTGTGGAAATTGTTTAGAATTACCTAGAAAGTTTTCGTGAGGATGCATAAAACATCTTTACGTTATGAAGGCTTAAATAAACATATAGAAAAATAAAGAGGATTTACTCAATTGTGATTTACATTCGGGCATCTCACTCTTCGTCCAATTTTGTTTGTATTTTTGGTTAAAGACTTCGTATATTTGAATAAAGCATAATATATCTACATAATAAAGGATTTAGATAGACAAATTGTCAGTTCTTCCATTGTAACAATGGAAGAACTGGTATCCATGGAATGAAAACTAGCACACTATGGTAATCAGTGGCAGAAAATCCGAAAGCGATTTTTTTAGTAAATATAATGTCTACAGAGGTCAGGTGCATTTGAAAACCATTTACCTCTTCTAGAGGTAAAAGCCAAGTTTTTCCCTCTTCGTTTTCATGGAAGCTATGGTTGTATCTTATATCCACTACTTGTTGCAATTGTTTAGTTTCCCATTACATTTACATATCATTGTTTTTTTTATTAACTATCATCACTCTCTTACAAATTACCTTTAATATAGTAATAATTCGCCAGACTCTCCATTCCTAATAGTAAATCCTGTAGTATCGAAATTATTATTAAATGAACCATTTATTCCTTATAATACGTAAAACTCAATATGCTACTGGTGTTGCACTAAACTTAAATAACAGCGGAAAAAAGTTTATTTAAAATTCTAAGAATAAACTAATCAGGGGCTGAAAGATTCTCGATTCATTGCAATCTCGTTTTATTGCCTTTATACTTATCTCTTTCCTAGAATTGTGTATATCCTCTCCCTCTCCTCTCCCCTCTTATATATTATTCACTTGTGGCATGCACAGAACTTCCATGGGGTTGTATATTAACGAATTTTTATGAGAATTTACCAAATGGATACACATACCAAATTAATGCGGTTTTATTTTTGGTTGGGTAACAATTAACAGTAGGTACAATATCGAATTCGCAAATTCGTCTAAAAAATGTAGACTCTGTTTTCACCATATAAAGAGTTCAGCGTAATCATGAAAATTTTGAATTATGTGAAAAGAACAAAGTTGACATTAATAAAAGTAATAGTGGATAATATGTGTGACTGGCCTTGACCATTTTCAATTTTTTTTTTTTAAATTTTGCTTCATTTCATTTGACGGGTCAATTTCAAATTAACAACAGTTTGGGTGTGTTTATAAAACGTAACCCTTCCCAAAATTATACAGAGCTCCACGCCTCTGCCCTATTCTAATTGAAAACCGGGTGCAACCCTCGACCACCGACCAGTGACCATCTGCTGGCTACGTCACGATATCAACTTGATTTATCAGCTGTCACCGAGTTGTTTTTGATTTTTTTCTGCCCGTATTCGAGGCTTCAGCAGTTGTACCGGCATATATTTGTCGGTTTTCTGCGGTATATTCGATTCTAATTATCCTGGATGGAAGCCGCCGAACCACGGCTGACTCTTTCATTACGCTTGTTTACATTAACAACTCAGCAATTGCTTCTCATTTGGCACATGCTTTTGGGGATATTTGATTGGCTTTGGCAAAAAAAGGATGTGGTTGTCTATGTTTGTTTAGCTTTACATATTATATAGCTTTATATTTATATATTTAGCTATACATATGTAAATACCTACATACCAGTGGCGGTTGGTGATATTTCAGTTAGCCATATCTTGCAAACGACGCATGGGACCCACTTCACTTTTTAGGTGATGACTATACACCTCTTACAGAAAGGATTTATAGTGAAAAAACCGTCAACAGAGTTTGCGAAAAAAAATTCAAAAAACCTGGAGCACTCCCTGGGATCTCAGTAACGGTCTGTGGAATATTTGCAGTAAATTTTTTTTCATAATCTAGAAACCAATATAAGGAGAGGTTTTTCGATTTGTTACAAAATATTTTTTTTTTCAAAATGTTATGGCCATTTTAATTTTAATTTTATAGGAACATTTTGTTTCCCAAAATTAAAATGACCATAACTTTTTGAAAAAAAAAAAACATTTTGTAACAAATCGAAAAACCTCTCCTTATATTTGTTTCTAGATTATGAAAAAAAAATTTACTGCAAATATTCCACAGAGCGTTACTGAGATCCCAGGGAGTGTTCCAGGTTTTTTTGAAAATTTTTTCGCAAACTTTGTTGACGGTTTTTTCGCTATAAATCCTTTCTGTAAGAGGTATATAGTCATCATCTAAAAAGTGAAGTGGGTCCCATGCGTCGTTTTCAAGATATGGCTAACTGAAATATCACCAACCGCCACTGCTACATACAGTAAGAATTACCCTACTGCGTACATACATGTGTGGGTAGATATTAAATACATATAAATTACTTTTTATGTCAAAGTTAGGCGAATTTAGTTACGTACAACCCAGCCCCTCTTCTTAGCGGAAATCTAGACGTTGCCAGATCTAACTGTAACTTTGCATAATAGGTCTTTATAAAAACTCTATATTTATAAAAATGCATTAATGTATCAATATAAGCAAATTTCATTTTCAGACTGTGTTGCGTATAAAAAAATTTACTCTTATCTTTTTTTCAACTTAACTATTGTGAAACAATTCTAAACAGAGAATATTACCTTAAACATTTGAGCTGTGAAACAATTTTAAAATGTCTAATAGGAATATTATGTTGATGTGACAACAGCGAAACAAGACAGAAACTACGAATATTCAAACTTCCGGCGAGTCGAAGCAGAGTCGCACTCAGCACTCAGGACTCTGAGTGCGACTCTGCTTCTCAGTCAACATAATATTCCCTATTAGACATTTTAAAATTGTTTCATAATTCAATAATAATACAGGATATAGCAGAATAATAGTCCTGAGTCAGGACTATTATTCGACTCGGACACTCGGACTATTATTGCTAAGCGATAGTTCACAGAAAATACAAGTCGCGGTCGGTGGAATTTGACAAGCTCATATTTCCGTAAGGAGACATGGGACCCACACCATATTTTAGGGGGTGGTTACTAGACCTAAGTAGAAGGCTATAATGGCAAAAAATGTTCAGAGAAAACTTGCGAAATTTGGTCGAAGTGTCTGGTATCTGGTTTCCAGATCGTGGAAATTGTTTGCAGAATATTTGGAAAATATATATATAATTTTTTCATAATCACCGAGTGAATACAATTTTTTTATACTTGTGATTTTTGCTAAATTCTTATTTTGCTTAAATATATATCTATTTTAAAATCTCACAGGCGAAATGTTGGGATGAAATAAAAATTCAAATTACCACAATTCCGCGATTGATTTGATTGCAGTAGCTCCACATCAGATATTGCTGTTTCTATAATATCTGTTACCTACAAGCATTATCCTGTATTATTCTAATTTGTTATATGAGTTATTTTATAAAGTAATTTGTTATATGAGTTATTTGTTTCGTTTGAAGCTAGTATACGGGTTGAGACAAGTTTATACGGCAAGTTACCTAATGTTATATATAGCGTGTTCATTTTATTCTATCCCACTTTCAAATGGCTGTAGAAATATTACTTTTTGAGCTATAAAATTCAGCAAAAACTCAGCTTGTATAGTTATTTTATTTTAAGGTATGATTCCTGGTCCAATTTTTAGTCAAAAAGTCCATATGAATGACCTAAACTATTTGGTTTTCGATACACAAGGTGCCAAAGTTTTCTTTTCCTAGTCATTTAATTCTTTACAGTTATCTCACACAAATAAAACACAAAAAAGCTAGTGATGCAATTGATTTTTTTGATATCAATTTAAATATTTGGCAATGAATAAATTCCAGTTAATTTTACATAAAAAAATGTCATCGGAAAGGTGATGTAAACACCATATTGATTAATGTTTTATAATAAACAAATTTTTTTTTGAAAATCAGTGGTGTGACATTTTTTTTATTTAACAATTGGGATTTAGCTACGCTATTGGATAAACAAAAAAAATTCACGTCAAAAAATGATTCTAAGCCATAAAATTCTGCACCAAAATTAAATTTAATATCTTAAACCGTTTTAGGGTTTTTTGTAGAATCCGAAAAAAAATAAATAAAAACTGTAGCACCTTGTATATAGAAAATCAAACATTTTAAGACTTGTTTATATAAACTTTTCAACTTAAAATTGATCCAAGAGTTAGTACATGACATTCAGGAATATCCTGTATAAATTACGATTCTTAAAAAAGTGTCGGAAAGAGTCATTTTGAAAAATCTATTTTATTTAGTAGTTATTATTATTATACAAAATACGAATATAACTTTTCTTCAAAAAATGTATTAACTGAATACATTTTAATATATCCTAGTAAGCAAACTAGAGTACAGCTAATAAACTAGAACAAATGTCATGTTTGTTAAACAAAGAATATTATACATACAGAATATGAAGAATAGAAAGAATATTATACAGGTACAAATACAAAAAAAAAAAACAGATAGTAACTATTTTAAATTATGAACGACAATGATTATAAGAGCACATGTACAGCCGAATAATCAAATATGTAGTCGCAATGTTGCCTAATTCCTAGAGTGCTACATATACATTTTTGCAATAAGCTAGTTCCTGTATGCAAATGTTTGTTCAAAGTTTAAATTGCAAAGTAAACTCCGACAACTCTATGGAAGGATATCCATTCAGTCTGCACATTCTGGCGTAGACTGATATCGCTGTATTCATGGTAGTTACATTCGATATATGTATGTATTCTTTAATATCCCTAATATCTAAATGTATGTACATACGAGTATATCTATCCGTACTACAATATACAATATAGGCATGATTGTAACGGTATATTCACTGAATAGTTCAAAGCCTTCCTCAAAAAGCTACTATGTACTTTGATCAACCTTTCACATATGTACGTACATGTTACTTAAGATCTGGAGAGTAATTTAATTGACATTCGGTTGGTGAATAGATATAATAATCGTCAAAAGTATAGTTCGGAGATCGAGGTACATGCAGCTTCCGCATTAAAAGTTTTTTAGATAATATACCTACCACAATATTTCTACGTACTCGTTCTATCAATATATGGAAATACGAGAAAATGAGATATCAGACCTTCTAGAAATATACATATAATCTCTTGTACTAATTATCATGTCACTTCTATATTTCAAGTATAGCTACTACTGTCTCAAACGAGGTGTGTAAATTAAGTAATGAGATTTTTAAGATTAAGCATTTTATTTTTTTTATTCGAATAGAACTTCAATTCAGTATTGTCTTCTTCAAAATAACCTTGCGAAGTTCTGCGCTGGAGACGGTTCTTTCATTCTTTATAACAGCGCTGGAACTCATATACTGGAATAGCCTTCAGGAAAAAAAAAAAAAAGGGGGGAGGGGAAAAAAAAAAAAAAAAAGGGGGGGGAAAAAAGGGGGGGGGGGGGGGAAAGAAAAGGGGGGGGGGGGAGGGGGGGGGGGGGAAGGAGGGGGGGAAAAAAAAGGAAAAAAAAAAAAAAAAAAAAAAAAAAAAAAAGGGAAAAAAAAAAACAAAAAAAAAAAAAAAAAAAAAAAAAAGGGGGGGGGGGGGGGGGGGGGGGGGGGGGGGGGGGGGGGGGGGGGGGGGGGGGGGGGGGGGAAAAAAAAAAAAAAAAAAGGAAAAGGAAAGGGTTTAAAAAAGGGGGGAGGGGGGGGGGGAGGGGGGGGGGGGGGGGGGGGGGGGGGAAAGGAAGGGGGGGGAGAAAAAGAAACCCGGGAAAGGGGAAAGGGGTAAAAAGAGGGGGGAGGGGGGGAAACGAACCTTCAGCTGGTCGGTTACAGCCGTTTGAATGGTTCCAAATGGTTTCTATGGTCCCAAAATGACGTCCCTTGAGGTGATTTTTCAATCTCAGGAAGAGAAAAAGTCACAAGGACTCAAGTCAGGTGAATACGGAGGTGAGGAGCCACAGGAATGTTTTTACTAGCTAAAAACTCGTTTATGAAATGGCTGCTTTTTTAAGAATCTCTCTGTTAAAGTGTTGATTTACTGTTTGGTCTGGAGGCACAAACTCTTTGTGGACAATTCTCAAGCCATCAAAAAAGCAAATCAGCATGTATTTGATCTTCCCTAGTCTTTTTTTTTAATTAATATTTGTTTGCTATCTATAAACCATCCCATCCCATATAAACTTCCATAAATGGATTATTTTCAATATTTCAAAAAGTAAGACTCCTTTCTTTCCTATTCCTTTGTTCACTGCGAAAGCTTTTTTGGAACTATTTTTGCGCAGATTTTTCTCATCCCCAATTCGTTAGGTTAGGTTAGGTTCATAAGTATTTGATCAAGCCTCTTCAAGTAAATAAAAAAATAATTCATGATTTTAATTTTTTTTGGTGCTTGTTTTATTTAAGAAATAAAACTTATGAATAAATACGTATTTATTTCTGTTGAATATAACAAATAACCCCCTTTTGACAATCCGAACAAATCAACAGCTCTTTGCAATAAATAGTTCGGATTGTCGAGGTTGTACTGTAGTTTTTTCCTACAACCTCATGAAAATATCGTTTAAAAGATATCGTTTTATCAAAATTCGGATGTTTCATTCTGGTAATTGTTATTTAAATTGATATATCAAAAATCTGGACCCATTTTTCATGTATATTTTAATATTCTTGTATTACATCCAATAAGTAGGAGAAACATATTCTACGTCAAAATAAAAGCAAAGTGATACAGCAGATTGATCATATTGTTGCATGCAGTTTATTACTTTACATGACTACCTATAACGGAAAAACATTTGGAATAGTAGCAGCTAGTTCTAGTCATGGTTAACTTCCCCATACGTAATCAGCCATAATAATAAAGTAAAAGTTTTAACCGTGTTAGAATCCTGATAACGTGTTAATAATTTTTACAGTTATACTAAAAAGAAACTTAAACATTAATCCCATTTATAGCTTATTGCAACTCGCATATTGAAATCCCACGAGATATTACTGAAGACCGTAGATCAGGTATTCGTTCTAGGTCAGGATTCCACAAATACCCACTGACACATACAGGGTGTTACTTACCGCTAAACGCTTTTTAAAGTGTGATATCTGAACCAGATTTAGGTCGATAAATTTGTTATACAGGGTGAGTAACTTTTTTGTAGCAGGACTTTAACATACGATAGAATACGATATTTTGAGAAAAAAAGTTCCTACAAACATATGGTCTATCTAGCTTCATAAAGGAGATACAGGATGTTAAAGTTTAAGTTTTTTTAAGTTTTTTTTACAATATTTTCTGAACGGAATGGTATTTTCGCTTAATATTTTACACACGCTTTGCTTAAAGACAACAATTTATATTGATTTTGTCGAAAAAACTGTACTGGAAGTTGCTTTTCTCGGGTGCCCAAGTTATTTAGATTCATAGAACTTTTTTATCTTACGCCACTGACCTTATTTGACAAGTTAACTTACTTAACAAGTATAAAAGAATTCTGTTTTAGCTACAATTTTTATCTCTTTCAATTTTGCGCTAACTGTGACGGTTTTCGAGATTTTTGTCATTTTTAGTCTGATGGTGTATCTCCTTACATGGCAACGAAAACATTTTGTTTTTAGTTTTCATTTTATTATTTAACGAAGTGACCTGGGCATCCGAAAAAAGTAACATCCAGTATAATATTTTCAATAAAAACATTAACCCTGGAGAGGGTACTGGAACCTTCGGCGTAGAAACAAAAAACTAGACGTTTTCCACGAAACACCAAACTACTATACTTTTCTCGACGCGCGTTTCGCCAACTAAGTTGGCATCTTCAGGAGAAGATTAAAACTGAGTTTTAATCTTCACCAACTTAGTTGGCAAAACGCACGTCGAAAAAAGTATAGTAGTTCGGTGTTTCGTGGACAACGTCCAGTTTTTTGTTTCTACGCCGAAGGTTCCAGTACCCAGTTTTCTCGACGCGCGTTCTGCCAACTAAGTTGGCGAAGATTAAAACTCAGTTTTAATCTTCTCGATGCGCAACTTAGTTGGCGAAACGCGCGTCGAGAAAAGTATAGTAGTTCGGTGTTAAAAAAAAAGTCCAGTTTTTTTAACTAGAGATCAACATTAAAAATGTTGATCGTATCGTATGGGTGACCATGTGCACCTTAAAAAATGAAACTTTAACACCCTGTATATCCCATAGGAAGCTACATTTACCATATGTTTATAGGAACTTTTTCTTTCAAAATATCATGTTCATGTCCTGCTTCAAAAAAAGTGGTTCTCTGGATATTTTGAGAAAAAAATTTCTTATAAACATATGTATGGTCTATCTAGCTTGCTAGCTATAGGGGATGTTAAAGTTTCATTTTTTTTCGTGCACCATCCATGTCTTAACATGGATGAGATCAATTCGAAATTCTTATCGATTCATATCGAAAATACTATACTCGATGTTACTTTTTTCGGAAGCCCAGGTCACTTCGTTAAAAAATAAAATGAATTTTTTTTTCGTTTCCATGTAAGGAGATGCACTATCAAATTAAAAATGACCAATATCTCGAAAACCGTCACAGTTAACGCAAAATTGCAAGAGATTAAAATTGTAGCTAAAACGGCAACCGTAATCCAAATAATGTCAGGGCCGAACGAAAAAAAGTTCTGTTAATCTAAATAACCTGGGCACCGGAGAAAAAGCAACTTCCAGTATAGTGTTTTCGACAAAATCAATAGAAATTGTTGCTCCTATTGAGGTTAAAGCGTGAGTAAAATATTAAGCGAAAATACTATTTCGTTCAGAAAATATTGTAAAGAAACCTAAAAAAAAAACTGAAACTTTAACACCATGTATCTCCTTTATGAACATACGTCCATAACCATGTAACTCCTCGTCGGTACAGCATTATTTTGAAGCAGCGCTAAATAAGTTTCTTCATCAAAATTGCCGTCAATGAAGAAGGGACCAATGATATTTTCTCCAATTAGGCGAACCATCTCTCTGAATTGCAACGCGAAAACTAAAGCAAAAAGTTTAACACTGATAACTGTTAACTACTGTCACAATGACAAGCACGTATCTAGGTAATTTCACTAAAGCTGATAATGGCCAACTTCTTAAATTTCAGGTTTGTTTTTTTGCTGCTTGCTCGTTTTTGTCATTCGATTATCAAGCAAAAAATTGTACGTATTTATTAGTAAGTTTTTATCTTATAGTAGGGAATGTCGGCAATTACAGACATTTATTTTTTTGTAATTATTAACATTTCAGAACCTAAAATTGACAAATAGTGTTACTTATCAAAGTTTTATTTTAATGTAATTTCCCTACGCTGGAGAAACTTACCTTTTTTTCTTGTTAATTTCTGCAATAAAATTTAAAACTATAGCAGTTTTGAATAGCGCATGAAAATACCTTTCAAATGAAGATCACAAGCCCCTACTTCCAATTTGAAAATTTAGGGGTCGTAGCTGTCACCTGAAGGGGATTGAATTATGGATGATATTTTTAATTCGCAAGATGTCATTTTAGAATTAGGAATTGCCGTGTCTCAGGATTTTCTAAAAAAATGCATAATAATGGAGCTACTGAATTTATTCCATTTGACTGTTCCACACACCGTATATTAAACACACTGTATATTCGGTAGTACAAAAACTTCCCTTTCATTCTAAAAAAAAGAACAAAAACACAGTAATTACATAATAAAGTAAAAACAGACTCCCTGCAACTGTCCAAATTATCAAATCCGCAATCGGGTCGCTGGTCAAAAAGGCACCCGGTCATCCTCCAACAGAGGGGACCCGTGTACCCAGCACCAATTAAATTTACCGAAATGGCTCGAAATGTAGATCAAGGGTGTCATGGTAATTTCCGCTGCAGTTTTCCGCTTTTCCGATACCGCCCTCGAATTGATAACGCCAAAAATAGCTCGACCTGGTCGGTCGCCTCATGAGTGCGTCCCCGTATTGCACCGGCATGCAAATCGAATCACCGCCTTGCGGGGATCGATCAGCCCTTGGCACGGAAAAGGGGGTTCCGCAAGGCACCGACGGGAGTAAATGCGACGAGGCTCGAGGTTACTTTGATGGCGATTTAGTTTTGAGATTCGCTAAAAAAATACTGTTAATATTGACAAAATTATATTTTATCGATTCTGTCAAGTATAAGCATATACACTATACAGTGTGTACAAAAAGTGTGAAATAAATTTGGAGGACAGGATTTCATTTGAAATGCTCCAGAAGATAAAGAACCCGCACAATTCTTGTTGGAAGTGCCCTTGGGTAAAATTGACTGAATTTTTGATATTTTGCTCACCATGATAAACCGATTAGACGTCTCTATGGGCTCAATGTGTTAAAATATATACTGTCTTTGATACGGCCTTAAAATGTATTTTCCCGACATTACTGTTGAAGTTGGAAAATGTGTACCTTAGACCTTTTTTAACTACACTACCCTGCAAAATTTTGAAATTTTTGTGCCCCTGGACAACGAATAGTTGTTTCCGAAGTATTTTTTCCTGAAACACTGAAACCAAACTGAAACTGAAAACAAATCCCTCCTATCATGTCAGGTTTTTGAGATATTTCAAAGTGCAAAAAATACTGTTTTTTGACATATTTGAGGTTATGTAGCACCGCGAATTTTTTTGTCTCAAAAAAAAACGTGGCATTTTATAGTACAAGTCATCCTCTTTCAAATGCCGCTGAGTTTGTTCAAATATCTTTTTTTTTCGCCGAGATATCGTATTTTGAAATTTTCATGTTTGTGATTTTTCCTATACCTGAAAACCCATTAGTGACACGTGTATATCAAGATTATTTTTTTTTATTAAAAATAGTAATAAATATAAAAAAATCAATAACAAATCAATATTTTCTTATGTCGAAAGATCTGCTCGTTCAGAATCAGGTCAGATTTTCAAAATTTTTCCAAGAAAATACAATATGGACGACCAGATTTGACTAAAGTCACAATAGCGTATATGGAAGTTTCATGAACGCTTTTTTAATGAAAGAATGGCGTCTTTACTTGGATTCTTTTGTATTTTGGAAATTGATAATAGTAAAAAATAAAAATAGAGGATAATAACAATTATAATCCTTATGGCGGAAGCAATATGACCACGAAAATGGGAAATTTCGATAAATCCAATGATTATTTGATTGACCATTCATTTTCTACGTTATCAAAGTCAAATTTGTTGTTATATTTTCATTTCTTTAAGTTAAAAAATCAATATGGTGACCATGAAAATTTGGAAAACAAGTAGGGTTTTTGAGATATTCTAACCTAAAAGTGCAAAAACGCTTTTTTTTACATTTTTGAAGTTATGATATTTTTGCAATTCTATGTCTTTATTATGGGATTGCCCCTGGAAAATATTGCGATCTGCGTCATGGTTTTGCGTCACGTCACGCTTGGTCTTTATTATTTTTATCAATAAAAGAGACAACGTATCTTAAAGTAGTCAGCTCAGGTCGGCCATATTGTATTTTCTTCGAAATATTTTGAAAATCTGATCTTTGATATAAGAAAATATTGACATGTTATTGGTTTTTATATATTTTTTTACGTTTCTTAATAAAAAAAATAAACAATCTTTTGATATACACGTGTCCCTAGTGAGTTCTCAGGTATAGTGAAAGTCACAAACATGAAAATTTCAAAATGCGATATCTCGGCGAAATGAAAAAGGTATTTGAGCAAACTCTGCTGCATTTGAAAGAGGAAGACTTGTAGTTTAAGATCCTACACATAGTTTTTTGAGAAAAAAAAATGCTACATAACCTCAAATATGTCAAAGAACAATATTTTTTTGCAACTTTAGGTCAGATTATCTCAAAAATCTGATGTGATAATGCGCGATTTTACCCTCTGCGCGATATTCCCCCACCTTCCCCTAAGCCTCCGGAAAATTTGCAAAACAGAACATAATTTTACTTGGTGCGAGTTATTTATCCTCCGAATTGTAACTTTATTTGGACGGTCGAATACGCTCGAAACGTATCTGAAACTGCAAATATTTGTATGCTATGCTACACACTTGAAAAAAGCATAATTTAATTTTATTTCGGGTTGCTATCCATCATGAGTATCGCTCGGAACAGACATGGTAAATAAAATAGAGAATGATGGATTTGTTGCAATTCCCGAAGGACGAAGAAATATAATATGTGTATCGAAAAAATCCTTCGGTATGCCTGGGTTCAATTAGAATTTTTTTATTATTTTGTTATATCGAGGCTTTGTTTATAATGGATAGCTTTATTATATAAACATGAAATATATATGTATAAAGAAAATATCGGTACTATTACAAATACAGAAATATTTCAATTTACCGACTCCGTCAGTAGTTGATGCTCATGGTATAAATAAGTTATCTATGGAACTATGTTTATAAATCAAAGATTTTTGTATTAACTTTTTTTAATTTTCAACTCACTCCAGGTAAATAAACTAAATTTTAAACATGTTTGGTCCCAATATGATACTGTTAAATCACAACTAAGCAATAATACGGCTATTTATCGTTTTTACCTGTTCTAGAATGTTCATCTGTCATTATATACAGTTTGTTATTAACTAAGCAGTACTTGGTACTAAATACTACTTAGTACTTGTTAAATATAATATAATAATTATTATAAATAAACGTTAACGTTATTCGTCTCGCATAATACTATCTTCTACCCTAGGCGGTGGATCTTCGACGACGAACCAATCGGGTCGATCATGTTCTGTGTATGCAAGTATTTCCAGATGGATCACCTTCGGTTACTTCTTGGAGAACACTGGATATGGTAAACCAGGTCGTTTATTTTCTTTATGACGGTGTACGGGCCTTCCCAGTTCCTCTGGAGTTTTGGATTTGTTCCTTTCATCCTCTTTGGGGCGTATAACCACACTGCTTTACCAGGCTTAAATGCAGTATCTGTTGATGTAGTGTTAATACGTTGCTTCATTTTGTCGCTCTGCATTTTCAGCTTCTCCCTGGCAAATATTTGAACTCGGTCCATCCTCTCTCGCAAATCTTCCACAAATTCGGGCAGAGATCGTTCCTGAGACTCTTCTAGTGGATGGTCAAGCAAGAGGTCAGTAGACAGCTTCATTTCTCTTCCAGCGGTTATGCCATTTGCTAGAGATGAAGTGCAGTATTTCGTGTTTTCTTAATGCCCATCATTTTCATCATTTCTTGCCACAGCTCTGACTCGACGCTTCTGCCTTGATCGGAATACAGCTCGAAGGGTATTACGTCTGGCTATAATATTCTCGGTGAACGCTTCAGCTACAGTTTTTGCCTCTTGATTGGACAGAGATACTGCTTCGGGCCATTTCGAGAAATAATCCATTACCACCATTAAATACTTGTTGCCACGGTCGGTTACAGATAATGGTCCAAGGATGTCCACTGCTACTCTCTCAAATGGTGTTCCAGATAAGTACTGGACCATTTTACCACGACTTCTTGTGTTTGGTAACTTTTTAGCAGAACACAAGTCACATCTTTTGCACCATTCTTCTACGTCTCGTCGACATTTATATGCACCCAATAAAATTGGTTCCTTACTTAAATCAAAGTACTGTTTACTTCGAAATGTCATCCGGTTGGACTGCTGTGAAGTTCTTCTAGCATTTGGTGGATTCTCGCTTTAGGCAAGACCAACTTATAAACTGTGGATACTTCATCAGGGAATATCTTTAGCTCGACTTCTATGCAGTAGGCCATCGTTCTTAAAATTCATAATCCACTGCAGGGCGTTATCATCTGTCCTAATAAGAAAGTGTCTTCCATAGGTAGCTAACTGTGAAATGCTTCACCGATTTGTTGATGATGACCAGCAATTCTTTCCTCGTAACACAATCATTTCTTTCGGCCTTGCCTTGTATCTTGCTGAAATAGGCGATATTTTTTTCTTCTACGTCTTGAACCTGAGATAAGATCCAATTCCATATTGAGAGACATCCTGGCCAAATCTCGGTAGATTACGAATTTGATATTGCCATTAGCGCGAAATTCTGCTATTGGTCGTTAGACTTGGGTTAGAGGTCACTGCATGAATGAGTAAGTAAGAGGCGCGCCGTGTTTCAAGCTCAGAATTATAGCCTCTCGTCTGCGCAGTATAGTGTGTGGGATCATAGAGTCAGAGGTATCAGGTAGGAACATTTGGCCCGTTTAAAAAGTGTTTTTTGTGGTCACATGAAAAAGTTACACTCGAAATAAGGAAAGCGATCAATTAAAGTCTTTTCATTTTTCGAAGTACTATTTTCATCGAGAGTTTTAATACATATATCAAGGTATATCCGGTCGCGATTTTGGGGCTTATTTGAATCAATAAATAATGAACTTGTTATCCGGGAAGGAAAAACGTGCCCGTTTTGCCCTATTTTAATATTTCTATTTTTCAAATACTTACTTCAAATATATAGTCATAATTCAAAATACTTAGTCAAAACCTACAAAACTTTCAGATATTTAATCAAAATAGTTTAACATTTAAGGATTTATATAGTAACCCATAGATATTAATATATTATGGCGAAGAAAATATTGATTCTTACCCCATACACAAAACATAATAATCGATGTGCTGCACATTTATTAAAGGGCCTATTAAAAAGCCACCGCTTCCATTTTCATCCCTTAAATCCCCAAATAAAAATTGACATAAAAAATGTACTAAGTGCCTCTAAAAACATCGGAATCAATATCGTTTAAAACGCTAGGAAAGTTTCGATAAATAACCCATAATATAGATACCCATGTAACCTCTGGGTCAAAATCATTATTAGAAACTGATTTAGTGCCCTAAAGAACCCTGGGTAAGTATTTTGGTTACTTTATACGGGACTTGCGGTGAGATATGAATTTTGTCCGCATAAAATCGTGATTGGCCCCTCTGTGCGATATGTGGTAATGTTCCATATTTTAACATTGCCAAATGAAATTTGAATGTCAACCATCTTTTTGTTCTTCAAATGATATAGCAACTCTCTTTGGTATGTTTTTTCAACTATCAACAAAAACTGAATCAACAGTTTTGTATTTGCCGTTACGTTTCTCGAAATTTAATGTGTATAATCCTTGTTATTATACAACTGTGAGAGCACTTATATGTCTTATTGTATGTCCGGTACACCTACTTAAGAAAATCCCCTTATTTTCGGAACAATGACATTCTTTCGAACATAATATATAGGTATAGGTAGTACCAACCTTCGCTCGAATACGATCAAGCCGTATATTGTACAGCTGCCTTAGAGATCTTTTCTTTGTGTAAAGAATTTACAATAATTATTTATTCTTATAAACGGTCGACCGAGATATTCAGGGCAGATGTCCAGTCCGCAGAAATTTTTCTGGAGTAAATTAATAACAGCAAATGAGGTTGATTATGTATTTCGCTGTTTTCGACTCACCTCTTATTTCCGGTACATTTTTAATGGATGTATAGCCGTTAAAAAGCGGCTCAGCTTGATTAATTTATTGAAAAATTATCATCCGCTTGGTTCGGGTCTCAGGTAAAAATTAGTAGTTATGTAAGATTTTAGGAATATGTTATTACGTGCGGCAGGTGCCACGACTTGCGTCACATCGTTCGGCAAATTAACCAAACGGATGGATACCTCTTAAAGACAAAAAAAAGTTTACCTGTTTCGGAGGTAATGGTATTTTTATGTTAAATGGGTACAAAATTCATAAGTAACGCACGTTCGCTTTTTGATTTCCATATTAGACAAAAAAAAAAAATAGAAAAAAAATTTAAGTTTTCCCTCAGACAAATCGACTAAGCTACCGACCCTAAACCGTAAAAAAAATCGAACCTCGCTTTGCATTTCAAAGATGAATAAAACAATTTTTATTACTGGAATTATTGTTTTACAGAAAAGTAAATCTAACGGTGGCGGGGGTGGAATTCAAAATTGTCGTACTTTCAACCAAAAATGGCGCATAACGGAGCATGCGCCATCATGCGCCTGCATCAGATTTTAGAAGGTTATTACTAAGGCCCGAGAAAGTATGCTGTCACGCAGTGCCGGCACTATACAACTTTATAATAATTAAAGTATAAACCGAATTTTTAAGCGCATATTTTTTGCCCCTGTGTACATACGCCACTGTCCGTGCGTAGAATGTTATCCCGAACGAAGTGTTCGTGGGAACCAGAACTTCGTAAAACACTTTCTCCGCAAGACGGCGATCTATTTCGATAGCCACCTGCCGGCAATGCAAACGAATCGACCGCGCCGCATTGAAAACAAATTTTTGTCGCGAGTTAGTCACTCGTGAATTCGTGTACTGTATTTACTAGGGTGGTCCTTATTTTGGAAAAGTCCCGATTTTTTTGAGTGCTCCCTCTAAATCGGAAGTAGAGGCCTAGAAAATAATTATGAAACAATAAAAAGTCGAAAAAAAAATAATAACCCGTGCCCCATGCAGGTTGAATTTTAAATGGGATTTAACATGGGTTTTCCGGTTTTTTAGGTTAAACTAAGCGTTGAGCACTTGATTTCCATCGGTTCAAGGTGAAACTTGGTATCCTCAGGTTTTCGATATCGCTGAATCCAAATATCATTTAGAAATTTCAAGGGATGTTTAAGATGCGGAATTTTATATTTTTTGTTTAACTTTTATTTTTTTTTTTTTAGAAGTTTCATTTGAAGTTGTTTTGCTATAATAGCCTTCTATTTAGGTCTGGTCTAGTAACACCCCCTAAAATATAATGTGGTCCAATGCTTTCTTACGAAAATATAGGAATTGAAGTGATATGCGTAGGTAATACACTTTTTCTCTGTCTATGAATATTATCGAACGGTACAGGATATGCAAGAACCAAGCTTAGAAAGACCAAGCTTCTTTTGGTTCTTAGTTGGACCAATGGAGGGTCATTTACTATCCACACTCAAAAATATTACACAATGTTTTTATTATGTAAAAAATGAACACGAGGTAGAACTTAAAACTTAAAACGATAAACTAAAATTAGAAAGCAATAATTTTATGGAAGAGGGTTCTAGTCGGATCCTTCAGCATTTTCAGGAACTTCACAAGTTATACATACGTTTGATTTTTTTGCTATGTCTTCTACAAACGTATCTGCTACACTTCGGGCATATAATTCTTGTTTTGGCAACTTTTTGTCTTCTCTGTTTTAGATTTCGCAAGTTTACAACAAAAATTACACCAACGTTAATAAAAACTTATACATCTTAAAACTTACACATCATATTCATTTGTAATTTCTAAGGCCTGGGAAATATTTGAGAGCAGACTATTTCTTATTATTATGTCATTAAGTAGTTGACGTAGCAGAAAAGAAAACTTGTGGAAACTTGGGCTTCCTAGGATTAATAAGGTTGAGTGGTTTGAGGGGGTGGTTTAATTATTCAAAATAGGTGAAATAAACATTTTAACACACATTTTAGTAATTGGACAGTGGACGGAGCTCTAATAGAAACTCTTACTCTTACCCCCGAGTAAGTACTGGGGAATTTTTTGTTTCACATTTACTGAATTTATTCCATAATGTAATATGAAGTAAATACGAAATTATTTTGTTTTTGTGTAAACGACAATTTACGAACAAATGTGCACATTGTCCGGCGATTAGACTTCGCTAACAATAAGTAACGTATATGAAGCCATAAAAACGTTTCGCTAATATCCCCGGAAGAGGGCATGATATAATTTTAATTGCGTTTATGAAGCAAAAAGTTTTGTTTTCGTCGTCAGCTTGGGCAACATTACACTTACCGTAACAGCTTGCCCATTCGCTCCCGGTCAAGTGCATTTTAGGTGCTGCAATGACTCGTAGCGCGGTGCATTTGGTAAATACGAGGCCACCTCGAGCGAGTGGTGGGAGGACGTCTGTTGCGCCAGCGGTAGGACTCATCTCTATATCGAAAATTTCCTTCTAATTTCCTTCAAACTGTCAAAATGGATATTTCAATAATGAAATAATAATTCTTTAACTATTATTTTCATCAGAAAAATTGAGCGCTAATTTTAATTTTATTTGATAATAAACTACTTTTAAAACAAAAAAAGACAATGTTTATACAATGTTTAGGCAATAAGCAAATGTTTATTTATGCATATACACACACGCACACAAGCGTACTTTTCCTTTACCTGTGACAATATAGTAATAGCTGAAAATAAAATTAACACAGATCTTAAAAATATTGTTGATATATCTGCTGCTCATAATCTTAATATAAACGCAAGAAAATCCTGTGTAATATTATTTGGGTCACAACATAAAATAAATCTTGTAAAAACATCCTTTAAAATAAAAATTAATGATGACGAATTAACACTTGAAAATGAAGCAAAAAATTTAGGTTTGTGGTTGGACTCAGAGCTACGTTTTTCCAGGAACATTAGTCACCTGTGTAAAACATCATTTGGTTTGCTTAAACAGCTGTACCCTCACAGACAAACTTTAAAGCCAGAGCTCAAGTTAAATATGTATATGTGAGGCCTTGATTATTTCAAAAATATCATATTGCGATACTATCTACGGACCTGCTCTCCTTAAATCTGACAGCAACAAACTGCAGAGAAATCAGAACTCGTGCTACAGATATGCATACGGTATTCGAAAATTTGAACCCATCAGCTATAAGATTAAAGAATCAAAAAGATTAAAATTGGACAAACTTCGTGATTTACACCTATTGTCTTTTGTGCATAAAGTTATACTTACAAATAATCCTTCTTACTTACGTAGCAAATTACAACGATTTAGAAGTATTAATGATTTCCAACAACCGGAACAGGCCTTTACTAGTTATCCCTAGACATTCCACCACTATATTTAAACGTTCTTTCAGTTATAATGCTTGTAAATTATATAATAATCTACCTCTGCACTTTTTGACAGCTCTTTGCGAAATTTTAAAAAACAATTAAACATACTTTATATAGAGCAGTAAAAGCAAATCCAAACATTGACCTTTGTATTTTTTAAAATGGAATTTGAAGAGGAAAAAATACAAGTATATGTGCATGTGTATACATTCTTTTTTTGTAAGTATTTACATAATAAAATTATATCACTTTATTTGTATGTATTTAATAGGACTGTATGATTTAGTTGTAGGTTGAGTTGAAAAACGCTCATTGAGCGATACTTCGCCTTTCAGTGTATTGTTATTTATATACTCTGAATAAAGACGTATTATTATTATTATCATTATATTAACTAGCATCAAATAATAAGTATTGTTGTGGCATTATCTTGGTGGTACAACCCTCTGGCGCGTTTTAACGGGAGGAGGCATATTTTGGAGGTCCGACAAGGTCGACAACTACCAAATGGACTACCTCGTTCTTCGTCATCCACCGATGGTAGTTGTCGACTTTGTCGCACCTTCAAAATGTGTCTAGTCCCATTAAAAGGCACTAGAGGACAATACCGCGAAAGTAACGCCACATAATGCTCTCCTGGTCAAGATACAATCGATGCGCTCGTTCTTCGTTATTCGCTATCAACTATGTCACACTGATGAGATTTAATAAGATCTAAACCGAGGTCTTTGGCTTTTGACGGCAGATGACGAAACTCAAGGAATCTTTCTCACTTCAAATAAGTAGGTACCTTAAAACTAATTACTAAATCTATTTTTTTTGCAATTGCAAACGCAATTGTACCTCCAATAATTGTGACATTTAATGAAGTAGTTTATTAGATTCATTAATTTTGTTGATAATATACCAATCGTTCATTGGAAAATATCGATAATATTGAATGAACGAATGATATTACCTACTACTGAAAATAATCGAGTGAGTTTATTAGGTATATCGACATTCTTATTACACATTTATTTTATTTTATTTTTTTCGTTATTAAATAAGTATTTAATTAAAAAAGTAGAAATAATGGTAGTAAAAAAGTGTGCATAGCAACATGGACCAACTAAGGTTTTGCTTTATATTTCAAATACGTTGAATTCAATCAAATAAGTTGATTCTAAAAGTGGCGTTGTTGTTGGATATCTGAAAGGGCGTATAAGTAAATATGGTAACACAACATCTAAAAAGAGACTTGATATGGACTACCATGACCAAGCTGCTTATATTTGTTGTTCAGGTAATTTTCCTAATGATGAAATTCTCGTGAAGTTAATGGTAACGTATATTAATAATGACTATATTTATTTCTAGGAACAAGCTCAAAGCCTTGTTAATACCACCAGATGCAGATGACCATGTGTATTCACAAAATGACGTCAACTTTTATACCAAGGATTTTTTTACCGTCATTTCTTTCTCTTCTAAATGTTAACTTAAATACTGTAAGTCACGAGTACTTGGCAATAATAGTCTAAGTTTTTGACACGCTGAACGATGACGTGCAAGCAATAGCACAAATAATATACAAACGTGGTTGATTTTGTTGTTTCAATTCAATGCGCAGGTACGTTACCAGTTCAAAATTTTTGTTGAACTATGTCAGTGCTTTGACAACACTTTTTAAACGCCTTCATCAAAGCTGCGTGGTCTTCTTAAATATGTATGCAGTAAACTCATTTTTCCCCCGATTAAACTTAAATATAGAAATGTGTCTGAAATGTTTTTTACTTGTCATTCCATTTTGTTTATTAGCATTGAATTAATAAAAACTTTCTAGGAATTAGAAAAATGTATTGATAAATTTTCAATAAATACTAGTTTCAAAAACTAAATTGGATATGTTAAGATATTGAAATTAAAGCGACGGATTTTAAACAAACTATCTTCCAAATGAGTTGTGGCATAAGGAAGAATGTTACGAAATTTTGGATAAATTAAATATGAAGTAATACCGAAAGTTTCAAATCACCATTGGTTCTTCGCGCGGTAGCCCATTTCTGGGCAAGCTGCAGTCTGGATGAAACGCCAGGTGAGGCTGTTGACTGCCGACACCTGCTATTTTTTATTGCTCCTGCCGAAAGAAAGGCTGGGACGTGGCACTAATTCTCCGCCACCGCAGAGGAACAGATTTATTTAAATATCTTCAACATTATTGAGATTTTATGCTCGGTATACGGAGTGCAATCAAAATTGGTCGCATTTCCAAATAATTCATTACGATTTAATCAACGTATTTTCATTAGTAAAATTACAGGTTTTTATGGCACTCCTTTATCAAGCCAAAAATGTCAGATATTTTACACAGAAAAAAATTGCCAGACAGAGGGACGAGGTATTTTATTAGATGAGAATGAACTGAAATTTGAGAAAACCTATTACAAAATAACGGCCGGTCAGAAACTGACAACATTTATTGCATTACTATTAGAACAGCTTACTAAATATTTTAATTTACAACTTCAGTAAGTTTATCATTATAATAATAATAAGTACTAAGTAAATTTAATCTATGTGTGTTTAACTAACTAACTTATCTACCAGATATGATTAACATCCCTATATTCTATAATAAAAAAACTGGACGTTTTCCACGAAACACCGAACTACTACACTTTCTCGACGCGCGTTTCGCCAACCAAGTTGGCATCTTCAGGAGAAGATTAAAACTAAATTCTAGCCTACACACTTGCACTATTTATACTAAATTTGTTACCACGGTTCACTGCACCGTAACATCTGTCCTTGTTTATCAGAGCAAACAGTTGACTGGTGGGTATCGGACCATTGTCCTTATTCATACTATTGTTACACTTAATGCTTTCTAAACTTTCAAAAGCATCCAACTGTCTACTGTTTGTTACATTTCTAATTAATTTTAAATTATTTATGTATATCCTATGGTTGTTGTCAAAAGCGTGTTGGAAAACACAAGATTTTTCTGTTCTGACATACTTCAAATGAGCCATGTGTTCTTTAAATCTAGTCAAAATAGATCTTTTTGTTTGCCCAATATACTTTTGATCACAATCTTTACAACTTATTTCGTATATTCCTGATTTTCGTTATTGTTGATTTTGTCTTTGGGGTTACCCAAAAGCGTCTGTAGTTTATTTTTAGAATTATAAACCAAATTGATATTAATATTTTTAAAAAATTTTATCTAGTCCGCGGGTGAATTTAGGTTCATATGGTAACGAAGCAAATTTCGAATTGTCAGTATCTCTACGAAAAGTCGTGGAATTGTACAGAATTCTCTTACAGAAGAGAACGGAAGAAGATGAGTGAGTTAGTTTTCGTTAAATTTGACTTGAGGATGAGTGAGTTAGTTTTCGTTAAATTTGACTTGAGGATGAGTGAGTAGTTTTCGTTAAATTTGACTTAAATCTTAACTTGTTAACCACATAATTATTAAGATTTGCGTACATAAATTTTAATGAAAACTTATTAAATCGATACTGTCCGAATAATTTTGTAGTGAAGACTGAGCCAATCAGTACTTACCTTTAATTTTGCTTATCTTCTGTAGATAAAAGTGGGAAAAATGGTAAATGGAAAATAACCATTACAAAACAAGATTTCAAAATTTTGACAAATACATACATACGTCTGGAGTCACAAATAATCTATGTTCAGATCTTGGGGATCTATTCTGACATCAGGATTGTCACTAGCAAACATTACCGATGTTTTGCATCGTTTGCTCGTTCACCTTGTAAATCAGGTACTTTTTAATATTCGTTTCGTCAGATTCTCTTCAGTAGTACGAATTGGAAAGAAATTAACTTTCCATCGTGGACAATATCAAAATTGCTTAATTAATGTTAAAATTATAGAGGTTCAAAATTTGGTCTAAACATTGCATGTACTGAACCTATAGATCGAGCAATTTATGTATTCAAATCCCTCCTCGCTGACCAAAATTGTTTCCAAGTCGAGATGTTAGAATTTAATAATAAAGGCATCTTTTTTAGTCAAATTGGTTTGTCTACTATAATACGGCCTACTGACATATCATTAGAAACATTCAGTCCAAAAAAAATTGCCCAACTCTTGCTCAATATGCAGACCTATAAGATTCCACTAAAACATAGATAAGTTTCATAGCCGATTATAGTTAGTATATAGATATATTTCTTAAGTAGGCTCTCAACTTTAACAGTTAATAAAATTACCATCACTCACACGTTTTCTTCGATGTCTGCTTTTAGGGTTAATTACAAAAACATTAGGAGCTATCCGATAATTTGCATATTTGAGTCGAGTTCATGAAGTTCCCCAAACGGAACGATTTATGTATGCCCTGTCTCTGTTGAAATAGGAGCCGAATTCCCTGCATATCTTTAATGTGACTAATTTGCAGTAGCAGCCTGATGTAACTCGTATATAACGAAAAAGACTTGGCTGCTTTACGATCACTTGTGACAAAAGCTTTGTGCTTTATCTTTGAAAGAAAAAATCCGCAATAATTGCTCTCTATATGTATATAATATTCCACACATTTATTATCTCCAAAAATTGTGAATACAGATCAAATTAAGTCCACATAATATAGAGACATCCAAAAAAAACGTCATCAACTCTGGCTATGAACGAGTGAGATGGAAATAGCGGTCATGTAAGCTTTTCGGTTATGTCAAACTTTTGACAAGTGACTGAAGTCACAATTTGGAAAATAAACAATGGCTGTCATATGATGTGACAGTTTTGACAAGTAAATAAGGTTATACATTCGATTAAGAATAGAAATACCTCTTTTTTTTCTTGGCCAACTTTGATGACGTTTTTTTTTTGGATTGCTTTATATTTGAAAATAATAGATTTAATTTTTTGGGAATATACAGGGTATTTAAAAAGTGGAACCAATTTCCACTGGAGATAGAGGGGGGGGGGGGTTAATTCTCAATCAGTCACCCGCTACAGAACAACATTTAATAACTTTAAATATACTTTTTCTATGTTTTTTTTTATTGGTTGAAAGAGTTTCGAATTGACTTTCAAGAATGTGTTGGGTAGTGTTTCTGAATGCCACTTTCTTAGAATTATTTCTTGAATTAAAACAGTTCATTATTTTTGTAATCGATTTTAGTTATGTCTATATATATAAGCAAAATAATTCGAAATTAAATTTTTATAAATTGATACAATAAATTCGAAAAATTTCAAAAAGTTAATGTACAGTCAGCAGCGAAATTATACGTACACACTACACGCATTTGTTGACGGTTGCTTAAAGAGTTTTGAACTTTTATGATGTTTTTGGTTCAACTTCAGAAATGTTTCATGCCTGGGATAGATTTTTCGAAAATGGCTCAGTTAATCAGATAGACATTCTGAAGATTTCTGTTTAATATGAATTCAAGAGCTTTGAAAAGGATTTAATAGATTCGGAGTTATTCAGAGTTTTTTGAAAACATCGCAATTTTACTTTTTTAGCGATATATTTTCACACAATTGACGTATTACATTCAACTTGGGCTTATTAGACTCAGAATTTTACAAGCTGTAATTAGAAGCAAAAAAAGTCTATACTGTGGTACAAAAATTATCAGAATTTAAGCAAATGACAAAAAGTGGGTGTACGAATACTTTCTCTGCTGGCTGAATATACATATTTAGAAGATGCTGAATCAATTCTTGGAGATATACAATCTCCAAGATTGTCATTAGGCATGTGTCTAGGCCTAAGTTATCACCTAATAATATTGATAACCTCGTTCTTTCTTTATGTTTATAGGTAATTTATATTCTTGTGTAACGAAAAACTTTCTCCTTTCTTCATCGTTTTTAAAGGACCCTACATAATAATGTATGCTGTCAAAGACAAAACAACCAATTATTACATTTATAATTCTACTTAGTCGCCATGTCACTAATCATAAACGCACTATTAAAAAATAACACATGACTTATGAGAATGGAATTGTCTGCATTCAAGAGACTACAGCTCCAACCAGGCATAAAATAAACTCGTATCTGACTAATACTAAAGAAACGCCGCATTTCGACTGGTTGCAGGTAGACTTTTGCTTTGTGCCACCTTGGAGAGAGGCTGAAATATAAAACAGAGTCAAAAAAATAAACTATGTATCAACTTACTATTATTGTGATATATTTTGTCTTTTCTAAAATGAAATTAAAATGAATAAATAGGTATTCAATAAAAAAATCTCAATTGAATTATATTGGTATAGTAGATCTAAACCGATTTACCTTACACTGAGGTTAAAGAAAAAAATATTAAAGCGTGAATATACATATCGGAAATTTTTATTTGTACGACTTTATGAGCAACTCAAAAGCAACTTAATTGGTCAACGCAAAGACATCATAATAGTAAACACATTTTTCGCAAATAACATACTTTCACAGCCAGACACTTATTTCAACGTTTTTTCCTGCATTTATCCTCCCTTCATTTCAAATTATTTGACACTTTTGCAAGATTTGAAATTTGCAGGTACATACGAGGTGTGGCTATTAAATAACCGAACTGATGCTGCTACCAACGCGCTGTGAGCGTATCATGACAAATTTGAACAGAACTGCCTGGTATCTGGTGTTTGGTGATACTTTCCCCACCCTGAGCTCGCTGGACAAACCAGTGGGTCGCTCAGTTTGACTGTAGCAGTCGTTTGAATTATTCTACGCACCAGTGACGCGTCGAAAAAATGTTTAGTGTTCAGATGGAGCAACGGGTTAATCTCAAGTTTCTTGTTAAACTGAGGAAAACTTTTACACAAGATTATGTAATGTTCAGAGAAGTGTATGGGACTGAATGTTTATCCCGCACACATGTCTTTGAATGGATTAAACGGTTTAAAGAGGGACGTGAAACGACCAAAGACGATCCGCACCCCCAGACGGCCCTCAATGTCAAAAACGGACGAAAACATTGAAAAAATTAGTAAATTAATATGCGAAGATCGTCGTCTAAGCATCCGAGGGGTTGCTGAAATAACAGCAGTCGACAAAGAAGGTGTTTGCCAGATTTTGCATGACTCGTTCAACATGCGCAAAGTTTGCGCAAAAATAGTGCCAAAAGTTTTTTTTGCAAAATACGGCATTAATGTGTTGGAACATCCACCATACTCGCCCGATCTTGCTCCTGTGACTTTTTTTATTTCCCAAGGTCAAATTGGCGCTGAAGGGGACAAGATTCGAATTTGTGGAATCGATTATTGCAAAAGGGATGAAGGTTCTGAACCAGCTGACAGTAGCGGACTTCCAGCACTGCTTTCAAAAATGAAAACGTCGTATGGAGCGATGTAGAGATCGCCAAGGGGGAGTACATTGAAGGCGAAAAAGTTGCTACTCTACTTGGTAACGAATAAAAAGTGTTATGACAGCAGTTCGGTTATTTAATAGCCACACCTCGTATATGAAAGCCATAACTCAAATGAAGGTTAGAGGATAGCTATGAGATTGTATGTTGATGAAGGATGAAAGTGACTTATAAATTCATAAACTAATTATCCCCGTGCAGTTGTGAAGAAGTAATGGTTTTCCAGTTACATTTTCTTCTCCTTTTTTATAACGTGTTTAGTATGTAGGATGATTCTTCTTGACGACTGTTTTTGTGTCTACCCTTCTCCTTCTGTAGTTTCTCAAAAAATCCAAAAGAAACTTCCATAGAAAATTTTGACATTTTGTAGAGATGGCGAATATGTATGAACTAACTTCTTCATTTCATAGATTGTAGCTGAACAAGACGATTTTAGTAATGCAGTCAAGTTTCATATTGAGTAACAAATTTTGAGAAAATAATTTCTTTCAAAGCATACACACTTTCATAAATTTATTTTTGCAAATTTTCTGCTCTGGCATGAACAATCTGAGAATTCAAACTTTCTAAATCATGGAAAACGTTCAATATTAGTATTTGTGAAGTTAGATTGGTGAGATATTTTCGTAACAGTTTTGTTATTCAAAAGATATAAAATGTTGGGTCCATTATTAACCTATTGTCAAAAGCTTCACATTTCTCATTCGTTCCAAGTCATCAGTCTCTACCTTACCTACATATTTTATAAATTTCACAAGCGCTGGACACTAAAAAATACAGCGAAGTGCATCAGAGCTTGTAAAGTGAGGAAAGTTTCCTTCTGTCAATAAATTCAACAAACCCTTTCCACAACGACCTTTTTTAAGGAAATATATCCTTCCTTGAGTTTCCTTCCAGTAACATGTAGCAGTGGTTCTGCCTAAGAGTGTTTTCCTAGTAAAATGGTGTTGTATTTCATCCCCCCCTTTCATACAGTTTTACACCAAGATTACACTCGACTTCCGCATATCCGAACTCCACATATCCGAACTCACCATATTTCCGAACTTTTTCTCACCATATTTCCGAACTTGTACTTCTACACAACCTAACTTGTCGCTGTCGAATGTTAAATGTCGCTGTCGAATGACGAATGAGCCAGAAAAACCCTTTGCGCATGCGCCAGCAGTTGAGTTATCCGGAGGTGAAGAGAGTTCGGAAATGTGGAATTTTGCGGAACGGAAAAGTTCGGATATACGGATACGATAATATTGAGTGTATTAGTACTGATATTCTTTCCTTCCTAGTATCTGCTTTTTCATTTCCCAAACTTTTGTTATTGTTTAGCCTTGGAATATTTTGACCGTGAATTCCGTGTTATCAATTTTGCCAATCTGTGTGACTGACAAAGTCATGAGTCTCTACCTTACCTACTTATTTTATAAATGCCACAAGCGCTTGACACAAAAAATTCAGCGAATTTTATCAGAGCTTGTAAAGTGTGGAATGTGTCTTCCTGTCAATGAATTCAAAAAATCCTTTTCACAATGAACTTTTTTGAGGAAATATATACTTCCTTGGGTTTCCTTCTGGTAATATTTAGTAGTTGTTATCGGCTCCTTGGCCAAGGAGACCAATGCAGAGTTGAGATATAAATAGTAGGTCCAGTTATAAAAATATGAAGTCAATATCATCAGCACAGTTCAGCTTGTGAAATGAGTAATGTTTCAACTGCTCCATAAACTTCTTTCCACAACGAACTTTTTTGAAGAAAAAGATACTTCCTTGGACTTCCATTTGGTTCGCTAATGTCCGCAAATCATAGAAGTTACCGTGCTTTGAGTACGTACATCATATTGTACCATTACGAGGAAACTGAGCTCGAAAAATAAAGGCGTTTCGTGAAACCGCGCTGAAAGGGCCGAACGGAATACGCGTACCAACAAAACGTGACCGTATCCCATATGCCGACGTTTATGGCGCATAAAAAAATACCGTTGGTAAAAATTAAATTGTAGGCCGGCACAGACAACGCCGCAGACCGCCAGATGGGCTACGGGCCCTTCGAATATGGGTCACTCCGATAAAAAAAGAGTTGGTCGCACGGTTATTGTTGCCGGGATCATGAAACGCAAAAGTAACGAGCACTTCTTCGCAATTTCCCATTGTCGACTTTTAATTGTCGGCGAGAGACTACGAAAGTTGGACAAGGGCATTTTTACGGTTATAAAACGGAATGGTTTATTTCTTTCGGTTACTACTTATTGCTGGTCAGGACCGAATGATTTGCGCAATCCGAAACCCATCACGCGGGTAACACATTACGGAACGTTTTTATGGTAATTTAATTTTCGTGTCTTCACCGAATGACTTACAGGAATTAATATTAACCGTAGTACACATCAAGATGAAAAACCATATCTTGGTGTACCCCAAGGCTTTGTATTAGGGCCGCTGATATTTTTCCTCATAAATCCCATTCTAATGGTATTAGTCTAATATCATTCTCTAACCTGTAGTTCTTGATCAAAATTTTTGTTATAAATTATAAGTGCTGAGTCTAGTCTCCCAAGCAATAACTTGATTCCAGCAGCATAGTGCCTATAAACAAATAATGTGTCTCTTGCCACTCCTATTTTATTCACTTCACTTGCTGGGACTCCACATTCCAGAATATTACTTATGGATCAGCCGTGTGGGATAATGCAATGGAGGGGCCACTGACATCTGCGTAGAAATCTTCTTTAACAGAATCTAAGACTGTTTAATAAGAAGAAATATATAATGTGAAGAATAAATGCAGCATATAAACACCAACAGACAACCAACAATATCTCTGACATTTAACCCAAACTATCACTCTATTAATAAATCATTTAGCATATATCATGGCGAATTTCCCAGAATGAGGTGTAGCGTATCCTCTATATGCCATAACTAATTGTTTTGATTTAGACTCAATGTTTACATGGTTTAGAATGAATAATTGACACACTGTGTGTACAACATTGTGTGTTTATTTTTCCTTTCGTAGGCTTATTGTTTTTCTGTTATCAAAATGCCGGGAACTTCTAACCCTAAATATTTTTGCAAAAAGTTTTTTTTATTGTATTTATTATATTGGTGATTTTTATATTTGTTTTATATGAGAGTGTATTATATTGCACGAATGTCAAGTTAATAGGAACTCTTGTTACAGCATAAAAAAACTATAATTGAATTAAAGACTCCTAATGTTATAGTTTCAGAGCTAAACATTCAACGATGAAATTTGAGTAATACATGAGTGACCAACAGGTCAAGTTCATCGTATTCTGTGTATATCCATGTACATCGTATTACATTTAATAGAAAAAGCTCGCAAAGAAAAGCATGTTTGCTAAGCTCAATTTCTTGATGCCGCACAAGACTGACAAATCGTGGCTTGGAAAACAGATATAATTTCCACTAAAAACTAAAACAAAGATCTAGTAATACCACACACAAATGGACCATAAATTGGAAAATTAATTTAATTAATTTAACATAACAATTTAACAATATAAACAAAATCGGTTCATATCAATTTTAAAAATAAGAAATTGATACATGACACATACCTCCACCAATAACATTCAATAAATTCATTGTCCCATATGCAAACACTTCAGAATATCTTGGAATGACCGTAGATGCCAAATTTATTTTGAAAGAACGTATTAAGAAGAAAGAAAAAGAGTTGAAGATCAAGATCGCACAATACAGATGGCTTACTGGTAAATATTCAAAACTTTCACTACATCACAAAATGTTGATTTATAAACAAACTGTAAAACCAGCATGGCTATATACTAGAATACAGTTTTCGGGATGTGCAAAAATTAGAGATATTCATAAGATACAAAATGTCCAAAATAAAGTGTTACGTGAAATGACCAACCCTCCTTAGTTCGTCAGAAATTCTGATCTTGAGAGACTTAAGTATACTGACTGTAGAAGGCATTAAATTTACTCAAAGAAACGTACAGCCAGGCTTGACTTATCTCAAAATGCAGACGCTTTTCAATTGCTAGACAATCACAATCTATGTCGAAGATTGAAGAGATCCAAGACATTCAAACTCGTTTAGTGCTTAGTGATAAAAGCAGAGCATTGTAGGGGAGTAAGAGTGTACCTATATATTCCTCTAAAAACTACAAAAATAACTAAAGGAAATTGTTGAAATTATCCTAGCAAAGTACCCTTGTTTTTAAGACTTAACAGATATACAGAGTGGAGAAAAGTATGGAATCACCTAGAAATTCAGCGAAATTGGTTACAAAATGAAAAATCAAGGTCATACGCTATGGTAACTTTCAACGAGGAGTCCAATGGTGACCTTGGTTTTGACCTTCAACCTTGAGGTGACCTTGATATTGATATCCAGGTCATCAAAAATGTGGGTTTCTATTACAAAAAACAAAGTTGACCTTCAAATGACCTTGATATTGAAGTTCAAGGTCAAATCCAAGCTCACCATTGGACTCTATACCCTATGGAAAGTTACCATAGGGTACGACCTTGATTTTTCGTTTTTTAACCAATTTCGCGAAATTCCTAGGTGTTTCCATACATTTTCCCCAGAGTGTATGTTGACGGTTAGTATTATTGTTTAGACTAATTTTGGTGTTATAATGTGATAATAATAATTGTGGAAAAAAATGTAAAAAAAAAGAAATTGTAAAATTGCCAGAGATTTTTTTGTCTTAATAACTGTTTCGGATATATTTATTAAAAACTTGATTTTTCACATTTATTTGATTTCACACATAACCTAATCTGAACAAAATAATATAATACAAAAATGCATTCACATCCCAAAAATAATTAGTTAGTAAACAATTACCATAATATCGAGTAATTATTGTTAGTCAACAAACATTATTTGAGGTGAGAAAATTGTCAAAAATTTATAATGAGGAATAACATAACATCATCCACCATTAAAATGGTTTAATTCCTCCAAGTCATTGCTCATGACGTCCACATAATCAGTTAATGTCATAACTCGTTGATTATTCATACTTGAATATGAGCACAACGCCAACCGAAGAAGTGTAGGCTGGAGATATTAATTAAGGATTTAATTAATTCATAAACATTCGGATGCGCTGTAATTATTCATAACGAGACGATAAAATACAATTGCTTTATACATATTCTACATTTAAATATCTGTTTTGAGACGTCACTTAATGAATCTGTTTTAATAATGATACATCAGTACAGAAATGGGAGCAGAATGATAAAAAACAATGTAACTATTCAAATAGAATGATTTATGGTGATGGATGTAGTCTCAAAAATTTAACACCATAAAGTCAAATTTATTATTGCACTCTTACATGAACTTTTTTTAATTAAATTACTCCATTATTAAATAATTATATACTAACTATACACTTCAGTATCCATAAAGAGACCAAGAATTTATTAAATCCGATTCGACTAAAGGTGAGTTGGTTAGTTTTCCAAAACAAATATATTAGATTTTGCCAGTATTTTTAAATGTGTAAGCTCTTTTTATCGTTCAATGTCGACCCTTTTAATCAATTGATCCTTTGTTTAATGTTCATGTTATTAAATTATATTTGTCAGGTTTGTATATACATATGTACATGCTAACTTCGCTTACAAATTCCAGTAATTACCTACTTCAAAGCTATAATAAGGATTTAATAAAGCGGAAATATCAGAGGGCTATTTGAATGACCATAGTGGTCCATTCTGGACAACTACTGCCGCAAAGAACTTAGTTACGATACAATAACCCGTTCCACTATCCGTCCATGAAATAAATGGGTGAATAAAGTATAAAATAGGACGGTAATTTACAAAAAGTACAAAGCTGGAAACTGTAGAAACCTACGCAAGAAATTATAAGTTGTCAATTCTTATTAATTTTCGTTTAACGTAACGTTTCTGAGGAAGGCGAAATTGTTAAACACAAATTCATGCAGCATTAATAGTCTACAGATTTCGAAGGTGAATCACTACAAGTATAATTTAAAATATTTGTGAATTGCATTCTTTTATACCGTTTACGCAGGGTGAGTTTTTAGTGGTGCTCATTTGGTAGGTACATAGAATCGTTATTTTATAAAAAATGCTAAAATGTAATATGTAAGGTTGTTGCACCTTTTTTGCCACCCTTTTAAAATACTGTCGAATCTAAAGGTATTTTTTATATTTTTGTTTCCTTTTTTTTAAGAATACCCTATATATTAATACAAATTCCGAAAAGTTCAAAAAATCAGCAAGAGGACACAATTTTGAGTCGGAATCATATGTCATAACTAGAGTCCGGAAATGTATTAAATAACGCAGCATACCCGTAACTTATTTTTATTAGTGCTACGGGCACGGGTAGCCGAGTGGGTTAAAGCACCGTCTTTCCAGTCGCGATACCTCTGTGCGCGTTGTTCAAGTCCCGGCCGGGGTAGCGATGTTTAATTGTCTGGCTTTCTCCGTCAGGGCTTGATATGCAACCACTAATACACTAGTGTATAGGTGTGGATGCATAGATGCCAATCCAACCGCACATGCCCTAGATTTGGTAATGTTCTGAGTTTTCTGGGTTTCCTCAGAACTGTAAAGCGTTACCGAAATAATCTTAAGTCGCTCCCAGTGCGCCATGGCAAATAATAATAATAGCCACCTTCCCGCACAGGTCCCTGAGAGGACCTAAGGGAGTTTTACTCTTAGGGAGAATTACTCTTCGGAGTAATTATAGGGTGAGTATTATTATTATTGTTGCAACTAGTTTCGGAGCTATTAAAAATACATCTTCAGGCAATATGGATTTAGAGATGGAGATGGAAACTGTATATTCAAAACATTACATTCAGTATACAACCTTGCTGTTAAAAATAATGATGCAGTCAATATCGGAGATAAATGTGGCAATCTTGTAACAATTGTTCAGGTGTGTACATTGGAACAGGAGCATTATTTTGATGTAGGCTTTAAAGCATTACGTTTTGCAAATAGGAGTACTTTTCCTTACAGAATTCAAATATTCTATAATTCAACTCAACGTATTAAGTAAAACTGAGGTTGTACAACAGCTCCAGTTGTCATAGGACTCAACAAGTCAAATTGAAGCAAACCCCATCACATGCTTCACGAGTTGCTTATTACCATATATGCGTTGTCATATATCAACTTTAGCTATATCAATAGATATTTTTGTAGTGTTAAAAATCAGACACAAACATTAATAGGGGTTGCTTGTTTCAACCCCATGTGGGTGCAGAGGGAAAAATAAAGATTTTACGCTAAAATGTAATTCTGTTAGTAAAAGACACATACCAAATCTAAAATTGTTAGGTTATTCCGTTATTGAGATAAAAATGTGTTTTGGCTACCCTTGTATGCACGAATAATTTTGCAGGGAGAGTTCTGATTGAAAAAGTTTATATGAAAAATCCCCATTAAAATCGCATGTAGAATACTTCCTTTAAACGTTTTAATATAATTATGGGACGCCCTGAATAATGTCAGGGTAAAACAATGGGGCTTAGCAATCCTCATATTTCCTCTATGTATTAAATAGAAACTACAGCATCGATTTAGTTTGTAAGAGTTATTATTCCCTTTTCAAAAAACTTCGACTTTTCCAATTAATTTCGCGACGTGAAATTCTATTATCCGGTTAATGTAGGTAGAGAGTGAAAAGAGCTCTAGACAAAGGGTTCCTTTTTCCCCTTTCTTAATTATCGATATAATGCAAAGTGACAACAAGTATTTAATTATCCATTTCCCCTGCGCCACCGCCTGAGTGTCTATTTATTTGACGTTGAGTTTTAAATGGAACTCTCTCTCAAGTTTAATAAATCGAATTAATATGGAGTCAACACGGACAGGTGTGATGAACTTCTCTGAATATTAATATAAAGTGCTCGAGAATTTCGGTTCATCCGTTCTAGTGTTTTTGGGTTTGGGACCTACTGACTACAGCGTGGATTCCAAAAATAATATTTTAAAAAGTCAACAAGTTGCTGTTTTTGAGGTATTAAGAATTTCTTGTATTAAAAGGTCTTTAAAATTAGCTTTATGAAGTTTCCTCTTTATGGTGTAACTGAATCTACAAGATGTCCCATTATTAAGGGGTCACATAGTCTTTAGGTAAAACTATTACGATTTCACCAAACGTACCTTAGTCCAAAAATTATTGGTAACCAAGATACAGGGTGTCAAAGTTATAATTTTATTTTCGATTTCTGTAAATAACTTCCTTAAAAACAATTTTTTTTTACAAAATTTTGTAATTGGCAGTTTTTTGAGGAGAGGAATTTTGATGTAAGTTGGGCGCTCTCTGAATCATTCTAAATACATCTAAATACAAAAAATAGTGTAAGTTTTTTGCGTCTTAGAATATTTATGATTTTATTGAAAATGTCGATCATTCCATCATCTGTTGACAGAAAAGATATGCCATTTAAATGTCGTTCCGAATGACTATTTTATATACAGTGTCATCCATAATGTGTGCACCATATGGGAAACATTTTTTTTGTTTGCATTTAAGAAATTCCTTCGACCGTCAGTTGCTTGGGCATGTTTTTAAACTAAAATAGCGCTCATCAAACCTAGTAAAAAGTTGAAGTTAAACTACTTTTATTTTCAACCCTAGAGAAACATATTATGACACAAAGTTATATATAAGTAAACATATTTGTAAAAGTTTAGCCCCAATATGAAGTTTTAGGGTAGCATGGTGAAGAAGCAGTTCCTGACATTTTTTCAACTTACCCTCGTCTCACAATTCGAACGAAATCGGTCATTATTAAAATAATATTTTCTGGAGACTTTTCTCCAAGAAAAATATTGTTATTGTTCAAAACAATGTAAATGAGCAACGAATAACTCGATTATAAAAAGGTTAGCAAGAAATAAACCATTTTTTGGTGCAAACTTTTATGTTCAAGAATAATGCAAAAAGTTAGAAAGCGCGTTTAGAATAACGTTTTTATTAAATAATACTGCTATAAGGTGGAAAAAAATTTAATTTTACAAAGTAATATGACAGCAGGATATCAATGAGTAGCAAAATTTTTAATATTGCAAAACGTCACATGAAACTTACAAATACATATCAAATGAAGTGAACAATAAATAGAGGAAGAAAACTAAAATTACATTAATTATAAGTATTCTGAAACCCCCACGCGTGGAAATAGAAGAAACAGTAAAAGTAACAAGTAAACCGACATTAGTATTTTACACAAATAGAAATTTTATTAAAGGAACCTCAAAGCGTCCTTTTTAAAGCAACTTTTCTTCATTAATGTTTATTTTACGTCTCTGTGTGTTTCCCCTTGTTTTGGATACATAAAATAGTTCTTCTGACATTAACAAGAAACTGTGGGGAAATTGCATGACGAATAGTTTCTTCTAAATTACTAACATTTTGAAAAGGTCATATAAACTTTTTCCCTTAAATATCCCCACGTAGCGATTTAAATTACGTTTTATAATATTTTAATTAAATATTACTGTATTTTTAAGGAACATAATTTTGCATGTTTTTCAAATATTATTACAAAAGTATCGTCTCCGAAAGTATGATTTCTATGAGGTTTACCATACTTATTTACTTTTTGTATTATTCTTGAACATAAAACAAAGTTTGCACCAAAAATTCGTTTATTTCTTGTTGACCTTTTTTATAATTGAGTTATTCGTTGCTCATTTATATTGTTTTGAATAATATAATCATTTTTCTTGGAGAAGAGTCTCCATAAAATACGATTTTAATGATGAGCGATTTCGTTCGAATTGTGGTACGAGGGTAAGTTGAAAAGATGCCAGGAACCGATTTTTCACCATACTAATATAACTTCATATTGGGGCTAAGCTTTTACTAAGGAATAACTTTTCTTTATAATATTATTCTCTAGGGTTGAAAATAAAGGTAGTTTACTCTTAGGTTAATTTCAAATTTTCGTATGCTACTCGTATAATATCAACTTTTTACTAGGTTTGATTGGCAATATGTTAGTTTACAGACATGTCCAAATAACTGACGGTCAAAAAATTTTCTTAAATACAAATATAATTTTTTTCCCATAATGGCGCAAACTTTATGGATGGCACTGTATACTTGCGTTTAAAGTGCTCAGTGCAACAACCTATCATTATTGTGAGATTTACAAGTAATATCTCATTAACGATACAACATAGGCAGCTGACGATTCTCTCACTCAAAATAAGGTGACTGACATAAACACGATTAAGTAAAATGTTTTTCATTTCTGAGATACGGTGTGTTTAAGTTGAATATTATTGATAGATTTAAGTTGAATATATTGATGATTAAGTTGAATATTATTGATAATATTTTTATTCTTATTTTTTACTAGTTTTTCAAATTTGGCAAGAGGTTTTATTGTCATAAGGGAAGTCTAAATGTAGAAAAAAATCATTTAATTTACTTTTGCCAGAGAACCTAAACTCGTTACTACTATACGTTGTGGCGTAAGTAATCAACCATTTTAGGAGAAATAAGCTCGGCATTTCCAGGAGAGCGAAAGCCTCCGCGCTTTCAGCCTATGGATTTTTATGCGTGAGGCACCTACCCAACTCGGTAATTTATGTTTTTCCTTACGAAAATATGATTAGGGTAATGTCAGCTGCGTCTTAATATATTTCCTGTGTTAATTAATTTAAGTTTTACGCACCTGATGCCGGCACATAACAAATTATATCACTCCCCGTTCATGGCTGTTTAAGGAACATTTCTTGACGCGCCTTTCAGTAGGACGGTTTCGGCATTATTTTGTTCGGTTTTCTCCCACTCACCCCGGCAATTTTTAGGGCCCTTTAACCCTAACTCAACGAGAACATTTATTAGCACATTCCTCTGGAAAAATTTCTCAGAATTTGTGCTGAATGTTTCCTTTAAAAGAAAATTGTAGCAATTCGTCCGTCAAAGTAATTAAAAAAACCCCTCAAGGAATTCATACAATTTTTCAAATAATAATACGCGACCTAAAAAAAGAGTAATAACAGCTCTTGAGTTATTTATGACTTGAGTGTTGTTATAATATTCCAGTGTTTTCCAGCACCAGTGGAATTTTTTTCACTTCAGCATGTCTCAATATTCAGTGCTCACAATTTGGCCTTATAAAATATACTAGGGAATTAAAAGACAGATCCATGTTTAGTGAACATAGTCAACTGAATATACGAGGTGTGTAAATTAAGCAATGAGACTGTCAATGTAGCGTCCGATCTAGCAACACTGCGGAGACGGGACTTGGAATGGCGGTAGGTTATCATGTAATTCACCTTCAGTACAAGTTTGAACTTGTTAGAGTCATTTGTTTGTTCTTTGTGACTGTTTCAACCGTGTTGAGCAACGGTGTGTTATCAGGTTTTGCTTTAGACTTGGACACAGCGCAACGGGTCCTTTTGCAAAACTTCGACACGCTTACGAAGATAGTGTTTTTTCAAGAGCCCAGTTTTTTCAGTTAGAGTCGATTGAAGATGCACCACGCAGCGGAAGGCCTTCATCTTCAAGAACCAATGAAAATGTCGGTAGAATACGGGATCTTGTGCGTTCAGATCATCAGTTGACGACAAGAATGATTGGGGAAGAGTTAAATTTGAATCACACCACTGTTCATCAGATTTTGACTAACGAATTGGGGTTGAGAAAAATCTGCGCAAAACTGGTTCCAAAAATCTTTCGCAGCAACAAAAGGACTTCAAAAGAGAAAGGTGTCTTGACTTTTGGAATCGATTGAAAATGATCCCCATTCTATGGAAAGTGTCATTACTGGTGATGAGACTTGGGTTTTTGCGTATGACCCGGAAATCAAGCGCCAAAACATGAATGGCACACTTCAAGCTCTCCAAGGCCCAAAAAGGCAAAAATGAGCAAATCTAAGGTCAAATACAATGCTGATTTGCTTTTTTGAAGGCCAAGAAATTGCCCACAAAGAGTTTATGCCTCCAGGCCAAACAGTAAATCAGTAATTTTACAGAGAGGTTCTTGAAAACTTCGAAGAAGGGTCATGCGTGTGAGACCAAACATCAAGAACAACTGAATGTTAAATCACGACAATGCGCCTTGTCACGCAGCCAATTCATTAAACGAGTTTTTAGCCAGTAAAAATATTTCTGTGGTTCCTCAACTTCCTTATTCGCCTGACTTGAGTCTTTGTGACTTTATTTTCTTCCCGAAATTGAAAAATCACTCAAAGGACGTCACTTTGGGACCATAGAAAACATTCAAACGGCTATAACTGACCAGCTGAAGGTTATTCCAGTATATGAAGGGAAGTTATTTTAAAGGAGACAATACTGAATTGTAATTTTATTCGAAAAAAAAATCGGTCTCATTACTTAGTTTACACACCTCGTAATTGTGTTTTACAAGTACAAATTGAAGATTTTCTTTTTGCAAATAAATATTTATTCTTTTGCTTTCCGGAAAGACAAACAAAGAAAATGGACAGGTGAAAAAAAACACCATGAGTATTCCTCATTAAGGGAACAAGTAGTTTTTAAATCAAGCTGAGTGGAAAGCTGAATGACTCAAGCAGTTCTGCTAGTGGAAGCTAATTTGGGCCCCCCAGAGATTCCATTTAATCAAGTTTCACGGTATATTGGCTTTGCAAGCCAATCACAAAATCATGGATGTTAGTTAGTTCAATCTGTTTGTAGTGATGACTAGCGTCATCCACAACAAGTACAGGTCGCATTTGCCAACATTTGCTTAAAATATGTTCTATGCTATAATACAAGAAATAGTATGTTATGTTATGTGTATATAATCAGTGTATTTTTATTAGTTTCCCAAAGAATTAATTTTGTCGTATAATTTTCGTCAATATAAACGATGTATCATTCCTAAGGTTACATTTTTAGTATCCTCGGATCTAAAAAGTATAGCTACTAAAAAACCAATAAAATTGACATAACCCATTATTGCACTTGTAATATTAAGCTGTTTCTTGCTATGGATTACAAGAAATGTTGATCTTGATTACATATTTAAAAAAAATTGTTTGCGCCTTTGAACACTTGGGCAAAACGAAAAAATTGACATTTCTTCCTCTACTGATCTATTGCATCCGATTGTGAATCTTGACACTGGAAATTATCAATATGGAGGATATTCATTTTTCTTAAATTCTTCATTCTTAAATTAATTTCATTGTGTGTAGTTAGTGATTAGATTTATTTGCATTTCTTCAATAAATTGATCTAATATCATTTTTAACGGACACATTTTAAATATTTTTATATATTTTCAGTATACGTCTGCCCATAAGATGTTTTCTACAAATCTTTCTACTTTTCTACTTTCATTATTGTTACGAATATTGTATTACAAAATGTAAATTAAATACCATTGCAAACAAATTTTCAAATTAGTGTTCAAATTTTCGAAACGATTCTTCTAAAAGAAACTACTAAATGAGGCAACGATATTCCGATCTTGTCATTTGTCTCTTGACTCTCCAAGAAAATCTTATAATATTAATTCGTCTCGTACTCGCTGACGTTTCGCTTTAACACTGAGGTACTGACTAGGGTGCAGAATAATTCATTGGTTTTACATATAAATTGGCTAATTTGAGCTCGCTTGTATTTTTAAGGATTCAAACTTCTTCCGGTGGTTCAGTTCAAACAGTAGTTATGGAAATCATTGCAGCGCTAAAAGTTCCACAAATATTTACGGATGCTGCAGGAAAATGAGAAAATTTTCCTGGCGAATTGAACTTCGCTGAGTGTGGACGCGGTATTTATGGGAATTAAATGATACTTCTGGTTCTAGTTCTATTAAACTTAAAATGAACTAAAAGCTATTGCTTTGAATAACATTTGCATATTAGTGTTTTGAGAATATTGTGTAGTAGCGTATGTATTTAGTAGGTATATAAAAATATAATATGGGAGGAGCTTTAGTTTAACGACATGGTGACATTGGTGCGTAAATGCTGTAGGAATTGAGGAAGGAATGCCAAAGCAATTAGCAATTGGTCTTATTTGCAGTTGGTTTTGAGACATAGTGTATGTAATTGTGTTTACTCGTATTTGTAATAAGATTTTAAACGGTATCGACTATTTTCTCAATTAATGGATTATTCTGCAAATCAGCATTATTGGAATTATTTTGTCCTGTGTCACGTTAAATAAGTTTTGCCGAATTGCTGTGGTTGATGTTTTCTCCATCTTCACTAATTTAAATGATCCATTAAAACTATTGCTGTGGTAGATCTGCACTATGTGTGTAGTTTTAATTATTCGCATTTCGAATGAAAAAAGTCTTGCTTAATTTTATTTTTATATTTATGTATTTGAAATGTAATTTACTATAGCAATTCGCACAAAATGCAGTGATATGAAACTCTGAGAGTGGTGAAATAGATTGCCCTATTAATTTTTTAATAATCTTTTAGTGTTTATTAATTTTTAAGGATTTTGGTCATTTTTGTCACGTAAATATGTAGTAATATCAAACTTGGGTACTTGGAAAAAAATACATAGGAAACTGTTAAAACTAGCCCTATATGTTTCAAGAATACTTTTTGATGATTTTAGCTCCCTTCCTACTGGACTATTACAAGTGTTATCCAAACTGAATTGTTAGGTGAAGGAAGCTAGAACCCCCTTTCGCGCGCCTATGTTCATACCGAGATTTCGTGGGCAGGTGATGGGTGCCTCATATTAACCGGTGCCAGCACCAACAGCCGGTGGCATAGCAAGCAGCTAGCCGACAAAACAGCTGATGGTTGTGTGTTAACCGATCTCTCGATAAATCATATGTTCTACATTGCTTTTTTTGTTTCGTCACGACCACAACTCATATCTGCGAGGCAGCTGTCAAAATAAAACAATATACAGGGTTAGTTTTTATAATTTGACAAGTTGTTGTGAGTTTATTACTGAAATTAGAAAATAGTTCTCCAGACAAAATATGATATATATAACTATAACTTTTGTCTGAAAAAACTATTTTTTAATTTCAATAATAAACTCGCAATAACTTATAATAACTAACAAATTATAATAACTAACCTTGTACCTACAATTATTCCTTACACACTATTTAAAAATAGTTTTAAATACCTAAGTTAAATCAAATTTTTCAGTAACAGTTAATCAAAAATTTCTGCTTTATCTAAGAAGAATTATTACAGTTTGCAATAATTTATGTATATCTTTTTGGAAATGTTTAAAAAAAATCATCGAAATGGTAGAAAAAGATTAGATACATTTTTCAGTAAATAGTATCTTTGAATCGTTATGTAATTTTTTAAATGGCGACCATAATATTTTTCAACATTTTCTGCATTATATGGCAATTTAACAGGAATAGTAGATAAGCCAAAGAAAATTTTATTTAAAAAAATATATTTAAACTATTTTAGATTTACAAGATAAAAATAGTTTGTTTTGAAACAAAAACTTTTCGGGCAAAATATAACAGCAACGTATTTTTTATTTATCTGCAAATGTAACTCCAGGTAATCTTTACAGCATGATAAGAAGATATAAAACACAATCAGAAACAATAAACTATAAAAATAAATGATGAATAATTAATTAGAAGAGTAATAATACAAATAAAACTTAAAGTTACTTTCATTTAGGTACGTTTTGCTAATTCGCCACAGAAATTCCTGAAAAATATTTTGAGGCGTATCAGTTTGAATTTATCAATAACATTACGTACATTTGACGTCCTTCAAGAGTGATTCAGATGTTAAAATAGATTTGGCTTTTTAAATAACCCCATAAATGGACAACTACTAACGATAATGGACTAAATATACTCTGGACTACTTTTTAGTCCAGAGGAGTGAGGTCTGGAGATCTCTAGGTCTAATAATTAATAAAATATAGTAAATAAAACATCAATCATTAATAATAAAATAAAACATAATAATTTAAATAATTATTTATTTATTAGCTTTATAAATAACAAGAAATACATATATAATTAATAAATTTATTTTAAATAAGTTTATTTTAATATTTTAACTGTTGTAAACACGAAATGTGGAGAGACATTTAATATATCGCGTGTATTTGAATATTCTGTTACCTATGTTCAATCGTATGTTGTTGAGAGTCTGTATGAAAATATACAGAGTGTTTCTAAATGAAGTAGCATACATAACACCAGTAGACTGGAGGTCAAAATAAGTCAATTGAACCAAACATACCTTAGTCCAGTGTTGTACCCCTGTTGAGTTACAGAATTCTACAGATTTCCAACCCAATCAACCAACATTTCTTTTATTAAATCAAGAATGCAAAATATTCATTATAGTCATATTTTGTATTGCTAGTTGTAATTCCACAACATCCTGTGACTTTTAAAACACATCAAGCTTGTTACCTAGAACATGAGAAACGGCAGTGTTCTGATAATTATGCATTTATTTCGAAAACCGTAGCTCGAAACAAAAAAATGAAGGTAATACAAAAATCGCAGGTGAAACAGGTGTATCCACATTTATCAAAATAGGATCCGTGACATATTTTTCAAAATGTAATATAAATATAATACTATATAAAGAGTACCTTTTTTTAGTAAAACGTCCAAGTAATCCAAAAATCCTTTTTTTTTGCGTCCAGTATCTGACTATGTCTTGTCTATCAAAAATTTCTTATGCAGGCTGAGTTGATACTTTAATGCTTTGAAACGTTCCTTAATATCAGATTTGTGAGTTTTTATGAAATACAGAAAATGACCAAAAATTATTAAAATCTACAGAGGTATAAAATTTCTTGTCAGAAAAGTAAAGTACAGGGTACGTCTTTGGGACCTGATATGTCGGTATGTGAACACCACACAAGAGCTAAGCTAGTTTTTATGAAATACAGAAAATGACCAAAATTATTAAAATCTACAGAGGTATAAAATTTCTTGTCAGAAAAGTAAAGTACAGGGTACGTCTTTGGGACCTGATATGTCGGTAGGTGAGCACCACACAAGAGATACTATAATTTTTACTTATCCTATATGTGTTATAGAAAAAGGTATGTTTTGTTTTAGTGGAGCACCCTAAAAAATCATATTCCTACCCACTACTGAATATCTCAAATATTGTGGAAGGAACTATCAAATATTGTGGGTATCGCCGGTTTTGACGCGTGATTTTTGACGACTCATTTCATTATCTGCGGGTTAGACCGTATTTAAGAGAAAAAACCTGATCCGATATGCTAACACTTTGAAAGGCTGATCCGAATCGGATCCCGAATAAGTAATAACCCGAATAAGAAATATCGCAAATATTGAAATGACTAAAGGGCCGCATATATCTTCCCGAAAGGAAAGGCCCACAGCCGCCCCCGCCCCTCGAGATCGTTTTTCTTGGCTTCGTCGATCTCGCATACTTACGGCCTTTTTGGCGTCAATAAACATCTGCCGTCAGTGCGAGATTTATTCCCATTTAAAGAGAGCCAGCGTTTCCGCCGTTCCGCCGATAAATTTTCGGCCGATCAATTATTATGAAATTTGGGGCGTAAATCATCCGCTCCTAATTGGAGTTTGAATAAAATGTTTTGCTTTTAGAAGGCTGATTAATAAATTAGTTCCATATTTCATAATGCCTAACTTATAGAGGGCAAAGCGGGAGGGTGAGAAAGAGAGTGTACGATTTCCCCTCGACCTTTGAAAAGAGGATTACCAGTACTTTATATCAGTGGCGGTGCGTGATATTTCAGTTAGCCATATCTTGAAAACGACGCATGGGACCTACTTCACTTTTTTAGGTGATGACTATACACCTCTTACAGAAAGGATTTATAGTGAAAAAATCGTCAGCAAAGTTTGCGAAAAAATTTTCAAAAACACTGGAGCACTCCCTGGGTTCTCAGTAACGCTCTGTGGGATATTTGCAGTATATTTTTTTTCATAATCTAGAAACAAATATAAGGAGACGTTTTTCGATTTGTTGCAAAATATTTTTTTTTTCAAAAAGTTATGGCCATTTTAATTTTAATTTTATAGGAACATTTTGTTTCCCAAAATTAAAATGGCCATAACTTTTTTGAAACAAAAAATATTTTGCAACAAATCGAAAAACGTCTCCTTATATTTGTTTCTAGATTATGAAAAAAAATATATACTGCAAATATCCCCACAGAGCGTTACTGAGAACCCAGGGAGTGCTCCAGTGTTTTTGAAAATTTTTTCGCAAACTTTGCTGACGATTTTTTCACTATAAATCCTTTCTGTAAGAGGTGTATAGTCATCACCTAAAAAAGTGAAGTGGGTCCCATGCGTCGTTTTCAAGATATGGCTAACTGAAATATCACGCACCGCCACTGCTTTATATTATATTGAAGGAACCGTTAATTGTTTTCATTGTATGTCTAGCGACAGACACATTCGAAAACCTTGTAAGCAGTGGCTGTTGGTGGAATTTGAAGTTATTGTATCTCTACAGTGATGGAGCATGGGAAATACAATGGCATGTTTGCATTCAAAGAAAGTCATTATTTCTGAAGTAAAATAAAACTAAAAACTGTCACGCTTACAGTGCTGTTATACCTTCATTTGGATGGGAATTAAGCAATTAACTCGTGCACCAACCATCACCACGGTAACGTCACGCCGTCACGTTATTAAACCGTCACGCTAGTGGTTATGGCCTCATTTTTTAAAGGAAACATTTGTCTCCTAATAATCATGATTCAGACAGTGCGAAGTAAACATATATTTCTATAAATAGTCCATTGGATTAAATACAGTAAAACTTCGTTAAGACGCTCTTCAAGGGACCAGCGCAAAAGAGCGTCTTAAACGGGAAAGCGTCTTATTCGGGAAAGAAAAAAAATCTCAAAATGCTCGAAAATAATTGCAAAATTTGAACGTAAAATTTATTAAAATGCATAAACTCGTACAGGAATGTGATAAATACTCACATGAATACTATGTATGTATATACACGGTGGAGACTTTAACTGGAATATATTTGCTAGCGGGGTGGTGAATGATTTTTCAAAAAATTCCCGAGCCACGTCAACTTTTAAATGTATTTACCTACATTTTGCAAGTAATGTGAAAAATATAGCCCTTCAGGGGTGGCTGAAACCACCCTCGACATGATTTTTTTCAAATGCAACCCTATGGCTTGTGATCCCTATGGTTGGTGGAAAGAGGAATCCAACGCACTGATCAAATTTTAATTTTTAGTATGTTTGTAGGGTGGCATACAATTAAAACGTAATTTTATAGTTTAATTTATTTTTAACGCAACAATTTCGTACTCAAAATGTGTGTTGTTTAGTTTTGGAATGTAAACCTTACTTTTCATATGTCCCCACAAAAAATTCCAAGAAATTTTTTGCCACAACTGATATTTGTTATTTTTTGCTAGTGTTTTTACACGGCCGCAAAGAGTAATTTAGTTTGTATGCTGTATTTAGAGTTTGAAACGAAGTGTTATTTGAAATTGGTGAAAATGTCTTATTTAACTGAATCACTAAAAATCGAAATTTTGATGATGATTGGATATGGTGATAGGGCGCGAACGCAATGCAAAGTTGTTCGGTTGTTTTGAGAAACGCATCATGACTTGCCACCACTAAATCAAGGTACCATTAGTAAAATTGAGGCACAATATCGAGAGATGGGTCATGTCAGGAAAGTATCGAGTAAGAGGCAGGCTGTTGTTGATGACGACACGAAGTTGAATTTGTTGCTTGCTCTAGAAGAAAATCCAATCACTCCAGCCCGTCAACTGGCCCGTGATAGTAATCTTAATCACAAAACAGTTTTAAAAATACTTAAATATGAGAAAAAACGCCCATATAAAATGCAAGCTGTTCAAGAGCTACTTGAAGATGATCCAGATCGACGAGTGGAATTTTGCAATTTATTGATGACTTGTGTTGATCAAAACCAGTTATCTTTAGAGTGGATAATTTTCTCTGACGAGGCTACTTTTACATTAAATGGGCACGTAAATCGCCAAAATTGTCGTTACTGGGCTGAAGAGAACCCCCATTGGATGAGGGAACTTCATACTCAGCGCCCACAGAAAACTAATGTGTATGGCGGAATAATACAAGATAGAATTGTAGGACCATTTTTCTTTGATGACACTCTTAATGGAGCAAGATACTTGCGTTTACTCCAGCATGAACTAATGCCAGTGCTATATCATTTATTTCCAAACCCCTTAAACCCTAACTTGACCGACGAGAGGTTATGGTTTCAGCAAGATGGGGCCCCACCACACTATGCTGCCATTGTTCGTCAGTATCTGGACAGAATTTTTCCCGGTAGGTGGATTGGGAGGCGAGGTAATATTGAGTGGCCAGCAAGATCTCCAGATCTTACACCAGTGGATTTCTTTTTGTGGGGACATCTTAAACGTAGGGTTTACATTCAGAAACCCAACAACATAGCAGATCTGCAGGAAAGGATAAGAGAGGAAATCGGAAAAATAACACCGCAAATGTTGCATAATGTAAGGGACGAAACCTACCACAGACTGGGATGCTGCCAACAAGTGATTGGTGCACATTTTGAACAATTGTTACGTTGAAAATAAATTTCATTTTTAAATTGTTTTAATTGTATGCAACCCTACAAACATACTAAAAATTAAAATTTGATCAGTGCGTTGTATTCCTCTTTCCATCAGCTTTACAATGAGGGGTCACAAGCCATAGGGTTGCATTTGGTTTCAGCCACCCCTGAAGGGCTATATTTTTCACATTATTTGCAAAATTTAGGTAAATACATTTAAAAGTTGATGTGTCTTGGGAATTTTTTGAAAAATCATTCACCACCCCGCTAGCGAATATATTCCAGTTAAAGTCTCCACCGTGTATGTAGACTGCAAGAGAGAAACCTGTCAAGGGTACTTTGTTTGAGATTCTTGGTAGCGTGTGTAGAGAGGAAGTTGTCAATTCTGTTAATGTAAATTAGCATGTCCTCTGCATTTTCCAGGGTGTCCAAATAACTTTTCTGAGCTCGCCCACGTTTTGCAAGCCAGTAGAAACTGTAGGTGTTGGGGAATGATCGTCCTCTTCTTCAGAGTCACTTTCTTCTTTCTCACTCCCGACAGGGTCGGTGGTGGCTTTGGCGATCATGTCATCAATAGTGCGAGTATTATTAGTTACAAGGGCGTCATCCACTGTCGCATAATCGAGGAAATTTTGGAGAATTTTCTCTCAGTTTCTGTTGGTGTGCTATCAGAGGTATCTCTCTCATCTGAAAATCCGAATGCCGCCTTCCGAAAACAGTTTGTTATAACGAGTGGGTCAATTTCATCCCAAGCAGCAGTAATAAAATGTATAGAGTCTAAAACATTAATTTTGGTTGGAATTTCCTCCTCCGTGTCTCTCAAGTACTGCTGGACTAAATTTTTCCTGTACTTTTGTTTGAATGCCCGGCTAAGAGTGACTCATGTTATGTTGTGTGTCATGTAAACAAATACCCTGATGTCTAATACAAATATCCACCGACTTATTATACTCACCCATTGACTGTCTAACACCTATATTCACCGTCTGCGGCGAAAAAAGAGCGTCTTATTCAACAAAACAGAGCGTCTTACCGAGTACTATTTTACTGTATTAGCATATAGGAAAATTCAAGGGACCGACGAAAAAGAGCGTATTATGCGGTAAAGCATCTTAAACGGGGGCGTGTTATAGAAGTTTTACTGTATTTCTTTATATTATAAAGATATTGACTAGTAAAACTTTAAAGTATCGGCAAATAGCGGAAAAAAATAGACATTCACAAACATAATAATTCGTAACTCGACAAAGAAATAAAACATAAAGTTGAAACTTGTATAAGTTATTAACAAGGGCCTAAGTAAAAGCCTCATCTTTTTTTTTTCAAAGTTTCAGTAGCTTAATAAATCTTGAATCCAAACAAAATAATTCACCCTCATTAGATTTGTTTTTACTTCTGTCTACCGTCCCACGACGCTATGGTAACACGCTTTTTTTATTGTCTTTGTTGATCAATAAAATACGTTCTTATGAAGGCGGTCTTCTTTTTCTTCTATTTTGAGGACATTATTCTAATACATTTTTGTTGTCCCCCCATCCTCAGTACGCGTCCATACTAAAATAACTGCGATTTTATGCTGTCTGCGCGTGGTACCTCCATTTAAATCGGACAAACTATTTTTTATTGAATTTTTTGCATTCCGTGAAAATTTTAGTTTGACTTGTGTAAATATTTCATATCTCAAAAGTTTGCGGTTTTCGGCTTATTTCAATTTTTGCATACAAAAAAAAACCGAATATCCTGTTAACTGTAAGTAAAAGATAGTTATAAGGAAATATTATTGGCATTTGAAGATGTTTGAATGAATAATAATTGTATGCAAAAAATCTTTAGTTATATTGGTGAAGTTATTTCTTCCGGGTTTTGCCGCAGTCGTCTAAATTGACTTGACGTTTCGCTGATCATGCTGTCAGCTTCTTCAGAAGGTTTCTAAAGACTATAGAAGTTTACAATCTTTAGAAACCTTCTGAATAAATTATTTCTTCAGGGTTTTACCGCAGTCGTCTAAATTGACTTGACGGTTCCCTGATCATGTTGTCAGCTTCTTCAGACTGTAGACCTCTACAGTCTTTAGAAACCTTCTGAACAAGCTGACAGCATGATCAGTGAAACGTCAATTTAGACGACCGCGGCAAAACCTGCAAGAAATAACTTCACCATATGACAACAGCCGTGAAAGCCTGCATTCTACTATCTGTTATATAAGATAGTAGAGCTTTGACTAATTGAAGTTATCTGAACTGATCATTTCATATGGAACCCCCTGTAGTACCTACATACTGAAATTTTCTGATCTGCGTTAGTTAATACTAGCATTCCTCAAATTGTTTCCAAAGTTAATATTTTCACAATTATTATAATTAACAAGATAGGACGAATTAAATGAGGTCATATCCTGTTACCCTGAGGTTCAAATTTTCAGGCTTAAATGTAAGAGTAACACATATGTACCAATCTTCGCCAGTAAATAGACATTTATTATTATTTCGCCGACTTTATCAGCCTAAACGCTGGGAGAGATTCACCCATTCCTTCAGCAGACAGTGATGGGTTGTTTATCCATACGCCCACCAATAGAAATTGGGCTCAGGCGAGGAAAGGAAATACATCTTATCCCAAAACCTTTCGTACAATGTAATACGTTTGTAATACGGCTACTCTAATTATAAGGCAGTTTCAATACCGCGATGTTCTTGGTCATCACACCTTCTCCAGTCATCAAAGGCGCTTCAGCTTGATTATTAGGTTTTCGTATGTTACAATCTTCTCTCGTTGAGGTTTCTGAATGTTATGGGCACTGCGACGTCTATGATGATCCCTGTTTCTCTGTCCCTCTCTGTTTCTTGTTTATCAACACAATATCAGATGGTTCTATAGTAAGTACATTGTTCTATCGGTGATAAATAGAATATCCCAGTACATCACTGCTACTTCTGATTCCGGCACAGCTTCAGGGATATTTGTAGTACGGCGGAGCTGTACTAGGCATGTTTGAGTTGGTGGACCATCTTCGCAAGTAGATTGTGCCTGCCGAGATATGCTGATTCTGCTAGCGCAGAACATCCTCCTATTATGTATGTCTTCGATATGTCTTTCTACAGATGTCTTATTGGTATTATTAAATATCGACCAGAAGTCCCTATACTTTTAATCAGCGCGACTGGCCAATCACCCTGTATAGAGGCGCGTCCAGAGAATTTCCGCTCTCATCCGCGGATCAATATCTCCCCGATATCATTCATCTGTATCTAGATCTGGACCCTCGTCCTCCACGCAATCCTTTACAGGATATAAGCCGTCAGGGCCGGGTTGGCAAGATTAAAAAGGGTCACTGACCCGAACTATTCCGATTTCTTATCGCATCCACAAGTAACACCCTAGTTGCGATGACACGAATGAATGACACATCCGGTGATTAATTATACCGGATTGTGCACCTTTTTTGCACCCTCTTACCCGACCATGGAGGCGTGGGGTCTCTGGTCCTATGTGACTACAAGGAGGACCTTTCGAGATTATCAATCAAAGACAAATTACACTGATTTTCTACACAAGAAATGTGTATAAAATGTGTATGTGGGAAAATTTCAATATTTTCTTATAAATAAATCAGTGTCATTTCAAATAAATGCTTTATTATTTCCACCATTATTTCATATTTTCTTCGAAATGAATACTCATAAGTTTTTGGATGTTACACAGTGTCCTTTATAAAATGTACATCATACAGGAAAAATATTAACGACTTACTTTGAGCAGTCATATGACTTCCTGTACCTGTCAAATTTGCCATTAAAAAAAGCGCTCGCTCAAAATGGGTTTCACAAATTTTTGTTCAGTAAAGTTATTTATTTCCAAATTTTACATGAGTGTGCCCAATCGAGTGCTCTATTAAAACATTTGTTTTTTTTTCAATATCATCTAGAAAACTATCCAAAAAAATTAATATTACAATTAAAAAAAATGTCTTAAGAAAAAAAATTAACGCTTCTAAATCTTATTCTGTAGCATCAATCTTGTTTTGAAAAAAATATATTTCAGTAAATCTATATCCTAAATGCTGAACAGAATGCTTTTGTGTCAAACGTAACAGAATTTATATGCGTTGTTTTAGTTTTTTTTTTTTTTTAAATGATTGTTTAAATCGATTTTTTCTGGTAAATAGTTTTCGAGACTGTAAATAAATTTACTGAAACAAAGTGTTTTTTTTTCAGTAGATTTTTTCAAAGTTCATTCTTCTGGATATTTTTGTACATATTAAAAAGTGTCAAAAATGTTCTAGCAGACCGTCAGATTAGGTATATACCTACATATGTATAATTTATAAAGAAACAACTTACCTATCTTATTAAAGAATTATTAAATCACAACAGATAGGTCTATTTGAGAGATTTTTTTTGAAAAACATAAAATTTGACAAGGTCACGTGGTCACGTGACCTTATTAGGACGTTCCCTTGGAGTCCATTTTGAACCCTTTTAAAACAACTTATGCTTTAGCCCCAATGTCAAAGTTAAAAAAAAAATCATTACAAATCGCAACAAATAGACCCATTTTGAGAGACTTTATTTTTTTTTTAAATATCAAATTTGACATATCAGAAGGTCACATGACCCCCTTCGGGTAGATCGTTTTAAACCCTTTTCAAACCAACTTGTGCTTTAGCCCTAATACCAAATAAAAAAAACTTTTAATACATTTTTTTCTCATATGATCCTCACACGAAGAAAACTGTATAAAAAAGTACATGCGAGTGCCTTTTTGACTATTGCAATTACAAATTACAGTATTACAAATTACAGTTTTAAAAGTTCTGAAATGGAAAAATGGAAAAACTAAAAATTATATTGGAATGAATGTCATTCCGATACACTCGTACGTAATATACTCCGTACGAGTTTTTGGCCAATTAGAAGCCGTTTACGCGTATATTAGCGTAGTATATATCAGTTGCGTTCGTTTGGTTGCTATGGTTACGACTGACAAATGTGACCATGTTAATACAAAGTATAGTCTACAACACGTTTGTAATGGCATATTCCATTCCGTAACTTGTAAAATATTCACATACTATTCTTAAACCGAAAAAATATTTTAATTATTTTTATTGACATTCAATTAATACTGGGAAATACTGACTATTAAATGGAAAATCCAGATTGAGTTATACTTGTGAAAAGGCAATATTCCCACAAACTGAATGTATGCTTTAGAATTGTTAATATATCGCCTACTTGATTTATAGAAATAGATATTGTAAATGAATTAAATCTTGGACAATGTTTTACAGAAAACATTTCAAAATTCTATATGTTGAGACTAAATTTGGTGTATACAATTTTAGGGGCACTAAATTCATAGTAGTGTACTCATATTTTCTGTATAAAAAACACTAAATGATTTCTTCAATTTCAGTAAGCCTTGCTATTTGAAAATAAGTCACTTTGTCCTACGATACAATTTAGATACCCTACTATATACCTCCTCAATCCGCTCCTGTTAGTTACGTCACATGGCCTAAAATTACTGTCTACCTATCACACTAGATAAAATTATTACGTGTTTTTTTTTAGTTTATTGTGATAAGAAAAAATTATCAAACAAAATTGACCGCACGCAGGTCGAGATGTATCTCGCAGACGTATTATTCACATTTAGCGGCTCCTCTTCTGTATAGAATACCAACCCAATAAATTGATGTGCCAAAAATAACTGTCGGAACGAAAATAAAAGTGACCGTGGAAAGTTCAATTTTTCATCCTCACAAAGCATCCACTTTGCCCAAATTGAAATAATTTCGCAATAATTATCGGTTCTGTCTGGAAGAAAGGGCCCGAACCCCAAGCATTAGTGCTACATTAGTACTTACTTTGCCGGCACAAAGGGCACAATCGGCGGAGCGCTAGGTCAACGGATTATTGTCCGTTGTTTCTTAAAATATTTCGCGGATTAAAGGGAACAATGCGGGGTGGCTCCATTGTTAGGCCTCCGGTCCGGTAAAAATGGTAGAAACGCGATAAAAGGAGATTAATTGGAGGTTTAATGATATTGTTAAATGTGATTTCCATGTTAATCTCAGCCCTTATTATATGGGCTTTTTATGCGCTAGGGCGCTGAACTTTTCGGTTGACGTGCGGTCCTTTGGGTGATCTGAAGTTTCCTAACGGAAAGAAGTTGTTTGAAAGAAAAATTGATACTTTACCGCTTGTGGTAAGATAAATTGATTTTGCTTTTTTAAAGCTGCGGCACCGTTTTTAAAGAATAACTGGTTACTTTTCCCTTCTTAGGATTGCTTCAGAAAACCTTTCAGAAGTGGGATAAAAATATCCCACTTCTAATGTTTTTTTTAACCAACATGTTTGTTCGTAGATAACAACACGTATTCCTCGCTGTAACTTGTAAAATAATCATCACTGGCTTTTTTTATCTATTAA
>JAPWTK010000202.1:600000-797576 GCA_029963805.1 Aromia moschata | reverse complement strand
TTGTAGAGCTTCTTTTAGTTCTGCAAAGCTAGCAAAACTAGAGACCACACTTAAACCCTCACTAGATAAATCGACACAATAATTTAGTGAGTATTGAATTTTGAAAGGCGATTTACATATGTTTTAAATTTTTTTATTGTTAAAATAGATCATAGATAAGTTGGAATAATGTTAACAGTTTTAATTAGTTTTGATAACAAAAACGTTATTGCTTGCTTTTCGAAAAATAAATTATATTGGTTTAAACACGAAAAGCTTTTTATATACTACAATAAATTTATCACTATCAAAAAACCCCCGTATTCCACATTTAATAATAATTTAAGAAAATATAAAATCTCAATATTTGTCATCGTTATTGCCTTTTAATAAAATATAGATATGAACAACGACTGTAAAGAACTTATTCTTTACAAACATATTTATTACGCATTGTGCTAGTGTAGGCACTGTTGCCACATGTCAGGCTACACAACAACCGTAAAGTATCAGAAATTTCCGCTCTAGATACACTCACGACAGCGCGCCACCAAGAGGTGACTTTAATGAACTATTTTATATAAAAATATGGCTACAAGAGTCGATGTTAAGCCCTTCTAAAATTTTGAGAGGGGGTTCTCACACTGTTATTCATCGATTAGCGATGACATACGCAGAGAACGTTATTCAGCCCGGCAGTGGGCTGCACAACGTCCTTTCGGGCTACACAAGGTACTACTTGCATGTAGAATGGGCTGCACAATGACCGTGTATATGTCTATATATATATATATATATCGAAAGTATCGCGGATAATTTCGACATGAACTAATAATAATTATCTCTATTATTTGCCGAGTAACCGGACAGAACAACTGGTTCAATACGAATTCTTATGTAACGAAATAGGCAACACCGATCCTATAACAACTGGGGTCAACCGTTTCTATAAACGGCTGAAAAACGTGCGAATAGAAGCGAAGAGATAACATAATCTGTTGGTTGGAAAGTAGCTCCGCATACTTTTGCCTGAAATTACTTCATCCACAGGTAATTACGCGGGTTATATAAACAGTGTTCTGTTAGTATTTAACTTGTAGTTTGGAATCTAGGTCTATCGATTAATTGGATTTTGAAACGGCCGAGAAGACAATTAGAGAAAAAAGGGAGTAAAATGGGGCTGTCTGAGAGCAGATCGAAAATTCCTGATAAAGCAAAATATTTTATGTATTTGGGATTAGACACGATGAAATGATAAATGTCATTTATCGCGTTTTTTTGTCGCGTTGCTTAAATTCTAATAATTTTTGTACTACAGTATTTATTTTACAGTATTACAGTAATGCAGACAGTATTAATTCACCCCCAAAAAATTTAAATCTACTAAATAGTCCATTTCTAAATTTCACACCGTTGAGGATATCTTCTAATGCAAATAAGAACTGAGTAATAAACCGTGCCCAACTTTCGAAACTCCAGGATTTGTAACTGTAACATTATGAGTGAAGAACAGTTTTTGGCTTAATTTTAAGTAAGTAGGTACATACCTATTTATTAAAGTAATCGTTATTATTCTTTGAATTCTAATAAAGAAAGACAAATGGGCTGTGCACAAAATAATTTGTATTTTGACTTGAAGCAAAAATGACTGCTGCCTGTGCTGAATTAGGTGGAAATATTTTCAGAAAAGTAACTTCTAATGAACCAAGAAAACGTTGCTTTTGTAACGAGTAATTGAGTTGTGCTTGAATAACAATGATGTATATTGAACATTTATTAAGTAATTAATTTTTATTTTTCTGATTGTTGTTGTTTTATTTACTCATTTGTAAAGATTTATGTGGCATTTGAATGTATATTCTTTATTATTGAGGTATCTAAAGATATGTGTTTATTATAAAGTATACGATATTTCAGCTATCAAAACCTAGGTTTAATACATATATTTTTTGTTGTATGTGTTGTATGAATTGTGTAATGTTGTTCGCCTGGGACAAAAATGGCGAACGACCTGTATATGTAATTCCAGCGCTCTGCCTAAGGTAAAACATTGTCAATTAATTGTTTTGTTTCGCCAGTCACGCTTAGCGAACTATAAGTATGTATTTAACGATTATTATTGGTTTTAAAAATGTGCCTGGTCGCCATACGGTTGTTCCTAGCAGGATAAACGAGCTGCACATGTATGTCTTCATCCTGCGCCTCCGCAGGACCGGTTAGAGACTTCAGCCGGCCATTGCGACTGGTGTATTGCTTATCAGTGGCGGAGGAAGCTGCGAACTCCAAATCTTAAGGGGGCATCTTCGACAAGCCTTATAGTATCAAAAGTTTTATGTTAAGTTGCAGCTTACCTACAGGGTCAGGCAGGGAGGTGTGGATTTTTTTAAAAGACTGTCTGTCACACTCTTATTTTTCAACGAAATTTTATTTTTTTAATGCATAACTGAAATGTTGCCATTAAACAGTGCATAGTGGAAAATAAAAAAAGTAATCAGGTGCGAAAAATTACGTCAGTTAGATGGTGCCCGTTTTTGTCTAGGCACTCCTGTAGACTGCGCGAGAAATTGTCCATACTCATTTGAAGTATTTCACGTGGAACTCTTCGAATTTCTCGGGTGATTGTTTCTGAAAGAGCTTCAAGTGTACGTGGTTTGTTTATGTATATAACTCGATATTTAAGGTAGTCCGATAAAAAAAGGTCAAAGCACGTCTGGGGACCGAGGAGGCTCGGAGAAATGTTCCCTTAAAAAAACCATTGCTGCTCTGGATGTATGGCAAGTTGCTTCATCTTGTTGAAACCATGGAAATTTGGAGGGCCCCCTCCTCCCCACACAAGAAAAAAAAAAATTCTCCCCCCCCGGGGGGGAGGGGTGTGTAAAAACAACAAAAACAGGGGGGGGGGGGGGGGCCGCCCCCCCAGAAAAACACCCCCCCCCCTCCCTCCCCCCCCCCCCCCCTTCCCCCCCCCCCTGTGTGCCCCCCAAAAAAAAAAAAAAATTTCTGTTTTTTTTTCCCACCGAGTGCAAGTAAAAACGAACATTCGGCACCACCCGGGCGACACAAAAAAAAAAAAAAAAACCCCCCCCCCGGGGGGGGTTGAAAACCCCCACCCCCCTTTTTTCAAAGGGGTTTTTCAAAAAACCCCCCGCAAGGGGGGGGCCCCCGGCCCCCCGGTGAACCGAAAAGGCCCCCGCCCCTCGGGAGAAACCAATTTATTCGAAAACATTAGGTTCACCCCAGCTCACATGACACCATACATTTCCATACCTGCCGGATCCTGTATTGTTATTGAAAGGATAGATAGCTTTTAGAGAATCAAATACCACTTCTGAAAACTATCAGCGGTAATATTTAATAATAGGCACGGGATAGTGAGTGGATAAAGGCACCTTTCTCAGTCCGCTATCTCGTTCGTATGCAACCACCAGTACACCTGTGTAGTGTGGGTGTATAGATGCTATTCAAACCGTATATATCCTAGATTTGGTAAATCCTTGGTCTACTAGTTAGGACTGTAAAGCAAATGTAGAGACTGTAAAGTTGTGACACCTTGGCAAAATACATTGTCGTTTAGCTTGTTTCGATGAAAATTGCCACAAAAGAATTTATTTTTTTACATATATATTAAAATCCTGGAAAAATAAAATTAATATTCGTGTCCAAAATCATCATTTTAGTACATTTGTTATGAAATAACAAGCAGCAAGTAAGAGTGAGAATATACAGTGACACGCAAAAGTTTGGAACTATGTAAATACATATGTCTAAAGTTAATAGTGATATTGATGCGAAATTAGAAACGTGAAAATTGACATTAAAAAGCCATAACATGAACTGGACCCAGACACTTAGTGCTTTTGAATAACTAAATAATTCCTGCATTAGAGGAACGAGGTCAACTTCCTGATAATATCCGGGTTTACCATCTCATTAGGTTCGTATAGCTCGAGGTTGACTAGATGAAGACATTACTGTTGGATTGGACTAAGAAATTGGTGAAATTGGTGAAATTAGTGGAGTGAACATTCACTAATTTCGCGCGATCCCCGACCTTAGCCGACTAGATTACTTCCTCTGGAATTATTTAAAGCCCTTTCGAAGACCTAACAGGTTTCCACAATTGACTCTTGAACAACTGAGGAAATTAAAAAAATTACACCATCACTGTACCATTTACCAAATTCTGAACGTTTGTTTTCCAGCGAATGAATGTCCTGAAGTCTAAACGAGGTCATGAAAATTTCTCATTATTCACCTTTTTACAAAGTTTATTTTCTTGGAGATCAAAGGAATCTTGCGTTGTAGTGGAATGTATCATCTCTTCCAAAAGGGCAATAGCTAACATCTCCCCACGCTCTCGTAGGTTTTCCGCGCTTTGTTAGAATGGTCAGAAATGGAAATATGGCACTGCCAATGAGATACATAATACCAAGATAAATCTATAAATGATTTAATATGGCCGGTAACCTTGTTTATAGGCATCGAATGCAAGAGAGCTGCGCTTAGTATCAATGCGATATTATGGTTTACTGCGTTCGAGCCACGTGACGTTATACAGTGTGGCAAGCCCTTTGCGCTTGAGGTGGGTTCATTTTCTTCTCCTTTCTACTTTGTTTAAAATTAATTGTAAAAAATAGATACATAATCTACATTATAATTACAATTACAGTTACGTATGGGGTACGTGCGAGCCCACTTAAGGGGTCTTTCTGGTTACAAATTTTCAAAAAGTCGAAAACATTTTTTTTCCGGATTTTACTAATAAATATCTTCAAAAACATAATACAAAAGGTTTTAGAGCGATATCTTAATTCTAAAATTATTTTTAAGCGTATACAGTGAGACGATGTGAGAGAGCATTTTTTCGACGCTTGGCTGTTTTTCGATAAATCTCGACTCCCCACCTGTTTTTAACATCTGCTTCGATCTGATTCATTCTATACTATGATCTCTTTCTATAACACACATCTCGGTTGTTATTACACAATGTGTTAGTCTATAAGCAACGTATATGTTTTAATTTCCTTAGGGGGGACTTCTACCTTGATACATTTGAAACAATCGATTTTTTTTTTCCATTTGTGTGTGTCAGGAGGGATGTCCTTACGGACCAGGCATTGCAGACTGACGGTAAATATAAGCCCCTTTGAATAATTCACATTTTAAACTTTAAACCCGTTTTTCTCAGAATCACGTTTTTTAAAAATGGCTGACATTCTAGCGGCCACTGTAATTAAGCTATTGACTTGAAATTTTGCACGAATGCGTAAAAAACTTTCTCCAGGGTCTGACTCCGTTTTTTCGATAAAAACATTTAAAAAAATTTAATTAATTTTTTTTGTATGAAAAAAATTGCAAAAAAAAACACATTTTTTTTTTAAATTTACCGCCCTTTTTGTAATTTTGCAATAATCGAAAAAATATCTCGTTGTTCCCTGACCAAAACACAACTGATTAAGAAAATATTTTGTATTTCTGTTTCACATCAACACAGAGGGTGCTACAATGTCAGCCGTTTAGACGGAAATTTTCGCGGCCTTCAATTTGCGATGTTCTGGCGGTCGCCATTTTGGATTTTTCTGATTTAAAAAAAATATTTTTTTTCATGTAAAAATTATTGAATTATAATTCGCAAAAAACCGCATTTGTTAATGTTAATTACTTTGCACACGAAAAATAATACAAAAATGACTAAAAAATGACATCTCAAGGTAGAAGTCCCCCTTAACAATTTAAACGCGATTTTCTAGAAACCATGTTTTTTAGGGTTGAGGGCACGATTTCAGAAAAACTACTTGACAGACCAATTGCTCTGATTTTTGAATATGTTATTGTATACATTTATAGCTATTGCATGAACTAGAATCGTTTTGATTGGTAAAAAAATTTTCCGATTTTCACCCGATTTTCCACACTCAAAAATTGTTTTTTTCGAAAAATGGCCGCCATTTTATTATTTTTTGATGAAAAACAAATATTCATGCTATAACCACTTCAACAAGGAATAATTTGGCTTTTTTAATTTTTTTTTCAGATCATCTAGTCGCCCAAAATCATGACCGCAGTCATTTTTTTATGATTGTTTTAAAAAAATCTGACAAAAATAAAATTTTTAAAAATCTAAAAAAAAAACATAAATATTTAAACGTCGATTAACATACCTATAAATTTTCAAACCAATATCTCTATTCTTTCTATGAAAAAAAAATGTTTAATAACAATTTTTTTTTTTGAAAATCGTAACCAGAAAGACCCCTTAAGCCGATGCTTATTGTGCCAACACAGGCTACTAATTCCATTAGTCCTGTGTCCTTAAGAAATTTAAGGACAGTTTCTAGTGGAGCGTCTGTTACTTCTTTTGGTTCTATTGTTGTAGCCCCAAAGTTCGAATGCATAATAGCTGTCAGTGCTGGGCATTCCCATAAAATGTGGAAGGGGGGTTTCTTCCTCCTGCAATCGGGATCATTTTTCACCCCAATTGTGGTGAGATGTCGCAGGAGTGGGCAGTGTCCTGTGAACAGTCCTACTATCCATCTCAGCTGGTTTCTACCCAGTTTTATAAGATCTATTGACTTATCCAAGGAGGGTTCGCCAATGAACATCCGCGATTGTCTCAACCCTGGGACTTTCGCCCAGTGAGAAATATGTTTTTCTCTTAATAGGTCCTTTGTGGTCCTCCTGGCTGTCTGGTAGGCCAGACCGCAGGTGGGTTCAGGCCCTATCAGTGGAGCCTTAGCCCCGACCTTTTGCGAGAAAGTCCGCTCTTTCGTTCCCTTCGTGGCCATGGTGTCCTCTCACCCACTTGAGAATGATACTGTTGTCTTCCGCTAGTTGTATTAGCGAATCCATACAGTTTTTAACTGCCTGGGAATGTATTTCTACCGCTCCCAGGGCTTTAAGTGCTGCTTGGCTACCAGAGATAATCTGGATCCTCTTATTTGTATAAGACCTCCTGATCATCTCCTGCGTACAAGCGGATATTGCAGTTATTTCTGCCTGAAATACGGTTGCTGAGTTCCCCAAGTTTATGCTGATTTCGCACCAAGGGTCTTTGTTGCACCCGCTCCAGTGATTTGTTCCGTTTTGGACCCATCTGTCTACCAGTTGGTTCCATTCTGCTGTACTGGCGTGTGTCTCTTGTCTTCCTTTCCCTCATTCGACATAATCACCCGATAAGATTTGTGGAAGAGTTTGTGGAATATAAATCTATATACTTTCTTCGACGATTTATGTTAAGGTTTGGAAAAAAAATTGTTTGCACTATTAATATACAACTAATTAAAGTTAAGTACTAATCACAATGATATTAATACCTAATCACAATAAGCTTGAGTTTTGTTGTCTTCTAAACATATTTATCTGGTAATCACCCCATAAGTCCGGTACTGAAGAAGACCACTTAACATTTAGAAACCTACGCTCTTCACTTAAGTGCGAAATAAAAAATGCTTATGCCAACTATATTGAACAAGCTGAGCTTTCTATAAACAACGATTCAAAAATTTTTTGGAATTTTATCAACTCTAGAAAAGCAACCCTCCAGCATTGAATATAAAGTCTAACCTTAAAATCCCAGGATATTGTAAATGTTTTGTCAAGTATTTCTCTGATGCTTACGCGCGACCCTCCGCAGTCTTATCTGGTAAAAATACTTCTATATCCATGATTACTGAAGATGATGTAAAATACTCCCTTAGGAAAATCAAGGCAAATTGACAACCGGCCCCGACAACATCCCTGCATTTATAATTAGAGACTGCGCCACAATTTTTTGCAAGCCTTTTGTTCCTTATTTAATTTAATTTTAAATGTGCTACCTTCCCTGACTATGGAAACAGTTACGTATACTCCTAACAAAGAAATAAGAACGACATAGAAAATTACCGCCCTGCTATTCTATAATTTTGCAAAATTCGAAATAATTTTAAATAAAAAATAATTTCAGACACGCCATTCCAGTTTCAACCTTGTAGTTTCACCCAATACACTTGAGACTTTGGATCAGAGAAGTCAGGTAGATGTCATCTATATTGATTTCTCCAAGGCTTTTTTGACAAACTGGATCATGCGATAAATTATAAAAACCCTATTTTTTTGGTTTTAGGTTTTCTTTTTTGCAGTTAATTAGATCACATCTGACTAATCGACTACAGTTCGTTCAGTATCGTGGCTATAAATCTGACGAATTCAATCAAACATCTGGTGTGCCACAGGGCCTCTATTTTGGGCGCTATTTTTTATTTTATTTATTAACGATATTGCCAATGATTTTAATGTTCATTTCTACTTTATTGATACTAAAACGTACTGTAATATAAACTCAGACCTTGACTGTATGAGACTCAAACTAAATCGACACTAAAGCCTTATTTACCGAAAATAAACCACCTTTAACTATACTTAAGCGAGTATTGAGCAGCCGAATACAATAAACTTATTCTCTGAAAAACTACTACAAAATTTAGTTTCATCTTACCACAGTGGTTAAGGTATGTCTTCCGCACGCTATTTATCAGTTAATTGAATTTTTGTCTCCTCCTAACTTTCCATAACTCTTTTTTGTCCTACCATCCAGGACCTGTTTCTAGTAGATTTACATGAACAGCCTTAAGGAGACAAACAACAAAATCCACATCACACCAACTATTCAGATAAATCTTCACGCCTTGCTGCCCCTTACACCAAATGTTAACAGTCGGCGCATAGCATATTTAAGTTCCTGAAATTAAAAAAAGCACAATTATATTTTTATAAAAATAAAAATGGAATTTTCATACATGTTTTTATTACTTTTGTATATTCATCCCTTGAGAGGGCCCAGCCGACACCTCCCGTTACCCTTGATTTAACTATTTTGTTTCCCCCCCCGGAAGAAACCCCCAAATACGAGTTTTGAAACGTCTCCGAGTTCAAATAAATCTTGTTTCTATTTCACGTCCTTTGTATAACACTGCGATAAAAAGAAATCGTGTTTTTTCCCCGTAGTAAAAGTAGTTCAAATGACTTGACAGTCTCGACGGCGCTTGTTTTGCAAATTTAAGGAAAGACATACTTACTTCGTTTTTTGCTCCGTCAATTTTGATGAAGTTTTTTTTTTTTTGAATGGCTCTATATTAACGTTTACCAGAACCAACCGATTCGTTCCTGCATATTCTCGATCTACGTTAGGCTCTCCACCTAACGAGGACGCTGCTCTATAGAGATTAAGTTTATAGGTCGCGTGCATTTTAAATTTATTGTCGCCGCTATGTTTGGGCATATTGGACGCAAGTGCTGAACGGTCTCGTTTAAATAATCCGCGATATTTACTTCGGATCGAGTTCCTGGTCGAATAGATTATTGCATTTCGCGGCCATATGTCGTTTCGATTACCACGCGCATATCAGGCCGTCAATTTCCACGGATTTTTATTAAAAAAACGTGAATGGACATCGAAGAAAAACAGTTTGATGGAATTAGTTTTGTATTGAAGCTCATTTTTCCCGTTTACTTAAATGTTTTGAGTTTATTTTTATATTAATAAGGTAAAATGATGCTTTTGTCAATACAAAAAGAGTCCTGTGTTTTCTCGCTAGATTGCGCCCCATAATACAAATTTTACCTCTTATCTAAAAAGAAATACATATTTTCGGATTTTATACAGCTACTTTTTCGAAATGTCGAGAGCTGCTAAAGTTGTGGGGATTCTAAAATAGTTTATATTGCAGGAAGTTATAATACTTTTTTATACTTCACTTGATAATTATGGGAAAAAATCACAAATATGTTTCTAAGATTATACTTGTAGATTGTACTATGTATATAGACCACTAAATTCGAGTTAAATCTTAACAGTTACGAGGAAGTAATGAAGTAAAGCTGGCCAGTTGGTACTAGTGCCACGATGACATAATACGAGGTATGTAAATTAAGTAAAGACTGGCAACGTAGCGCCCGATCTAGCAACATTGCGGAGACGGGACGTAGAAGGGCGGTAGGTTAACATGTAATGCATCTTCAGTACACGTTCAACTTGTATTTGCGATGAAATGAACTTGTTAGAGACATTTGTTTGTTCTTTGTCACTTTTTTCGTAAACCACACTTCAAGCTCTCCAAAGCCCAAAAAAAGCAAGAATAAGGAAGTCGAAGATCAAATGCATGTCGATTTGCTTTTTTTGATAGCCAGGGATTTGTCCACAAAGAGTTTGTGCCTCCAGGCCAAACTGTAAATCAACACTTTTACAGAGAGGTTCTTGAAAAACTTCGAAAAAGGGTCATGCGTGTGAGACCAAACATCAAGGACAACTGGATGTTGCATCACGACAATGCGCCTTGTCACACAGCCATTTCAGTAAACGAGTTTTTAGCTAGTAAAAACATTTCTGTGGCTCCTCAGCCTTCTTATTCGCCTGACTTGAATTCTTGTGACTTTTGTCTTCCCAAGATTGAAAAACCACCTCAAGGGACATCATTTTGGGACCATATAAAACATTCTGTGACCGACCAGCTGAAAACTATTTCAGTATATGAGTTCCAGCACTGCTACGAGGAATGGAAGAACCGTCTCCAGCGCTGTATGGCTTCCCAAGGAAGTTATTTTGAAGAAGACAATACTGAATTGTAATTATATTCGTGTAAAAACTTATTTGAAGGTTTTTCGCTAGTGTAGCCTTCTATTTAGGTATTTACTCCCCAAAATATATGGGCTTCATGTTTCCTTACGAAAATACGAGAATTTTTAATTCCTCCAACAGTCACTGCTACCTAGTTCTCCTTAATGCAGTCCTGTTTGGGTTCTCGATTTCTCGACTCTACAGTGTACCAACAGTAGCTTTGCCCTTGGTCGCAGTAGACAAAACCTGAAATTGTGCTCATTTATTTTGTGGCTGCAACCGTGAACGCTTCGAGAAGTACAGTCTATTATTGTTTGTTTGTGGGTATCTCATATATCTCTCGGGTGTGATCGTTCTACCTCGTACTACATTCGTTGTGCGCTATTCGCGGGCACAACTATCCTTGGTATACTGTAATTGATAAAAAGAATCCAAAAAAAAAAACGAATAAAAAAGTGAAAAATCGATCATTACATTGATTTTTAGTACAAATGGCAATTTAACCATTCTGAGCACTATGAAAAAAAAAATCGCAGCGCTTTGAAATAGGGTTTTTTTTAGGTTACTTCAAAGGTTGAAAAGTTGCAGTGAATATCCCCAGTATATTCATTATTTGCAAAGTTATGCTAAGTTATGCAAATATCCCTAATTATGTAACTTTTTATGTCTTTTTTCAAGCAACAATTTCGCTTCGAAAATTTTTTTCTAGAAAGAACCAATCACTGCAACTTATAAAGGGTACTTTGCAGTTTTCAAAACCCTACAAGTAGTTTAATTTTCTGTACGTTCATTAATTCCCTAGTAATTGATTACCAAAGTCAAAAATGACTTTTTAGCTTGGAATAGGCGATAACTCAGCGAAAATAATCGTCTGGGGCTTGAAAATAGGTCAAGTTAAAGAGAATTAAACTATCTAAAAGAGACTTGTGATGAAATTATCAAAAAAAAAAATTATTTTTTTGAAGTTCGTGAATCTTTTAAAAGGAAAGCAAAAATTTCGATTTTTTTTTTATGGTTTTCTTCTTTTCTAACTCAAACAACTGCTGACGCTAAAAAAATTTAAATTCAAAATCCAAACACTAGAACTTGAAGGCTTTGATTTCTTTTCTTTTTTTTTCTTTCTTTTCTCTATGACCATTTTTCCTCGAATTACATCTCTTTGAAAATCAATTAGAAATTTGGGATTTTTTTATCCCTTAATTTTTGCGCCTAGTGTACAATTACGTCTGAAAATTATGGTAAACATAAACTATATAATCCTTACCTATATTTTTTCATTCTACATTTCATCTTTGGATATTATTGTTATTTGGATATTACTGATTTCTATATTACTGTATTTTTCTACAACATATCGCAGAAACGTATATCGTTCAAATATTGATAATTAAGCTACACGAGATCAAAAATGACGTGTTCCAGAAGCTACCTACAATTTTCAATGTTGAAATTTTTCACCCCACTACTGTACCTAGACGAGAAATTAAACACGATTAGCGTTTCCGGACATATACCGGAGCATTCTGTTGGCACTTTCGCGCACTGAACTCATGCGAAACAAAATCTAAAAGTGATGAATTGTGACGTGCCGCTAATAAATTGCGACAACGGCACACGCATTTTCCTTCAAAGCGACTGCAAGACACCCGTGGCTACATCACAATAAAGAAACGGTGTGTTTATTATAATTTATGGAGTTCGAAGTATTTAATTTTCCGTTAGAATTGTAGCACACCCACGAAATGCGGGCGAACAGCGGCGTAGAAATGAGAAAATCACATAATTAACTGAATTAAACTGAATTTTCAATTGTTTTCTCAAAAAATTTTTTTTTCGATTTGCGCATTTTGAGTGAAATCTTATTTATAGAAGGCTAAAAGCCAATATTTTTATTAAAACGTCAATAAAAAACTGGAAATCCGTGTCATCCTTTTTCGGAAATTTTTGGAATTTATTTTTAAAATTCCTTAATAACTTTGACCACCATAAAAATGGCATGTTTTTATTTATGTATTCATATAAGAGTGACATGTGTAAATAAAGTGTGCAGTGTGTAAATAGTGTTTTATAAATCCCATTGCTCTTTTTTTGTAAAAGTTTTTACAAAAATACCCGTACTGGGAGATTTTTGTTTTTCAAAAAGACACATTTTTCTACAAATGGCATCTCTAGATTTTATTTTGTTTTCAATATATGACGTCATTTTTAATGACAACCCCATCTTTTTCCACGGATTCGGAAAAAAGACGGGGGGGTTCCCACCCCCCCCAAAAAAAAAAAAAATTAAAAAAATTATTTTTCCAAACATGCCTGCATATGTTCTTAGCATTGTCTCTGTATCGCAATTGTAGTGGAAAAGTAAAACAAAAATTAAAGTATACTTTCTTCTAATCTGAATATATTGATGGGTATGTTCTAATAAACTTATTTAACCATTTGTTTTCGTTATTAGCATAACCGTTTGTAATATAACATATAATAATATCACTACATTAAGGATTTTTCTTATAAATTATAAATAAAGACGATGTGTCCTGAAACAAATTTCTTCAGACAACATGTAATACAAACGTATTTTTTTATTTCTTTATTAATGTAATTGTAAGTAATCATTACAGCAAGAACATATAAAATAGAAGCAATCAATAAACAATAAAAACATATTATGAGTATAAAGGAATACATGCACTGCTGTCAAATTCAAATCTTCCGTTTGGAAGTTGATTTAAGTAATTCATTGGTCTGCAGCCATTCCCTACCTCCAATGAATTACTTACAACTTCTAGACGGAAGATCTGACGTTGCTAACAATGCATAAATATGAAAAAGACTTATATAATCTCTTTCTCATCACTGAAATTCCTGAAGAACCCTATAAAACATGTTAGATTCAATTTATACCATTACGTATTCTTTAAGTTACTCAGAGTGGTGATTGGAGTCCGCTCAAATCTATTTGACTTTTTAAATAAACTCATTCAAAGTAATCTAGAGAACTAAGATCTTTAGATCTAAATGACCATTCAACGGTTCCCTTGCAAACACTTCATAATTTGGGTAAACATAAATAAACATAAATTTATACGAACTGCAAAACTCGGAAAATGGATCAATGAAATGGAAAAAGACGTGGTGTTTTTATGGAAATGTTTGTGAGTGCTATAAGTTTGTGGTCGACTATACACACAATAATCTGACCTTTGAATGTACTTAGCAAACATATAGCGTGAGAAGTATTATAATCGACACCTGTTGAGCACAAAAGTTCTAATAACGTCCTAAGAAGTTAGATAGACAAGTACTGGAGCGGGTGCAATAAACAGAGATCCAGGGTGTGAATCAGCATGAACCTGGGGAACTCCGCAACCGTATTTCAGGCAGAAATAACTGCAATATCCGCTTGTGCGCAGCAAATGATCAGAAGGTCTTACACCAGATTTTCTTTGATAACCAAGTAGCACTCAAAGCTCTGGGAGCAGTAGGAATACATTCCCAGGTAGTTAAAGGCTGTATGGATTCGCTAATACAACTAGCGGAGCACAACAGTATAATTCTCAAGTGAGAGAAAGGACACCAAGATCAAGCAAGGAACGAATGAGCAGACTTTCTTGCAAAAAAATTGGCTGAGATTCCACTGATAGGGTCCCACCTGCTAGCCTATCGGACAACCAGGAGGGCCATAAAGGACCTGTTAAGAGAAAAACATACTTCTCACTGGGCGAAAGTCCCAGGGTTGAGACAATCGAGGATGTTCATTGGCGAACCATCCTGGGACAAGTCAATAGACTTTATAAAACTGGGTAGAAACCAGCTGAGATGGATAGTCGAACTCTTCACAGGACGCTGCCTACTCATGCGACATCACCACAATTGGGGTGAAAAATGATCCCGATTGCAGAAGGTGTGGAGAGGAAGAAGAAACCCCCTTCCACATAGTATGTGAATGTCCAGCAATGGCAGCTGTTAGGCATTCAAACTTTGGGGCTACAACAATAGAACCAAAAGAAGTAGAAACTGTCCTTAAATTTCTTAGAGAAACCATACCCCATACGTAATTGTAATTGTAATTGCAACGTCCTAAGACGTTTCGAAAGCGGCCAGGCGAACGGCCACCGTACGCCCCTGATCTCAGTCCGCGTTATAATTTCGAGATTCTTCCGGTATCATTTTCTGATATTCGCCGAGCTGGAACAACACTTAATTACCCATCTCGGAACTTCTATTAAAACCCGACTACGTGGGCATACTGACGGCGATCATCTTTTGTCTAATGGCAAAAATGGCCGCCCGCGGTTCAGTCGTCGAGCCGATCGTGGGCCGATAAAAATGGAGGACGGGGAGGACAGACAGTAAGAGCGTAAAATAGATTGACGGGAAGCGTCGGCTTTGATTTATTCCCGCGGGAGGAAAATAAAAATAAAAAAGCGTGTCTACTGTTCCGGGTAACCTTAAAGTATCGACCGTTCAAATAAATTTGACCTCAAGTGGAAAAAAATCGTACGTCTTAGCCACTTTTTTTGCAATATGGCGAACACGTTTACCAATTTTTTTACAGGTTGAGTTATAGGCAATTCGGTGTAATTGCGAAAAATTATTTTGCTTTTGAATCTGATAGCCTTGGTTCAAATCCCAGCAAAACAATTTGTTTGCCTTTAACCCGTTTCGGCCCAGAATGCCACTTGAAGCATATCGCTCTTCGGTGCCTCAGAACGTTTCCTATTCGCGACAGAAAAATTTTTTAGGGGACATATTTTGAAAGATAAAGACTTGCCCTTTCCGATGGTGTCAATTAAATTTGTCTAAAAAATTGTTAAATAGGCAAAAAAACAGTATTTTTACAAGAAAACACGATTTTTTCGACAATTTTTTTTTTTAATCAATTTTTCAAGGGATTTTGGGCCTGCCATGGACCTGGAACCTCAGTAACCTGTGGAATAAATGTCTAAACTTAAAGGATGCATTGTTTAAATATCGATTTTTCTCCCCTGTGCATCCAAAATGGCACCTCAACTGCAAAATTTTTGCAAAAAACTTCAAAGCCTGGTTATACGAAAATGACGCACTTGTTTAAAAAATTGCCAAGATTAAAAAGTTCTTAAAATCACCTAAAGAATACGCTGGAATTTTTTGAGCGATTTTTTTAATTTTTGCAAACTTTTTTATTTCATCAAGTGATTTTCAGAACTATTTTATGTATCTTAAGAACTTTAATCTTGGTTTTTTAAACAAGTGCGTCATTTTCGTATAAACAGGCTTTGAAGTTTTTTGCAAAAAAATTTGCAGTTGAGGTGCCATTTTGGATGCACAGGGGAGAAAAATCGATATTTAAACAATGCATCCTTTAAGTTTAGACATTTATTCCACAGGTTACTGAGGTTCCAGGTCCATGGCAGACCCAAAATCCCTTGAAAAATTGATTTAAAAAAAAATTGTCGAAAAAATCGTGTTTTCTTGTAAAAATACTGTTTTTTTTGCCTGTTTAACAATTTTTTAGACAAATTTAATTGACACCATCGGAAAGGGCAAGTCTTTATCTTTCAAAATATGTCCCCCTAAAAAAATTTTCTGTCGCGAATAGGAAAAGTTCTGAGGCGCCGAAGAGCGATATATGCTTCGAGTGGCATTCTGGGCCGAAACGGGTTTTAATATGGATTAACTGAAACAGAAAATGAAATAAGCATGAGCATTTTAACTGAAAAAAAAAAAACAGTGGTCACCAAGTTGTTATAAACATTTCTAATATCGTCTTCTAATAGGACCGAAAACATTTTCTAGGAGATGAGGAGTAGTATTAATCTCATTTATTTTTCAAAATTCGATCAAGGTTGTTAATAAATCAATCGATTCAGGCAAACAAATTTAACAATCGATTCAAAAAATCGATCAATGTTATTAACAGGGAATTAGAAAATTGTGTTCTAAAGTATTGCCTCAAAAATAAATACAAAGCGATTATAGAAGATATTTTGTAATATTACCATTGTTTCACCCGCAACGGGTTTTCTAGCACTATCTTGCTGGAAGTAGCAATTGCTGGGTTATAGCAATTTCGTCATTATACAACTGGTTTATATAAAAGATACAATACAATTTTGAGGAGTCTTTCGGAGAATCTACATCACTATGTATGGAGGTATTTTTCGGTATACTTCAATACTTCATTCGTGGTATTTATTAACGATTCTGCTGGAGATTTTGATATTCTTAATCGAATGATGTATCATGAAAAATATCGTGTTCGGCTCAAAATACAGACCGAAAGAACAGTGTACAAAGTCGGTTGCCAGTTAACGTAGAAGAATATTAGTGTAAATTAATAAATTAAGATATTACCGTTATTCTTATATTATACTGGGTGTCTCAGTTGTATTGTTATAGTGTTAATAAGATTAAATTTGAAATTTAGGGCGTATAGTTTACACCTAAATTTCTTTACATAGAGCCTAATATTAATATTCTGTCACTTCCGGTTTAACCGGAAACGACCCTAACTTTCTTAATTCAAATAACACCCTGTATATTTTTCTCAAAATTTGAATTCTACGCAAAATTCCCTTTCCAATGATGTATCACACTTTGTATTCTGAATTTAAGAAAGGAAGCAACATCGAATATTAAAGATTTTAAAATCGGTTTTGTCGAAATTTATGAAAATAATGTGCTTTGCTTTGAATTTAAATTATAAAGTTGCTAAGATACACTTTTCAAGATATACGTGTTTAAGATCTCTGTCAAAAAGAATAGTTACTTGGCTAAGGGTGACTTACAAATATTTTGTTGAATCTTGAAAATTGAGTCAACTAATAGAAAAATAGGTATGTTAAATAAATTACAAGGAAATATTACGACACTAATTTTATTTTTACGATAAACGTGACTTACGAATATCCAATTGACACAATAACCATGAGCACCAGAAATTATGCTAAAGAAAATGTTCAAAGTGTTGTCCATTTGATTCAATGCAACATTCGGCTCGCTGCAAGGGTTCACGAGTGGTAACACTTCTTAATAACTGGGCATTAAGAGCTTCACATTCATTTCTAATTCTATTTTTTAAGTCTTCTAAATCTGCAAGAGGCGTCTGGTAGATATACCTTATCCTTTAAATACTCCCAGAGAAAATAATCCTTTGGCGTTAAGTCGGGTGATCCTGGAGGCCATCTTATTGGTCCATGGGTTCCGATCCACTTATTTGGAAAAATTTGATTTAAATATTCATTTACAGCTCTAGAATTGTGAGGCGGTGCTCCATCTTGTTGAAAATGCATGTTGATACGTATCTCCAGTGGAAGATTTTCAAGAAAATCTAAAAATTCGCCCTGAAGGAATTCTAAGTATACCTCACCAGTTAATATTCCTCCATAAAATTTTGGTCCAATAATGTACCCATCGATCATGCCACACCACACATTAATTTCCCAAATTCTTTGAAAATTAGTCTCTCTCATCCAATGAGGATTATCCTCAGACCAATAATGACAATTGTGCCGATTTATAGTTCCATTATTATGAAAACGGCTTTCATTTGTCCATAATATTGAGATAATATTGCCATCTTCATGACAGTCGCTGCCATCAAGAAACGCCATTCTTCTCTCATAATCTCTTGGTTCTAATCCTTGATGCAGATGTATTTTAAAAGGTCGTATTTTGGCGGATTTTAGGATTCTCTAAATAGAAGAACGAAAAATATCGCATTCTGATAATTTGTCGAATTGAAATGTGGATCATTAAACACACTTCCCAAAACACCAACACTATGCTCTTCGTCAGTAGCAGTATTTCATTTTAAAAACAGTTTGCTTTTTTGAGAATTCCCCACATGTGTCTAAATTTGAAGCCAAACGGGTAAAATACATATCACATGGTATACGTCTGTCAGGATATCTCTCTCCGCCATAAACACGTAACGCATCACGCCTATTTTTCCTACATTCCCCATAAATTAGGATCATATCTAACTTTTCTACATTTGAAAAATTGTCGTTATTCATTATTAATACCACTTTTGTGCGAAGCAATTTTAAGTTTTAATACAAATCAATAACTTTATAAACTGTCAAAGTCAAACAGTTAACAATTATTCCAATATTTACAAAGCCTGTTTTAGTTTTCCTTGGTTGATCGATTTAGTTTCGATCACTTTTTAAAATTCGATTTTGCTTCCTTTCTTAAATACAAAGTGTGATACATCATTGGAAAAGGAATTTTGTGTAGAATTCAAATTTTGAGAAAAATATACAAAATATACATATTTGAAATAAGAAAGTTAGGATCGTTTCCGGTTAAACCGGAAGTGGCAGAATATTAATATTAGGCTCTATGTAAAGAACTTTAGGTGTAAACTAGATGCCCCAAATTTCAAATTTATATCTTATTAACTGACGGAGATATGCCATTGGAACAATACAACTGAGACACCCGGTATATATATGTATATCATATTCTTTACTTTTTTTTACAAATAAAATACATTATTTTGCTACTTTAAAGTAGTAAATGAACTCTTTAAGAATCCTCAGTGCGTGCGATGATCGTCGCTTGACAAATTTTGATTGGACACCGGCCATCCCATAATTTCCGCGGCAGCTGTGATCGTGGGCAGCCTTCAAAGGTAAGCCGCGCTATGTTTGTGACACACCGTATTGAGCAAGTTTAAATGCAGTAAACGGGACGTGCTCTTACAGTAGTCAATATAAACACAGCGCAGGTGTTGTATTTATAATGGATTAACTCAAGTAATTTCACGCGGCGTTCGGAAAAATAGCGAGACACGATTCTGTGCGTTATGCGACATTCGCGTACTGGAATAATGGAGAACTCGTCTCTGTCTACCGTATTGTAACGCAATGCTGAATTTTTATAATATGAATACAGTAAGCGGCACCCTAATGCGTACATAGCCGAATGAAGGGCAATTGATAATTTAACTTCTTTATTGAGCATTGTAAACCTGAGGTGAGAACCAATCGCGATCTAGTCGCTAGCGCAGGCGTATGAAAGGCATCTGGTCTGTTAGTAGGGCTGTTTGAGTTAAAATTTGAAATACCACTTTATATTTTATTCTGGTCTAGTGCCTGATTAGAAAAGTGCGTTATTAGGAGCGTATTGTTGAAGCACTACATACATTAATAAAAATAAAAATTGATATTTATCACATTGACCAAAAAGTTCAAATAATTAAACGGTGTTTTGGTGGTCGGTCTGTAAGGGATATTAAAGCCATTTTAATGAAAAATTTCCCAATAGGCGAGTCCCCTAGCGCTGTCGCAGTTTGAATTTGACATGCGCAGATGCTATTATCATGAACATGGTGATTATGTCAGATTTCGGCGAATATCAACAGAGGCGGACTCGGGTCATTATTATTACAAAACAATAGTTCACAGAAAATTAAAACGTACTAAGGGGCTAACTATTACAAAACTTACTAACTAACTTACCCACGAAGCTCATAAAATTTCGACCTAAAATGCGAAGTTTGATTCACAAGTTATAAAGTTACAATGACAGTTAGATTTTTAATTACCAGTTATAACAGTGGGGCATACAGAATCCGTGTTGTTGCCATAGATCACAAGTCGGTGATAGCAGTACACTATTACTTTCTTCGTCTCTTGTTAGACAATTGCGGTTTCCTTACAATTGATTATAATTTACTTCATCAATTTTACCTTTAAACCGACAAAATATTCGAGTCTTACTTGCCAAATTTTTATACCTGCCAAACGGATATTTGGAACAGGTCTGCTCTTGAAGGAAGACTCGTTTTTCCAGGGTATACCTGTTCCAAATTCCTGCTTCCATAATACCTGTTTTGAGACAAGGAAGACTCCAACATTTCGTCAGATTAAAGGTAAAATTAATTAAGTAAACACAAAATCAGCTGTAATAAAACTGCAACTGTTTAACAAAAGACGAAAAAAGTTGTAAAAATATGCCCTGGAAACTATCATACGCTAGTTAAAAAGTAATGTCACTCTTTGTATCAAACATTTTATGAGTTTTAATTGATAAGTCCTTTTAAGTTTCGTTTTTCGTGACCACTGACATTACCACACCTAAATACCGTCGTGTAATAGTACGCTTCATAATTCGTTTATTCGAATATTCACTAATGTATTCTGATGTAGTTTCTGTGTATCGCTTTGCAATAATAGTGACCTGAGCCCGACTCTGACCTGAGCTACGATTCGCCGCAACGTTGCTCTTTAGATTTCTATACATTTTTTTTATAACGTAAAAAATACATTAATTTTATTTTTGACAGTTAATTTGGTAGCTGTCAACAATAAAAAAGAAACCGGATAATATCATTTGACAAATCATTTGGCTATTTATGAAATGTTAAAATTTAAAAGTCAAAAAATGTTTGTACATTTGAGACCTTGACACTGATTTTGGAATAACATATTTTCCAATAAAAATATGTTTTTAGATTAAAATAATAAAATATTGGGAATGAAAATCAAAAATCCGGCTAGAGGAATTTAGTGAGAAATTAATAATGAACATTTTAGAAAAAAAAGCATCTTAAAATCTATATTTTTACGATCTCTAGAGTGATTTTTTACATAAAGTGTAGTTTTACCTAAAACTACAGTTTTGTCCCATTGTGCGTCGTATACATCGTATTTAACAACACTGACTGAACCGGAATTCCACCGGATTTCCACCCGGAATTCCCTATTAGGAATCTACAGACATGGAATTGTTGTATCGTCAGTAAGTGTCGGCAATGTAGAAATAACACTCAATTTAAAAACTGACTGCGCAAGTAACATTTTTCCTAGGATGTGATTTAACCACTAAGAAAACGACGTCAAAGGTTTCAACTAGCGAAACATGTCCGTCGAATACTTACAAAGCGCGTCTCTCATCTCGAGATTAGATACGCCATGTATACCTCCCGAGGCGTGGTGCACGGCCCGTTTGGGATATAAGTCCATTTGCAAAAGTAATCTCGTTCCCCATCGAGAGAACCGCGTTGGCGCGTATTTTAATTACAGCGTCTCAATTATCGCGAAATCCGCATTACTCTAAAAGTAAATCGGATTCTACTCTGAGGCGTGCAGAAGTGGGCGGACTTAGCGCATTTCCAAGTGACGAGTTGACGGTGAAAATAAAGGAAGACGATAGTTAAGAATCTGCTCATTTCCATCAAAATGTTATCATCTTTCCATTTAACAGTCAGTGTTGTCGGTCGTATGGTTGGGTATTATTAATTCAAATAGTACTACAATGACAGTCAAAAATATATCACATTCTTCTGCTAACTATCACGAAGACGTGACCACCGATTTATTTAAAAAACGGTTAAACGCTCAACAGCTGTTACCTAATATTACCACAAATTCGGTTATCGTTATAGATAATGCTTATTATTATATGTACACTAATGGAAAACATTAAAGGGTCAAAAAAAATTTCCGAATTTTTAGTGACTTTTCAGAATGCTGTATCTCAGTGAAAAATGGTCTTATCGAGGTCTTATTAGGAAGTAGTGTGAAGAAAATTTACGAATGTTTTTTGCTTTTTTTTTCAAGTCCACGAGCTTGAAAAAAAATTTTCTAACTTAGCCATGCAATGGGCCGGATAGCTTGTTTATTCACCTTCAATTTGCCTTGATTTTTAAATATCGATATGACCATTTGCTGCTGATCGATATCGAACTTTAAATCAAAGAGGACCCATTTGTCTTTGATCGACGATATATCAGCAACCAACGGTAACAGAAAATCTAAGGGCAGTTCTGAAAACTGGAATAAACCCCCTACAAGGTTCTGCTCCGATTTTTTAGGAGAAAACATTTTTTTTTATCCTTGACATGGATTTTAAAAAACAGGAAAAAACATGTAATTGATGGTTTTTCAGAACATCAACGGCTTAAATTCAAATCTTCATGAAATTACTAATGTTGCGTGTACCTTTTAAAGTTAAATATACCCCCAAAAACCATGCAAAGTTACATTACGATCTAACGAACCGTTTTATTGTTGCAAACGGTCAAACTTTTGAAAAAATTAAAGGGTCACGTTTTTTGAACTTAAACATATCCTAATCATGGTTAAAGTGAAAATAATTTTTTTTTCGAGCTTACGCACAATTTTTTCCGCAAATACCGTTGAAATTTACCGAGATATCGTCGATCAAAGACCAAAGGGTCGTTTTTGATTTAAAGTTCGATATCTCAGCAACAAATGATCATATCGAGATTTAAAAAAAAGCAAATTAAAGCTAAATAAACAAGCTATCCGGTCCATACCATGGATAAATCAGAATTTTTTTTCAAGCTCGTGGATGTGAAAAAAAGCAAAAAAAATTCGCAAATTTTTTTTCTCACATTACTTCCTAAAATTGCGCGAAACATGTAGCTCTAAAAAATTTTTTGCCGAAATATCTCAAAACTAGAAACTTGAAGCTTCAAAATGCTTTTTTTAGACCTCGAAAAGACCATTTTTCACTGAGATACAGCATTCTGAAAAATCACTAAAAATTCGGAAATTTTTTTTGACCCTTTAATTTTTTCCATTAGTGTACTACTTATTCTTTGCTCTAAAATAAAATATATATACACCTAACAGGAAATTCAAAAAATATGCATATTATATTTTATTATTCACACGTGACTATGTAAATCGCATACATAAATTTAATCATTCAGTTATCAAGCAAACAACGAGCACAACGTTCACTTCCGGAATAACGTCGGTGGATTTAATACCCGGTCGTGCTCTTAACTTCTCAAAGACGCTGCATAGAACGACATCACGATCTCTTTGACCTCTAGGTGTCAACGTATTAGAATTTAATCCCATACCAGTCAGGAGACTTATATTCCTTGAGGTGAAGATTAAAGACGTTAAAAGTGAATGGTACTTTTGTTTATTAAAATGCAGGGGAGATTCGATTGTTGTATAGCAAATCGGACATCTGACTCATAAGTCGAACAGACTATAAACTAATTTTGATGTTCCCTGAAATAACAGCAAATAAGGTAGAAATGTATATTGGAAGTCTAATTGGAAATGAAATAATTGATGATGACAAAGATGATGAAAATCACGAATATATGTATTTCTGAAGATGATGATGATGATGGTGACGATGAGAATGAAGAAGTTTATTCACCATATGGAACGAGAGACAATTCTCCTCGCTTGTTGACACAAAAAGAACTGATTTAGTGAGAGATTTGGGACTCGCTGAGACTGGAGCGAAATACTTCGCTTCAGAATTAAAGAGGACAAAATCTGGCAGCGAAAGACAAGAATGGAAAGAAAGAAAAAAGAAAGACAAATTATGTAGACTATTTATAGATTATTCCAAGGGGAGAAAGCTGTATTGCTGAACAGCACTAGGAGAACACCCATTGGTGCCAATCAATGGTGTCACCGGACTCGTGTTATGAATCGTGATTTGAATATGTTTTATAAGTTACAATTTCTTATAGTGCCTATGCTGTATAAAATATGCCAATGAACGAGATATACAAAGGGGAGGGGGGAAGGGCGAAGGGGGGGACCGGGGGGGGGGGGGGGGGGGGGGGACGCCAACGGAAAAAAGGGGGGGGGGGGGGGCGGGGGGAAAAGGTCCTGGCCAGCGGAAGGGTGCAAAAATATCCTGTTCTTAAATCCTTTTTTTCTTGTGTACCACAAGGGGGGGGGGGGGGGGACAAAAGGGCGGAAACCGCGGAATTGTTAATTTTTTTACTTTCAAAAATTAACCCGCGCATTGTGTTCTAGGGGGTTTTTTTGTTGGGTTTTTTTTTTGGGGGTTTTTTTGGTTTGCACATATTTAAAAAAAACCGTTTTTTTTTTTTTTTTGTTTGGGGGGGGGGGGGGGGGGGGGGGGGGGGGAAAAAAACATATATAAATTTATGCGCCATTATAAAAGTATATGAAAAAAAAAATATGGGGGGGGGTTTTTTTTTTTTTTTCGGCCCACCACCTTTTTTGGAAGGGGGAAAAACCTTTTTTTTCACAAAATGTTTAAAAAAAATGGCGGTGGTTTCACCCCACGGCCCCGGCTGTGTCGTAAAAAAATACATAGGAAACCGTCAAAACTAGCCCTATATGTTTCAAGAATACATAAAAATCTCTGACTACTGGACTATCTGAACAGTGTTGACACACAGAACACAGCGGTGTTGGGAATAACTTATGTAGAAGCCGACAGTAGATATGATCGGCAAAACGTCAAGAATATAAATTTATCATACACGGCAGTACACAAAAAGTGTGGACGACTCTCGTGTGTGCTCAGCGAGTAAAATTTCATGAACATAATTTTTTTTTGTACGAAATTCCATTCCACATGCCTTGAAATATATACGTAATAATTTCAGTGGCGAAGCGTGAGATTTTTTCTTTGGTAGACATTGGGAATAAAAAATAAAAATTGGACAAACGTCTTAGTTACGTATATTGTGTTAAAGTATCTAAAGTAAAAGTCCAACTGCCGTTTTATTACTAGAGACATCATAAAATCCAAGAAATCTCTATTCGTTTCTAATTTATAAACTATTTCGTTTTTGTAAATGTACCTTAGAATTATGTAAAATTGCGCTCGACATGAAACATCTGTTGTCTCGTTTGCTTGAACAGAAACAAAATCAGTATTTTTCAGTTCGTCCAAAATTATTTGGTGAACTACATATTTCACAGATTCGATAAGATCATTTTGAATGTCACTCGATGTTCCTTTGAAAACTGAACTGCTTTCCAAGTGGTCTTTCATTGCAGACTCTTCCATAGCAAGTAGATCTAGTACATATTTCCAAATAATTTCCTAAAAAATAGGTATTTGTTTCATATCGTATGATACGCGATATGTTTAGCAAAAAAAAATAACAGACAATATATATCTTTATTTTTTGAATCAGCAGTCTCGTGATCTCCTCTAAATGCAAGTTCTTGTTTCGCCAAAGAACACACCACATCAATTAATCGTCCAACAATGTGCCTATTTTTTGCAACTTTTTCATTCTGTTGCAAAGCGTTTATTTGTGTTGCTTTGACGAGAGCATGATCTATGGGCACCTTTCCCAGCATATAAAAAAATTCGTTGCAGGTAATATGTCTTTTTGAGGCAGCATGTTTGTTAGCTTTGTGAACAAAATTTTTTATAATATTCACACCATCTTTTGCCCAGACTTCCTCTCCACCAAAAAGAACACAAGGAAAACAATAGACTGCGTTCGTCCTTACACTTCCAGTCAACCAGGTAAAAGATTCATACCAACCTATTTGGAATTTACGAACGGTTTTTCCGTCTTTTTGCGATAGATTCAAGTCAGGTCGCTTTTGGGAATTTTTTAAATTCAACTTTTCTTCTAGAAATAGCGAAGAAAAACCATGTTCTTTAACGTAAACGATAGGATCTTCTATATTTGTCATTTTATTACCTATTTTCAATATTTATTATGTATTACACAACGCACAACAAAACAATTAAAGCAATGACCAATTTAAAACACAACCCAGAATAAATTGAAAATTAAAAATAATATATATAAAGAATAAGCTACAAACTCAAACGGGCGCGTGGTGAGCGGAGGAGCGGGGGAGCGGAGTATTGCAACAATTGCACGTTTACCACATGCATTCGCAAATTCGCATACGTCCAATCCCGCCGTATACAGACGGGGCAGCAGCGCAATACTTAGGTCGACGACTACAGTAGACAAATGATGTTTTGTCTTTGATACCCGCATATCGGCCCAATTTCCGCGGATATGCCACCGCGGTGTGCTACGTGCAATCGCCTGCCGCTGGCTCGCAAATAGGATAGACAAATTCGGAAATGTTTACCCGGCTATTACTTAATGTCGCGTCGGACTCTAGATCAGTTACTGAGAATTTAGAGAATTAAGAGAACAGATAACAGGACATTGAAATAACATGATATAATATAATATTATGTAATTTCGGTCGGTCGGCATCAGGGAAATTAAATTGAATGCAATAATTGGAAAATGAAAATAGATAAATATTTTTATTTAAAAAAGGGAAATAATTTTGGGTAGACAATGTCTACCTTGTCTACCCGTACGCTTCGCCACTGAATAATTTACTCAGAGTGTGTTAACGTTGCTATGCACTGTTTTTCCGTTCAGCTTTCGAACATCTGGGAGCGCTGACCCAACCCAATCGTTCGGGCACAGGCGCCCTTCTGCTGCTCACTCTCCCACATCCGCCGCTTATTTTAGCGGGCGACGAGGAATTTTATGAATTATTTAATATCACCGCTGAGTTACGACTCGAACGGGTCACGAGCCGCTTCTTATTTGGCGGGCAGTTGACGGGGTGCTCGGCGGCGACTTCCTTTCCGGGACGTAGGTCGTATGGAAATATTGTTTATGATAATGGCGGCCCCTGCATATTTCGCGTTTCGCCGTTTGCGACTTCCTAGTCGCGTATTCGCGTATTTGGTAGCGCATAATTGAGTGCATCAGTGGCGGTGCGTGATCCTAAGATTGGGGTGCACCATACATAAAAATAGCGATAATCTAGTCTAGTTCACTTTTTAAACACTCCGCCAATGACTCTGCATCATGTCCTACTGGTTTTAAAAACTCCAGAATCTTTCTACAGGCTTTCCACTCACCATGTAACGACACATTAAAGCCAACTGAAAAATTGTAGAAACGTCTGTAGTTTCGTCTGCTATTATAGCAACAAAAGTGGTTTTTTTTAATTTCAATGGTTATTTCATCGTGACAAACTTCAAGCATGCACTGAAGTAGCTCGTTTTGTATAGTATTAGAAGTTCCTTTAAAAGCCGCCGCGTTTTGTAAATGATACTTCATAGCCTCGTCTAATTCGGCACTGAAATCAATCAACCCACGAAAAATGCCTGTATTGGATGATGTTTCCGATTCATCGTGTCCTCTTAGGGCCAGTTCAAATTTTCCACAAAAACGAATACAGTTAATAATAATGTTTAAAACATACCTGTTTTTTGAAACCGCTTCATTGTGTGCTGCCACTGCTCGTCGATGAGCAGAATCGAGCATCGTCGCAATATTTGCAGTGCCTAGCATGGCTAAATTCAAAACATTATTCATGTGTCCAGCAGAATTTTCATGTTTTTTTATTTTCTCGTTTATGTGATTTAAATCCGTTACTCCAGTTTTGGTCCAAGGTGTTTCTCCGCCAAACAAAACACACGGAAAACAAAACACTGCGTTCAATACATCGCATCCACTTAACCACAAATGTTTTTTTAATAAGTTATTATTAAATGTTCTTACAAATTGTTTATTTTTTCCTTTCACGGCTAATTTTAAATTAATTTGTGGAGTGGGCCTACCTAGAGTTTTAATTTGCACTTTTTCCTCCGAACTCAAGCTAGAGAATGGAGTTTTTAATAAGTTTTGAATAGAATTCATTATTCCAAACTAGATTCTAACCTAAAACCCGAGTTTATATTTATAAAACGTGAGTGATAAAACAGCTGTGTACAAAAACAATTCACAAACTAATCGATCACTCTCGTGCGCTCTTAAACTCCGCACATTATATCTATAGGATTCGCCCACTCCTTTTCGTAATTGTGGAGGGGCAAGCAGTAACAATACGCATTCGCTTTTTCGTATTGCACGGAAGCGCGATGGTCGTCCCGCTTTTTCGTATTGCGCGTGTCGATTCCCGTGCCGCGATCGGAAACCAGTGGCCTTGGAGATAGAGACCTAGCGTCTAGTGGATTCGTAACGCTGCTGCCAAATAATATTGAGATGGTATTAACGCTCGGGATGCGGCAAGGCGATAAATTAAGAATGCATCCATTAATTACTAAATAAAATTATTAATGCTAAATTGTCGGTAGTGCGCGTGCACCAGCGCACTTTATAGCCCACCGCCACTGGAGCGCATAGGAAACGAGCGCTCGATCGACGGGGCGAAACGACGGCTCGTCTGGGGTGGGTAGGGTCGCCACCCGCCTACAAAAAAAGGGGGAAGGAATCATACAGGGTGATTCATCTAACCCGTTCATTAAAAGCTTATGAAGTTCCCATTGAAATTTATTTTTGAAAATTTGGAATCAGTGGTTAGCGGGGACGGTCTATTCAACTAAAGTACTTGTGCTTTTCTGACACTTTCGGTTATACCGGAAGTAGCAACTTATTTTAATGGCCCCAATATATTAATACATTTTTGAATTCCCCTCCTAATTTTAGGTTGACTTTGTTAATAATTCCCTATACCTATCTTCAGCAGTTTTTGAGATATATTAATTTCTTTGAAAAAATTAGGTTTTGTAGTATCCTATTGAAATGCTCGTCAGCGGTTCAAAACAAAAGTTATAGTAGCAAACTTTGGGCTACCCTTGGGCGGACTATTAAAGTTTTAGGTGGTATGTAATTTGATGTTTTATTATTTACAGGGTGTCTAAAAAAACGAGTTCATTCTGACAAATTTCAACTGCTCAAAAGTCAGTTTTCTTAAATGGAACAGCCTGTATTTTAGTGCTCTATGTGATGGAGAATTGAGTGAATCTTTCATTCTGTATTAGGATTCCCTATACCTATCTCCTACCGTTTTCTTGCTATTGAGGTATTTTTTCTTCGATACCATAGTTTTCCATTTTATTAAATTATGTCGGACAAGCACAAGTACTTCAGTTGAATAGACCGTCCCCGCTAACCACTGATTCCCAATTTTCAAAAAATAAATTTCAATGGGAAGTTCATAAACTTTTAATGAACGGGTTAGCTGAATCACCCTGTATACAAAATAAATCTTCCGCAGAAAAAAAAACTTTTGACAGTGGCCACTCGTGTAAAAAAATAAAAGTTGCAAATGATTCTTACAACAAATACGGTGCTTTTGATGTGTTTTATTTTATTTATTTAAGGGAAAGAAAAGAAGAAGGCATATTAATGGAAAGATTTTTTTAAACTTAGACATTGTTACACAAGTATTGAAGTTTTCATAAAACATTTTTGTTTATTAATTTTTTCAAAAGGCGGATATGTCCTTATATTTTAAATAAAAAAAACTGATTTAGAAATTTAAGGACAGTTTCCAATGGACTGTCTGCTACCTCTTTCGGTTCTATCGTTGTAGCCCCAAAGTCCGAAAACTCTACGAGTTCTAGGGGGATAATACTACGTTATTTTTTTTTAGAAATTTTTCATGTCTAGGATTTTTTTTTCCAAAATGACTCAGTTAGACAGATACTCTGAAGATTTCCCTTCAATATGACTCCAAGATCGTTGAAAAGGATTTATTTTTTTCGAAGTTATTAAAGGTTTTTTGAAAACATCGCCATTTTACTTTTTTATAGACATCTTTTAACAGAATCGACATATCACCTTCAGCTTGGGCTTATTGGACGCAGAATTTCACAAGCTGTAATCCTATCAGAAGCAAAAAAAAAAGGACCAATACTGTAGTACAAAAATTATCAGAATTTAAGCACCTCCACCATCACCTTCATTATATATGAACGCTTTAGTTGTTGACTGTGTATCGTCATATACGAACTACTTTTATGAGGATTTAAACCTAAAAATAAACACAGTTTTTCGATCATTTTTGGAGGTGACCAACTTGCGTACCCGCCACTTTTTTTCTCCTTCTGGGAGCCGTCCTTTTCGCCGGATTGCACTGCAGCCTCTTGGGCTTATTGTGCGCAACCTCCCATCCTTCTCACACCACCCATTCCAGTAGCCGGGTCCCGTGTACGAGCTTGTATAGCTTCCCCGCCGGCTGGGTGCTGTATTCTTCTGGACAAAGTTTGGGGTGTCCATGTATGGCCTGCCTTTTGCGATCTAAAGTCTCGCAATCACACAGTATGTGGTGTGCTGTTTCCGTTTCCCTGTTGCAGAGTCTGCATTTCAGTTCTCCGTTGAACAGCGCCATTCTGTGTAGGTGTAATTTGAGGGCGCAATGTCCTGTTAGGCAGCCTACAACAGCTCTTATCTGAATCATATTCATTTTTAATAGTTCTTCAGTTCTTTCCTCACATGTTCCTTTAATAAACATTTTTCCGTGTCTTTGCCTGGATATAGAGTTCCAGTATCCATTTTGTCGATTTCTGACCCATTCTCCTATTTGACCCCTTACTATACTCTTTGGTACTCCCAGGGCCGGTTCTGGGCCAGTAAATGGAGTAGACGATCCTTTTCTCGCTAACTCGTCTGCTTTTTCGTTGCCTTCGATTCCTGTATGTCCTGGTACCCATATCAAAGTTACTTTGTTATGGTCTGCCAGTCGTGTCAGTTCTCTTTGACATTCCCATACCAGCCTTGACGTCGCCTTTGGGTTTGTAATTGCCTTTAGGGCAGCCTGGCTGTCCGATAGTATATCGATCCTCTTATTTGTGTAAGACCTCGTTATATTTTCTTTAGCACAGTGCAGTATTGCATATACCTCCGCCTGAAATACGGAGGTATATTTTCCAAGTGGAATGCTGTACTGTAATTTTTCCGTTTCGTTGTAAATGCCAGCACCAGTTCCCTGCTGAGTCTTTGACCCATCTGTGTACCAGGTTACTCTCTCAGTTCTGTTCCTGTTATTGTTTACTTTCCATTTCTCTCGGTCAATTATTTCCATCCCGAAGTTTTTGTTGTGTGTTAATTCAGGAGTCATGTGGTCGTTCCTCATCTCTAAGATGTTTCCACCCACTAGACTTTTGATTCTGTTGTGCCCCAGGTCTTCGTAGATACCACTTGGTAATTCAGGTAGCCTGAAAAAATCCCATTCTTGCCTCCCCTATAATCACGAATTGAAGAGGAGGCAGGTCTAGTAGAACTTCCATTGCTGCGGTTACCGTGTTCCTTATCGCCCCCGTAATTCCAAGACAGGCAAGTCGTTGAACCTTGCTTAGTTCGATTATTGCCTTTGTCTGCTGCATCTTTGGCCACCAGACCAGAGATGCGTATGTAATCATGGGTTTGACTACCATATACATCCACTGCACCATGTTCGGTCTAGCTCCCCATGTTTTCCCATGAGCTCGTTTCGCCACCATAAGTGTCGTTTCCGCCCTCCTTTTAATCCTTTTTAGCTCTTGGTTCCAAGTTAATTTGGAGTCTAATATTACTCCAAGATACTTTACTTCTCCCGACAGCTGTATATGTTCGCCTTGAAGGTTTAGTTGTCCTAGCCCCTCCAATTCTCCTTCTTCTGGTGAATGGTTATTTTGGATGGACTCATTGTTAGTCCTTCTTCATTCGTCCATCTGCTTACCACATTCAGGCACTTTTGCAGTTGGTCTCTGATTGTGTTATTGAATTTTCCTTGGGCGAGTATGACAATGTCACCTGCATATCCCAGGGCTGTGTGTCCGTCTTTGTTCAGTAGCTCTACCCGCCACTACCTACACGTTCTCAGTACCCGCCACTGTTTTCTACTCATTAAATCCTATGATCTACCTAGCCAGGCGGCAGTAACGTAAACTAAAAACACATCGTTAATGATGGTGATGAATGCCCCGACTCCTACAAGCTTCTGGTTACCCTGGTGTACGGCAGATATGACTCGTTCGGATTTTTAGCCGCGGCCCGTGCGAATACCTCTCCTCCAATATCTTTCGCGTCCTTTTCCGTGCAAGATTGATCGCGGCACCGGCTTCCGCGTGCTTCTCCCATAAAGGGATGCGTCAATTTGAAATAAATAGTACCCAGTCGGAACGGAGCACGTCCTACAGTAAATACAGTCGTCGGTGAGTGATAAAGCTAAGATTTGTTTATATATCGCATTCAATTATCCGGTGGAATTTGTTTCGTCGACTCTGGAATTTATCGTTGTCACGCAAGCGCTGCGGCACACCAGAATGTTGGCAACTCCCCCGATAGACCTAATTGAAAATATCCATTAGGGTCGCAACTAATTTGTGCAAGACAGGGTCGAACTACATAAAACTGCCCATCGTGTAATGAATAATTGTATGCTATTTCCGATTTCTTCAGGGCAAATTACCAAAATAACTCTAATTAAGTGACTTTATAAACAGACATTTAATTAGAGTTATTCTGTTATAACATGGAAGCCAGGGGCGTAGTTACCGCCGTATCAACCATATCAATGATACGGGGTCCCCGAGCTACAGGGGCCCCGATGCACAGTGGGGCCAAATCCCAAAAACCTGGTCAAAAGTCAAAAAGTGCATGAATCGATCTGAAATCTTTACTCGGGAGTTTTTGAGGCCGCTGATTACAAATCCGTTATCATATTTACAAAATATCAAAATGGGGGAGAGATACCGCGCGTGCGCACATGGAAAATCAACAGAAAGTCAAGCAACTGCTTTGAATTTTGTTACTCGGTGGTTTTCGGTGTCGCTGATTACGAATTCGGTATCGGAATTTGAAAATTCCTATGGCGAGTCCGATACGGCGGAAAATTTCAAGGCGGCAATTTCACTATTCTTCATTTTTTTCCAAAAAATCTTTCCATTCGATTAGCTGAATGTCATTTGTCTCCAAGCTTAGCAATTAAGGAAGTAATATCTTTTTCAAGGTTATTCTAAGTTAATTTTATTATTATCTGGAAAAATGCGAAAAATTTAAAAATTTTGAAATGGTAAAAAATTTTAATATTTTGCGTTTTTGAATATTTTCTATTATATTCAGGCCCAATGTATTATAGCGATTTACATATGACCAAGTTTTTCAACATTTATCGCATAGTACAACCCACACTATACAGGAGACCTTTCCGAAAAAAATTAAAAAAACGCAGCTAGGTGCAGCTGAAATTTGTTCTATACAATAAGTTATATTCTATACAATAAGTTATAGTCTGATATACAATCAGGGACGGAACCAAAGGGGGTGGCCCTTTGGTTCCGTCCCTGTTGGAGGCGGTGCGGAGTGTCGTTTCTCTTGAAATTGACTGGGCCTCCCGCGGATGGCCGATTGAGCACCAAAAGTGAAATTCCAGCATTAATCCACCACCTATTTTGCCGCACTGAGAGGTTGTAAGCAGATTATTACGCATGGAGTGACTTAGAAAGGCTTACTGAAGATGTTCGACCCACCCCGAATCGTTCGTCTCCTTCAAGTCATCTTTTGTGTTCCATTGCCCTCTTCTCTCTTTCACGCAATCCAAAAAAAACTTTTGAGATGGTGAAAATTCTTAGACAGAGCAAGTAATGATCCGAACGCATACATCAGTGGTTCCGAACCTGGGGGTACTTACTCCCTAAAGGGGTAAAATGAACTTTTGTTGGGGGTAATCAAGGGATGATAATTACGCTGAGATTTTTTCGTATGACTTAGCGGTGTCTAATACGAGGGCGTAACACCGCTGGTTGTCTACTCGTAGTTAGTTATTTGTTTTTGAAAGGGTAACAATCCAAATCTAGAAAGGCCAAGTAGGTAACGGGATAATAAAGGTTAGGAACCACTGGCATATATAGTTAACATTGTTACATATCCGATTACCACTGACTCGTTTCACACTAACATTCGTTTCAGGCTGCGCGGACGATATTAGATCCGACTAAGGTCGCAAAATTGGAGCAATTATTGCAGGAAGCCTCGCGAAATTGTGGACTTTTCCGATCGTAATAACGACATCACGAAGCGGCATCGAGACAGCTGCTCTGCGCCGGTTGAATTAAGTACCCTCAATTAATAAATCGCTCGTGTAATGAGATCGTCTTTTGTTACTGTTACTGAAGTAGAATAATTAGGCATAATTGCGGCCCGTAAGATGAGAGAAGCGGATGCGATGCGAGCAGATAAAGTGGAGCTCACTTCTTCCAGATGGTAGTGGAATTCATGCCTGTATGCTATGGGAGCATGTTCTTGGTATAATTGTTCATGATAATGTGGTGTGTTTACTTACAATGTCATTGTAAATGCAAAGTTTTAAGGTTTTTTTCTTCTACACTAATGGAAAACATTAAAGGGTCAAACAAATATTCCGAATTTTTAGTGATTTTTCAGATTGCTGTATCTCAGTGAAAAATGGTCTTATCGAGGTCAAAAAAATATTTTGAAGCTTCAAGTTCCTAGTTTTGTGATATTTTGGCGAAAAAATTTTTAGAGCTCCATGTTTCGCGCAATTTTAGGAAGTAGTGTAAGAAAAAAATTTGCGAATTTGTTTGCTTTTTTCTTCAAGTCCACGAGCTTGAAACAAATTTTTCTTATTTAGCCATGGTATGAACTGGATAGCTTGTTTATTCAGCTTCAATTTGTTTTTTTTAAACTCGATACGACCATTTGTTGCTGAGATATCGAACTTTAAATCAAATAGGACATTTTTGTCTTTGATCGACGATATCTCAGCAACCAACGATATCACAGAAAATCTAAGAGCAGTTCTGAAAACTGGAATAAACATCCAACAAGGTTCTGCTGCGATTTTTGAGGAGAATTTTTTTTTATCCTTGGCATGAATTTGAAAAAACAGGAAAAAAAGGGTAATTGATGATTTTTCAGAACATCAACGGCTGAAATTCAAAACTTCATGAAATAACTAATGTTGCGTGTGCCTTTTACAGTTGAATATACCCCCAAAAACCATGCAAAGTTACAGTATGTCATAAATTTGGTTCGTTCGATCGTTTAAAATGTCTAGAATTTTTTGGCGTCTTTTAGTAAATACATATATTTATTTCGATCGTGACGAATGGGTTTGTAAAAATCTAAATGTTTCACTTTGGGGAAATAGCCCATAGTTTGAACTGTACAACATCTTGCAAGCACAAGGGGCTAGGCGAGTGGACAATGAGGTTTTGTAGACCTGGGCCACAGACGTACTAGAAATAAAACTCGCGGGGCACACTAGAAATAAAACGGCAGTCGAGATAAGTTATACGAAGAATATGATTCAGTGCAAATAGTATGTAAACGACATGTGGGAATACAAGGGAATCTGCAGTGGTTCGTACACGAGGGTTTTTTGGAAGGGTTTCTTTCTACATACGGAAATAGAAGTGTACGAGCCACAAAATGATAGTTAATTACGGCCCTTCCCGTGTGCAGATTCCAGTGGGAGATCAGGTTGTTCAAAGGCAATAATCGTATACATATGTAAAACTCTTGGTCACACCGTCTATTGCGGAATGACAATATTCATTAACGGATTGTCAGGTCGGGACCGATGCATAGCTTAACGTCTTAGTCCGCCCCTGGGTGTCTGTAGACGTAAAGGTTCGTTGCAATATTGGAGTAATATTAAGGGTCTTTTAGAAAGTATACCAAGATTATAAAACAGAGGAATTCATCCAAAATGTTCTTTTTCCTCCGCTCTATGGATATGCTATGGGAGCATGTTATGGGAGCTACGTTGTCGTGTTGGCTCTAATATTACATCGTGAAAATTACCTAACGTATCTAAAATTATACGTGAAATGGGAAATTAAAGTTCCCCTCCAATATTACGGAATATCCTCGAAACTAATGGAGGTAATTAAGCAAAGATTTTGTAAACTGGTTTAAAGAGTACAAATAAACGAACCAAAATGCATTAAATTCGTCAAAGATATTATGAAGATTTATGTTGTAATCACAACACATTTTTAAGGTGGACTTTGAAAGTTTATAATTAAAAAATTAAAAAAAAAGTGGCTGTATTTTTTGTCATAAGTCGTCTTTATAGGACCTCTTAAGATACTGTTAAATTTTGTCAGTGTAATTTGCAGATACCCTGTATAAAACAGGGTTAATAAAAAATTTATATATTTATATTTTTCATTGTTTCGAAGACCTGTGACGAGCAGCCACTGCCTCGTAGCTGTATTTTTTCTCTTCGAAGAGCAAACCGCAATCCGAGTGGTAACGACATGACGTGCAGTTCTCCCAGAGCGTTTCATTCCATCGAGAAGGCAAATCCTCTTATTATTATGCGTTTTTTAAATAAAATCCGAATTCCTCCCGTTGGGCAGTTCACACCTTCCAAGGCCACGGGACGGCCTTGTCATTCGTCGCAGTTCATTATTCGCTCGTTGCGCCCGCCGTGAGAGCGTCCAATTATCGGCGAATAGTATTTTTGAATAGCTATGTCATTCTCGGACGAAAATTCAAGAAAGCAGCAGGCCAGATATGTAGGATTTTTTATACATAGGAATTTTGGGCGACATTCCAGGGACATACTTAAAACTTACCAGAGAATTTATTAATAATTTTTTGTTAGTTAATATATATATTTTTTTTATTTTAGTGACGTTACAAGTAACATTAATATGTAACAAACAGAGATGAAGGATGTGCTTATTGAAGAAAACCTTATATTTCTCCCAAGATCCCTCAGTCTACCTTTATATCTGACTAGCGACCCGCCCCGGCTTCGCACGGAAATATAAAAAATGGTTATTGTGGGTTATCCCTAAGAGATAGACATATACCATCGCGTACTTTTTTTGTAGACCTTTTTAAGGTGTACAATATTGTAGTACATTATTTTGATCTATCTCGTAGGGTTCAGCCAGCGTTTGCAATGTAAGCGCAAAAAAATGTGTTTATTTACGACATCACATTAGAAACCGCTAAAATTATCAGTGTTTCTCTACTATATTATGCATGTATTATACATATAAACCTTACTCTTGAATCACTCTATCTATTAAAAAAAAACCGCATCAAAATCCGTTGCGTAGTTTTAAAGATCTAAACATACATAGGTAGGGACAGACAGCGGGAAGCGACTTTGTTTTATACTATGTTATGATGATACTGTGGCGTAACCTTCGCGGTATAATAATCTAGTGCTTTTTAATGGGACAACATATTTTAGAGGTCTGACAAAAAAGGTTGCATTCTGCTGGACTCCTGGAAATAGTGGCAATATGGTTAATAAGAGGGTTGATGCACTGGCAAAGTTGCTTTACACACAAACAGGCTCTAGATTAGGTCTGATTCTCCAGACTTTTCATCTACGACCCACGCATCTCTGTCCGAGGCGATCTGCTTGGTCTAGTGTCAGTCCAATCAACGAGCGAAAGCCCCCATGTAAATTAGTCACCAATTGTTATCAGCAAACAAAAAATATGGTCGTATAGAGAAATAAATTCTAAGAAAGATAGCGTTTTTTTGCGACTCCAGTTTTAATGGCGAACATAAACAAAAAAAATCGCAAAAAAAAAAAACATTTTTTTGCAAATAAAATAAAACTTTTAAGTCCTACACAATAAAATTAAATTAGAAATTTGTAGGTTGTAAAAATGCGCGTCGAATGAGATGCGAACCAAAAAAAAATCGGTTCATAAACATTTGAGAAAAATTTAAGAAAACGGCAAAATTCGCGTTTTCGTATTAATGCTGTATAAATTCCAATTTTGTTTGAACAGACTTATTGTTATCTAGAAATACAGCCGAAGATAAGAGGAAAATGACCCTTTTTTTCAAAAATTCAAAAAAGTGTTATTTTTTCGAGTTATAACGATTTAAAAAAAAAAGACGTTTTTCAAAAATCAGCTTTTACAGAGGCAAAAATGTACAGAAACGATCGTGGGCTCATTTTATTCGCGAAGACTTGTACTTTCATGCTATTAAAAAACCAAATCGCTTTTATTATATTTTGCATAAAAAAATGCATTGTAAATCATTTTTTCGAACCGGTTTTTTTCGATTATTTTTTTTTAATTTTGGTTTTACATTTTTGGCCGTTGCATATTTGAAAACCTGCATTCAAAATACGCATTCAAAAAAAAAAATGACGGTCCTACAACCTCAGGGAGCCGAGATATATATTTTTAATTCCTGACAGCGCTGTATACGTCCGATTGACTTCATTTTTACACGAAATAGATCTCAAAGACTTTTATATTCTTAAAAATATATATTTCAAATTATTTCGCATGAATTAAGTTGACATAATTGTTTGCGAAAGTACAACGTTGGGTGCGGCACGCGCTAGCCAACATACGGCGACAGAGTGGACGGACACTCCGCTTGGGCGCATCGAAAACTAAACACGATTTCAAATCGACGGCGCTCGCAAAATTATCTTTTCCTCCGCTTAAAAAAATTTACCTCGGCTCCCTGAGGTCGTAGAACCTTTTTTTTTTTTAAATTCGTGTTTTGAATGCCAGTTTCCAAATATGCAACGGCCAAAAATGTAAAACCAAAATTAAAAAAGTTAAATTATAAAAACGTTAAAAATTATACAATTTTACAACGCATTTTTTTATGCAAAAATTAAATAAAAGCGTTTTGGTTTTTTAATAGCATGAAAGTACAAATCTTCGCGAATAAAATGAGCCCATGAGCGTTTCTGTACGATCATTTTTGCTTCTGTAAAAGCTGATTTTTGAAAAAGTCTTTTTTTTGAAAATCGTTATAACTCGAAAAAAATAAGACTTTTTTTGAATTTTTGAAAAAAGGATCATTTTCCACTATGCTTGTAGTTAACAAGAAGTCTGTTCACACAAAATTGGAATTTGTACAGCAAAAATACGAAAACGCGATTTTTGACGTTTTTTTAAATTTTTCTCAAATGTGTATGAACCGATTTTTTTTCGTTCACATCTCATTCGACGCGAATTTTTAAGACCTACAACTTTCTAATTTAACTTTCTTGTGCAGGACTTGAAGCTTTTTTTTATTTGCAAAAAACCGTTTTTTTTTACTTTTGCGAATTTTTTTGGTTATGTTCGCCATACGACCATATTTTTTGTTTGCTGATAACACTTAGTGACCGGTTTTCTCCCCGTTGATTGAGCTATGTACCCAACGCGACGTTTTGAATCGATGTGGATTTTGTCTAACGTCAGTTGACCATGCATCGAGTCAAGGCCGCCGACGATGCACAATACTATTGCGGAATAATGGACGATAAGTGATGTTGTTAATTAATATCCTAGTCGAGTAAACCAAGCAACACCCAGTGACGTCACTGCCGGGCCTATAGTCTAACAAGAAATTAACGAAATAAATCAGGTGCTACCAACCGACGAAGGAATTGAGAATCACGTGCTTATCATGGACAACATGGTCTTCCACAAGTGAGTGGAGGGATTGATGTGGGGACAATAAAATTTGTTAAAAGATAATAAAACGTATCCTCATATCTGTTCAAATTTGGTCATAATATCTCACAAAATTCATGGATAATAAATACCATACATCTGTTATAAAATCTATCTAATAACACAGAGGTAAAAATGGCACTGACGTCAACTGATCAACAATACATAAAATATCGAGCCATCCAAAAAAAAAACGTCATCAAAGTTGCCCTAGTAAAAAAAGGCGTATTTCTATCTTATCTTAAATTTTATCCTTATATAATTGGCAAAGCTGTCACATTATATGACAGCCATTATTTTACATGTGACAGTCACTTGCCAAAAGTTTGACATGACCGAAAAACTTCTACGTGACTGCTATTTCTCTCTCTCGTTCATAGCCAGATTTGATGTCGTTTTTTTTTTACTTAACTCGAAGAGTTGACTCTACCGGTACTCTAACCATTCGTTAGGGAAACATTTCCGGCATGAATTGTCACCTCGGGGTCGAATTAATTATTGTAATCAACTGTAATCCCTAAGCGACCTCTTCACTGTTCCATTCTAATTAACAAACTCTTTATTTTCGCAGGGGATGTAATGCAAATGACGACACACCTTGCTGTAGACGCGGCCACCTTAGATAAACAGATATCGTCACTTCGAGGAGGCAAAATGTCGCATGCAGGCAGCGGCGGGCGATGGACATTCAGAAGGGGGCCAGTACGAATAAAATTTAACCCGTTTCGGCCGAAAACGCCACTCCCGGTACATCGCTCTTCAGCACCTCATAACTAATACTATTTGCGACAGAAAAATTTGACAGGGACATATTTTTGTAGTTTAAGACGTGCCCTTTCCGATGGTGTAAATGAAATTCCTCTAAAAAATTATGCGTTATGAAAAAAAAGCAGTTTAAAAAAAAAAAAAAAAAAAAAAGTAAAAAAACGATTTTTTGCACCATTTTTTAAATCAAATTTTCAAGGAGTTTCCAGTCTGCAATGGACCTGGAACCTCACTAACCGGTGGAATAATTGTTTGAACTTTAAGTATACATGGATTAAAGATCGATTTTTTCCCTTATGCGTTCAAAATAGCGCCTGAACTGCAAAATTTTTGCGTAAAAATTCAAGATTTTTTTATTGGAAAATGATGCACTTTTTACAAAAAATTATCAAGAATAAAAAGTTCTTAAAATTACTCAAATAATGCACTGGACTTTTTCAAAATTTTTTGAGCAACTTTTTGGATTTTGCAGATGGTTCAAAATCTAAAAAAAAATCCTGAAAAAATCCAGTGCATTGCCATGAATGATTTAAATGGTTCTAAATACTTTTTATTCTTGACAATAATTTATTGTGAAAATGCATTGTTTTCGAGAAAAAATAGATTTTTTTTTCTCGAAAACAATGCATTTTTACTATAAATTGTCAAGAATAAAAAGTTCTTAAAATCACACACAGAATGCACTGGACGTTTTTTAGGATTTTTTAAGCAATTTTTTGATTGTAAGAATTTTGCAAAAATTGACTGCATAGTCAATTTTTGCAAAATTTTTCAAAAAATTTTGAAAAAAATTCTAGTGCATTCATTGAGTGATTTTAAGAACTTTTTATTCTTGAAAATTTTTTGCAAAAGTGCATCATTTTCCAATAAAAAAATCTTGAATTTTTACGCAAAAAATTTGCAGTTCAGGCTATTTTGAACGCATAAGGCAAAAAAATCGATCTTTAAACCACCTGTACTTAAAGCTCAAACATTATTCCACCGGTTAGTGAGGTTCCAGGTCCATTTGCAAAAAATGTGCAAAAATGTCGTGTTAAAAAAAATGCTCTTTTTCGTAATTAATAATTTTTTGGAGGAATTTCATGGACACGGACACATGAAAAGGGCACGTCTTAAACTTCAAAAATATGTCCCTGTCAAATTTTTCTGTCGCAAATAGAATTAGTTATGAGGCGCTGAAGAGCGATGTACCAGAAGTGGCGTTTTTGGCCGAAACGGGTTAATAATATTGATTTTATTAAATTTTGCTATGAAATGTTAAGAAGCGACCCCTACATTGGCATTCAAAAGTCAGTTTCAATCTGAATCTGAATTTTATTTCGAGATTCAAGTGATGTATTCTGCCTTTTCAAAAGACATTGCCTTTGTTGAGTGTTGTCGGCCTCGTACTATGCATGGTAACTGACGCGGAATGCGGACTCTGCATCAGTTTAAATCCGCTGCATTTCACAGCGTCGTTTATGACGGTTGCCATGGCAACGAGACAGCTTACCGTATGCGAGATTGTGTCGCAGAGATCGAGGCCGTTTCGCCTGCATTTTAAACGACGGTGACAATTAAAATAGTTCTTGGTTAGAAACATCAATCAATTCTGAAAGACCTGTGGCTTCATTCGATGTGGAGAAAAAAGAAAAGTCGGAAAATAAAATGTTGGTTTTTATTAATGCTAATCTAAGGCTGTTTAAAGTGTAGAAAAATACATAAATAAATACATAAATGTACTTCGGTAAGTAGGTACCTCCAGATACTCTTTTTTAATATCCATTAAGTCACTAGTCCAACATTTTTTTTTGTAAATAAAAAAAAATTTGGAACTCAATGTTGTAAGTACTGTAACTGATGTTGACCATGTATTCAGCTCAAGATTTGAAGCAATGCGATTAAGTGAAAAAGAGAAAAAGCCTCCTGTTGCAAGATTTGACCATAATAAACAGGCTGATGAAAATCTTAAATGTATATTAAAACCTTCCCTTCGGTGAGATTCCGCACGCCCATGTGATAAATTCAAGCAATTCCACGAGCCACGCGGTTTTACATGTTTATGGCCACTGCTGAGCATTTTAGATCACGAATTTGACGTTTTATTTTTTCCCCGTCGGAGGTTGAAAGGTCCCAATTAGGACATATTTGCTCCGCAAGGGGTAATTATTTGGAAAATATGGAAATCGATCGGACACGATAAGAATTACCGCGTAATAGTTGTCGGCCATTGTCTCGGGAAACAACGCGCGATCGGTTGGCATTACTGCTGCGATCATGACGTGCTCTTTTTGTCTTGTTATACAACGGCCATTGTTGAGATGTCTAATGGGGGCGGCTAGTGTGGACGACATTTTTTTAACTTTCTCCCGTAAAAAGAATAAAACGCGATCGAGATCACTGAAACAAAATCCTTTTTTACAGTTAACAGTCTCATATAAGGCCAATTGAAAAGTCCCCGGTCTGACACACAGATGGCGGTGCTAGTATTAAATCCATATTATTTTTAGTTAGTACCAACCTTCAAACGATACGTGTAAAAATTTGACAGCAGTCCGACCATTAGTTTGTGAGATATTGCGTTGTGAGTGTAGCTACTTTTGTTATTTGAAAAAAGATGGAAAAAAAAGAATTTCGTGTGCTGATAAAATATTGCTTTTTGAAGGGGAAAAAATACAGTTGAAGCAAAATCTTGGCTTGATGAAGAGTTTCCGGGGTCTGCACCAGGAAAATCAACCATCATTGATTGGTATGCTAAGTTTAAGCGTGGTGAAATGAGCACCGAAGACGGCGAACGCAGTGGACGCCCAAAAGAGGCTGTCACCGACAAAAACATCAAAAAAAATGCACAAAATAATTTTGAATGACCGTAAAGTGAAGTTGATCGAGATAACAGACATTGTGAAGATATCATCTGAACATGTACATCATATCATTCACGAATATTTGTACATGAGAAAGCTGTGTGCAAAATGGGTGCCGCGCGAGCTCACAATCGATCAAAAGCAACAACGTGTTAATGATTCTGAGCAGTGTTTGAAGCTGTTCAAGCGCAATAAACCTGAATTTTTGCGTCGATATGTGACAATGGATGAAACATGGCTCCATCATTTCACTCCGGAGTCCAATCGACAGTCAGCTGAGTGGACTGCACACGATGAACCGAATCCAAAGCGAGGAAAAACACAACAGTCAGCTGGCAAGGTTATGGCATCAATATTCTGGGATACGCAAGGTATAATATTCATTGATTACCTCCAAAAGGGCCAGACCATCAACAGCGATTATTATATAGTGTTATTAGATCGTTTAAAGGATGAAATCGTTAAAAAACGGCCCCATTTGAAGAAGAAAAAATTCCTGTTTCATCAAGACAATGCACCGTGTCACAAATCAATGAAAACAATGGCAAAATTGCATGAATTGGGCTTCGAATTGCTTCCGCATCCACCGTATTCGCCAGATCTGGCCCCCAGCGACTTTTTCCTGTTCTCAGACCTCAAAAGAATGCTCGCTGGAAAGAAATGTAGCGCCAATGAAGAAGTAATCGCCGAAACTGAGGCCTATTTTGAAGCAAAAGACAAATCGTACTACAAAAATGGTATCGAAAAGTTGGAAGATCGCTATAATCGCTGTATCGCCCTCGAAGGCAACTATGTTGAATAATAAAATCGAATTTTGCCAAAAAAATGTGTTTTACTATGGTAGACCGGGGACTTTTCAATTGGCACAAAGTATCAAGATAAAAAATTGCACATTAAAATAGGGAAAACAATAGACAACATACGTATAAACAATGGAGATTCGGGCTAAGAAACTGTGGAGGGGTGTTCCAAGTGGATACATATGATCGATGGATACAACAAGACTCTAACTGCACAAAGTTTTAAGTCTTGGTCTTCCAAGTTATTTCATTTTAGCTTTGTCGGACAAAAGTCGGCTACAGAATGACATTGCTATTAAACTTTGCACCAAATTCAATTTTATTTGCGATGAAATTATACAAGCGATTCTCTCCTAACGCTGAGGCCGAACTGGCTGAAAACTGGCAGAAATGGCGCACACGGAGTGCAGAATAGAATAAATTCGTGGGTTTACTGCAAAAATCCATTAATTTCAAAAAAAATGATTGTCGAGATAGCGAACATTAACATTTTCTGTCAAAGGAAAAATCTGTTTTTTTCATCAAACTATTTAGTTGAGGAAAAAAGCTCATTTAATGGGCATATTTTTCTTATTATTCTACTTAGTTAGCTTAATAGTTCAAATATCTCTAGTTGGTCAAATGTGGACTTTTCAAAAAGGGTTTTTGCAGTAAGCCCACTATATGCAGTATAAAATAATATCGAGTAAGGTATTCTAATCATGCAATGCATGATGGGAAATGTGTCAAGAGGTCGCGCCGCCACACGTGCGTCTTGAAAACTAACTAATACCTAAGCTACATTCATGCAAACTCCCAGGGCAATACAAATATTAAAACAAAATAAATCAACGTCCCAAAAATTATTTTTCATTACAAATAATATTAATTAGCTGTAATTAGTAATTTAAATATTAAAACTAAATAATATTATTATATGATTTACTTTTAAAGTTGTAGGAAACGAAATGTAGCTTAGGTATAATATAAGTTAGTTTTCAAGACACACGTGTGACGGCGCGACCTGTTGACACATTTCCCATCATGCATTGCAGGATTGGATTGTATACTAAAGGGTGGGCCATCTATTGGTTTCTTTTTAAACTGAGTGTTATGTCTACATTGCCGACACTGACCCGTTTGACATTTGACGTATATGTGGTGTCTAACCTCCGCTGTAAGAAATGGATCGTTTTACGCTTGAACAACGTTGGGAAATATTGAAAAATTATTTCCAAAGTGAATGCTATGTTGTAGAAACAGTGAGAAAATTGAGACCTCGGATTATTTCCTTACAAGTTGCAACTTACTCAAGAGGTAAAGGAAAATGGCCATCCACTTCGTTATCGCTTCTCCGTGTGGGCTTTAAATGAGTTTGAAAATGACGCTGATTTCAATCTAAAAATCATTTTTTCGGACGAAGCTCAGACTGAACTGTAGGATTTGGGGTTCCGAAAATCCACACGTAGTCATAGAAAAGCCAATGCAGGATGCATTGGGTTCTGGAGTGGTGGCATCATTGGTCCGTACTTCTTTCAAAATGAAGATGATAACAGCGTTACAAAAATGGAATGCGTTACAGAGACATGTTAACTGATTTTTGTGGCCGCTATTGGACGATTTGGACTTGGACGAGCTTTGGTTCCAGCAGGATGAAGCAACGTGTCACACAAGCCGTGGAACAATCGATCTTTTGCACACTAAATTCGGTAACCGTGTTATCAGCCGTTTTGGAGACATTAATTGGCCATCGCGCAGCTGCGATATAACACCGTTGGATTATTTTTTTATGAGGACATGTTAAGGACCGTTGTTACTCCAACGATCCACAAACAATTGACTCACTGAAGGAAAATATAAATCGAGTTTTTCGTGCAATAGAGCCACAAATAATCGAAAATGTACTGCAAAATTGGATGAAAAGAATGAACTATTTAAAATATTCAACGATGTAGTTTTAATAGCAATTTTAAAAAGAAACTGATCTGATGGACGTCCCTATAGTTGTAGTATAAAACAAATATAGTTTTATGTTATTTTCAACTCAAGGAAAACTACCCCCATTTTTAATGACAAAAAATGTAATATTTCACCAACAAATTAATACAATATAATTGAACACTCCTAACCTTTTGATGACCGTCCTTGGCTTACTGTTGTTATTCAAACATCACGTCGTCGCGAACGACGTTGCTTCCAGACAAAATAAACAGACCATAAAATCTATGAAAAAAATCGTATTTATTGCCCAGTCCCTTGTATGTGCGAGTAACATTACCCCTAGTACGTCTGGCCAGGTCTAGACTAGCAGAACCAGTATATCGAAAGAATAGGAAATATTACAGCAGATATGCATATATAGCAGATAAATATAAAGTATACACAAGTTTTTGTGCTTGGTCCCGTGTTTGCGGCCAATAATAGTTAATTTATTCCCCTCTAAAAGTTAAAAGGTAGGAAAAATTCGTCTACAGCGATTGAATAATATGGGTTACTCGTTGCTACAACACCAAAAGTATTCGTACGCCCCTCTTTGAGGATTGCTTAAATAATTCATTAAAGTTTGTACCTCAGTAATGTTTTTTCTTTGCTAAAAAAGTAAAATTTTCATGAAAAATCTCTAAAGTTAAACCGAGAGCATCATAAAAATTCGAAATTCTACCATTCTTATAATAGTTTTCGTAAAAATCACTATTCATGAAATTTTAATGAAACAAGATATTCCAGAGATATACGAGGTGTGTAAATTAGGTAATGAGACTGGCAACGCAGTGCCCGATCTAGCAACACTGAGGAGACGGGACTTAGAAGGGCTGTAGGTTAACACATAATGTACCTTCAGTACAAGTTTGTATTCCTTTGCCTCATCAGCCTCCTTATTCGCCTGACTTGAACCCTTGTGACTTTTTTGTCTTCCCGAAATTGAAAAATCACCTCAAGGGACGTCATTTTGGGACCATAGAAAACATTCAAACGGCTGTAACCGACCAGCTGAAGGCTGTTCCAGTATATGAATTCCAGCACTGCTATGAGGAATGGAAGAACCGTCTCCAGCGCTGTGTGGCTTCCCAAGGAAATTATTTTGGAAGGACGCGATACTGAATTGTAATTCTATTCGAATATGTTTTTTTAATCATTTTCATTACCTAATATACAAACCTCGTATTTATTACACATAAATGTAAAGTATACAAGTGTTTGTTCTTGGTTCTATGTGTAGTGGCCAATAATATTTACTTTATATTTTAAAAAGTAGGGAAAATCGTCTATAGCAATTTAATAGAGGCTACTTATACAAGAACCTTATTTACATTTGCGCAACACTTGCATTTGTCGCGGTTAACTTTTTTTCCGTACCATTCGTTGCCAGTAGTCGAACAATGCGAATAAATATTAAGGCAATATCTCGCGGAAGATCTAAAAAATGCCCCAGTTTATACACTCCCACAAAAACAATTTATACCTCCCACAGATGAGTGTTTACCGTACGTTCTTGGTGGAACGATATATGCTGCCAAGGTGCACCCAGCTCGCATAACCTCAACAAATCTAATGGTGGTAGTTGAAAAAAGTCCTCAACTTATACTCGGGGCGTAACTGAAGGTTATTAAGATTAAGAGGGTATGTGCCTTAGCACGCTCGAAACACAAGACTTTTATCTACCTGAATACTGCTACTTACAATTCTGGCACATAAATTTAGGATTTAGAAAATGTTTTTGTTGATATTCGTCCGCAACTCTGGGCAGCCACCTCATTTATACAAAATTTATACAACTCTAGGAAATACTGGGACGCCCAACTCTGTCTGAAATTCTATCGCCGTATTTTCGAAATAATTTGACAATTGTAAAGCTATAAAGGACGGGGCGTCAAAGCGTCGGGAAAATAATCAAAAATCAGACCGAAACCATTAGAAGTCTATCGGTACTGCGCCAACAGGCATTTCGGCGACCTCTTCTAAAGTGGCAGCGTCGATACGTTTCAGTTGCTATGTAAACAGAAATGCAATACGATGAAATGCAAATGCGTTTTGACATTTTATGTCTTTATTATGGGATTGCCCCTGGAAAATATTGCGATCTGAATCATGGTTTTGCGTCACGTCACGCTTGGTAAAGATGCCTAACCTGAAGGGGAAAATCTGGGGTAGGGAAAAACTCTATCGAGCATCATGTATGTGACGCATGACGTCATAAGTTTTGATGGTTTGTTTCTTGGGTCCTCTTTCTGGGTCCTCTTTCATAATAAAGACATAGCATGTTCGTGAGCTATATTTTGTACCGCTACACAGTACACAGAGGACACGGCTAGATGAGATAATTTTTATTCCTCTTAACTTTTTTGTCCGAATCATGGTTAGGCAGAAAAATTAAAAAAAAAACTAAATCTGAGTTAATTAAAGAAAATTTTCGTTTGCTACGGATACTTGGGCTGGAATAATTAAGGTCGACTCTTTGATTAAACAAGACCTTTAATTCTTGACATATCCCATTATATTTTTTTTACGAAGACACCAACCACGTGGTTAGATCTTGGACTATGATTTCTATTCCTGTTTAGCAACAGGATATGGGGTAGACATCAACTAAAAACCATCACATTCTCAGATGCTCTCTTTCTACCTTCACCTATTTTAATAAGAATAAAAAAGATATAATATCGAAAAGAAACATACCCTCCACTATTATTTATTTATAGCATTAAATAAGAAATAAATTAAATAAGAAAAGTCTCTTCGTCTTGAAAACCAAGAAATATTTTTTTTCATTTCTAAGTAGCCTATGAATTTTCTATGAACAGTGATGACTCATAAAACAAATGAAACAGTTTTACCGATGCACAATCGAGTCTGCCCAGCATTTCCAAGGTCCGCTCCTCTTAAGTCCTACATAATTTCTATATATAGGCTATTAAATCTCGTACGGAAGCCGGTATGCGTTGTGATAATTTAAAATTATAAATAAACTGGTCGTACACATAATATTCATTAAGAAAACCGCCACGAGCGCGTAATCTACATAAAATTAATGGGCACCGACGAGCCCGCGGCGCGAAGCGGAGCGCTTAGGTTTTGTTTCGCGAAGAATGAAAATAGGCGAAGGGAAAACGATGCCTCGTCCTGTGCGTTAATTGGTCCCATTTTTAAATGAGACGTTTTGAGATTATCTTCTTGCTTACTTCTTATATTTCTTATCTGTAAAAATATATATAACACACCGTTTATAACAATGAACCTACGTTTGGTTATGTCAAATTACGTGGAATATGTAATTCCTTCTTACAAAATATATAACGTAAATATATGCGTTTTGAAATTGTTTTTAAGCGTAGCACACAGAAAGAAATATCTGTAAAAATACATAACACAACGTTGGCCACAATGGACCTACGTTTGATTACGTAAAATTACGTGGCATATGCAATTTCTTCTTACAAAATATATAATGTAAATATATACCTTTCGAAATCATATTCTTGAGCGTAGTACACAGAAAAAATATCTGTAAAAATAGTTATCACAACGTTGGCCACAATGGACCTACGTTTATTTATGTAAAATTACATGGAATATGTAATTCCTTCTTACAAAATATATAACGTAAATATACGCGTTTCGAAATCATGTTCTTGAGCGTAGTACACAGAAAAAATATCTGTAAAAATACATAACCCAACGTTGGCCACAATGGACCTACGTTTGGTTACGTAAAATTACGTGGGCTATGTAATTCCTTTTTACAGAGTCCTTATTACATAAATGTATGCGTTTTGAAATTCTGTTCTTAAGCGTAGTACATAGAAAGAAATATCTGTAAAAATACTTAACACAACGTTGACCACAATGGACCTACGTTTAGTTATATAAAATTACGTGGAATATGCAATTTCTTCTTACAAAATATATAATGTAAATATACACGTTTCGAAATCATGTTCTTGAGCGTAGTACACAGAAAAAAATATCTGTAAAAATACATAACCCAACGTTGGCCACAATATACCTACGTTTGGTTATGTAAAATTACATGGAATGTGTAATACCTTCTTATAAAATATATAACAAATATACGTTTTGAAATTATGTTCTTAAACATAGTACATAGAAAAAAATATCTGTAAAAATACATTAACACAACGTTGACCACAATGGAGTTACGTTTGGTTATGTAAAATTAGAATGTAAATATTCTAGTATAAGTTAAGTAATAATCAATAGGTACATTTCTTACTATGTACTGAATTACACAACTTGAAAAGTATATTTACATACATTATATATTTTGTAAGAAAGAATAACATATTCTACGTAATTTTACATAACCAAACTTGGGTCCGTTGTGACCAACGTTGTGTTATGTATTTTTACAGATATTTCTTCCTGTGTGATCATTAAATAATTTAACAAATATAAAAAAAACTAAAAGGATTAAAATAAAAAAAAAACAACAAAATACAGTTGGAATTAAGCTGAATTTATACGTGTCATAGTACAAAGTAGTTAAAGCAAGTTACTAAATCAAGTAGCTAAAATTTGCTACTAGACACGTGTAAATTCACTATAATACAGCTTTGTAAGTTTTTTTGGAAGCGAAAATTCAAGAAATCCTATTAGGGATTTTTTACCCGAAAGCTAAGTACGACACTGTATTCAGCAGTGGCGGTTGGTAATATTTCAGTTAGCCATATCTTGAAAACGACGCATGGGACCCACTTCACTTTTTAGGTGATGACTATACACCTCTTACCAAAAAGGATTTATAGTGAAAAAAACCGTCAACAAAGTTTGCGAAAAAATTTTAAAAAAACCTGGAGCACTCCCTGGGATCTCAGTAACGCTCTGTGGAATATTTGCAGTAATTTTTTTTTTCATAATCTAGAAACAAATATAAGGAGAGGTTTTTCGATTTGTTACAAAATATTTTTTATTTCAAAAAGTATGGTCATTTTAATTTTGGGAAACAAAATGTTCCTATAAAATTAAAATTAAAATGGCCATAACATTTTGAAAAAAATATATTTTGTAACAAATCGAAAAACCTCGCCTTATTTTTGTTTCTAGATTATGAAAAAAAAATTATTGCAAATATTCCACAGAGCATTACCGAGATCCCAAGGAGTGCTCCAGGTTTTTTGAAATTTTTTTCGCAAACTTTGTTGACGGTTTTTCACTATAAATCCTTTCTGTAAGAGGTGTATAGTCATCACCTAAATAGTGAAGTGGGTCCCATGCGTCGTTTTCAAGATATGGCTAACTGAAATATCACCAACCGCCACTGGTATTCAGCGTCTCCCAAAATAAGTCAGTACCAAATTCCATACCGTTAATCAAGAATTTTAATCTTAAAGTTTCAAAATCAGTTTACATCAGCTTGTTTTGTGAACTCATGACATAGGCAAATATTTTTCTCAATAAAATAATAAAATGTGTTTATTAACTGGTTTTATTTTTCTTTGCCTACTTTGCTAAGTAATTCTTGATTTTTGTGATAGATATCTACCAATTTGCCATGAAATGCAAAAAAAGATATCGGGCTAAAACAGAGGTATATTTTTTCTTTCTGCTACAGTATACCAAAGCTTATTTTCTTTGAAATTTTGAAGTTAAATTTAATATAATCCAAATAAACATTTTTTTTTCATTTTCATTCAAGAAGAAAATGTAATCTCCTGTCGATGGTTCATTTGTATTTTTATCTACAGATTCCCTAATTTTTTGTAAGAAACATTACAACTGAATCTGTAAGTTTTATCTGATTACGAAAATGTAATTACCCTTTCTGTCCAACTCTGAGACATTAAGGGGTAACACCACTCTAGAATTTTTGAAAAAATCATTGATATATGATATACTGCTTGAACCTTTCAAAATAATAAGTGGTATTACCAACAGAGTAAGTAAAAAGGTCTTTTGGGTTCCTCAGAAGTCCACCAGGGTGCGCAAATATCATAATACACATGTATGTGTAAATTATTTTAAACTTTAAACATCATTATCTCAAAATGACTTTTTTCGAACTGGGCGGACACATTCCTCAAAGACCGTTCCATCGATCTATTTAAAATTTTAACAGTAGCTTATCAATTATATTCTCCATAAAAGTACGTAGCCGTTTTTTGATAGAATGTAATTTTTTATAAACAATTTATTGCTGAGTTTTTAGGGCGAAAATCGATTTTTTTTTTCGTTAGTGCACAGTTTCTACAAAAAATTAATTTAAAAATATGTCCCTACGTACTTCTCTAGCCAATAATATGTAAATTAAGAAAATTTTAGGGATTTTTATTCCAAGTCTAAAAGTTTTCGAGAAATTTGTCCGCCCGTGGAGAGCTTTTTTATAAAGGTGTTTTTAAAGATACGCTGTGTCGCCACCCTTTTGTATGAAAATAGCAATAGAAAAATATTTAGATATTTTTAAATGGTTGATAGAAATTTTTATAGTTCAATACATGTTTAATTAACCCTTCAAAAAGAAATTCTATTCATCTTCTCATCTCCCACAATACAAGTATATTATCAAAATTGGGCTTTTTTTTTCGACTGCTAGAGTGGTGTTACCCCTTAATGAAAATTAATTCCGAGGTGTCGAATTACTCTTTCTATCTTTATCGCTCATGGCTGTAGAGAAATGTATCAATGTTCGACGTTTAAAAGAAATTACGCGTGTGTGACAGACGGACTTCGTGAAAAATAGCCGACGTCTAATGGTAACCGATTAAATCCGAAGGGAATTTAGTATGCCCACAATCAGTTTGCAATTACCGCCGCAAGAATGGAGGGTCATTATTTAATGCCCGTAGATAGCGAGTCTCCCGAGGCCACCTAACCTTGCGATTAATACAGGATGTCCCAAAGGGAAGGCCAAAAAAAGCCACATTCATTTGCAGCTAGAACTAACTAACGTGCGTACAAGAGAAAAAAAGCGAAGTCAAGTGATGCATGGAAATTTACGTGAAACTCTCAAAATATGAGAACGCGGAGTTCGATGAAACCGGAATTTTTTTGTCGACACCACTCTACATCATCAGAAAATCCGTGTTTGGTCTGTTATTAGTAGAACATGAATTTCTGGACCATTTTTTTATGGTATTCTCATTGGACAAAGATATAGAAGCGAAATTTTAACACCTTTTGATTTATGCTCGTTAGCATCGCAAGATATCAAGGCAATCGCAGCATACCTATACGTGTACAGGGCATCCTTGAAATACCTGTCAAAATTTAAGGGAGTTAAGGGACATACATACCTGTCTAAATTTAAGTAGGTTTAGATCTACACCTGAAGATTTTTTATACGATATTTTAGGTAAATTTTATAATAAGAAAACATTATTTCAAAGAAGTCAAATTTAAGAAGCCAGCTGAACTTCATCCCATCAAAGATGTTAATGTCATTATGTGATTCTGGTTGTGATAAATTAACTCGATCACTGATAGTTATTCGACATCTCAAAGTATGATATGAATCTAGTGCTCTTTAGCTCTGCAGTAGATTCCTCGACCCGTTTGCCCAATATAACTTTTAAAAAGTCGCTCTAAACTACCAATTTTGACGACTTTACTCTCTATACATATAATACAATAGACGAGGAAATTTAGCATTCCACCTCCAAAATGTCCGCAGTAAGATGGATTTTGACGTTATTAGGCTCGTTGGGTTCCTTGTAAAATTTAGAAAATATTTTACCTATTTTTGTCATATACAAATCAGAAACTGCATTACTGCACCTAAAAAATGCATTTTTGGGGTGCCGTTTTTCCAGCCAATTAAAGAAAAAATCATAATTCAAGAATATATTGTTGAAATGGGCTGAATTTGGTTAACGGAACCAGGGTTACGGGACCCCAGGTTCATCGGAGTTAATTTATGATATCATATTCGTTATCAGCGACCCCAAAAACCCCCGCGTGACCATTTTCGTTTAGATTCAAGTCGAATTCAAGGGAAAACCTCGGGGATTCCCCCTGTGTAACCGGCAACCTAACAACGTAGGCCTGGTGACCAATTGTTGGCTGGTCCTCCAGGTGTAACGGACAACAAAACTAACAACGTATTCATGATCAGCGACTCCAAAAATCCCCGAGTTACCATTTTCATTTAGTTTCAGGCCGAATTCGAGGGAAAACCTCGGGGATGGGCCCGATGACCAGGGTTCTTGGTCCCCAGGTTCATCGGGGTCAATTTCTGACATCATATTCGTGATCAGCGACCCCAAAAACCCCGATTAACCAAATTAGCCCGTTTTGACAATGTATTCTCGAATTATGATGTTTTTCTTTTAATTGCTTCAATATTGCACCCCAAAAATGTATTTTTTAGCTGCAGTAATGCAGTTTTTGATTTGTATATGACAAAAATAGGTAACATCTTTTATAAACTTTGCAAGGAATCCAATGAGCCTAATTACGTCAAAATCTGTCTTACTGCCGAAATTTTGGAGGTTTGGCTCTTTTTTTGTACTAAATTTCCTCGTCTACAATGTTTGCTATGCATTCTAAAATTCTTAACTTCACTATTGACGAGTATTGCCGGTCGTACTATCCTGTATAGATCACCTGTATGTGCCGATATCGATATCAACGGCCTGTCGAGACAGTTGACGTTCCCAGTTGTAGATTACGGCGAAGAAGGACATTTTCCTTACTCACATGCGGGTTCCTGACCCCAGGCACTCCTCATTTTTTTCTCCTTCAGCAAATCCCCTGTTTGCTTTGCATCGGAGATAAGAAAGTTTATAAACGTACAGCTAACAGCAGACAATGAAACGATATATCGATTTGTGTGGTAGTGACATTGAAATGATGGAAGTAAATTGCTCTTGATTTAAGTAAAATAAGAAATCGGATGGACTAATCCGTCCTGGGCACTGAAAAAATGCACCTTTCTACAATTAGTATTTTTCCTGTATTATATGGGGTATTATTTATAGTGATTCTCCGATCCTAGGGGGGAAGATCCAATGGTGCCAAACCACTAATGACACTGGATTCGTGTTAGAAAGCTCAAATCATATTATAATTGTTTATTTTAGAAGGTTTTCAGCATGATTCTAGTCATGCCTCGAGTTACAGCTAAACCTTATACTTTCCTAGAGAATGTTTGTTCTTGAACCTGAAATACATTAACTGTAGTATAGTGGAGTTTCTAGGACTAGATTTTGTTTGTGTGTCTTTTGTGTTTCCTTTGGGTTTCAATTGAAATTTGAACCCATACAACATTGACTTGTGCGTGAAACTTTGAGATAACAGCCACAGCGTAAGTGACTCTGATAGCATAACTTATCTGAATATAGCTAAAAAAAATAAACAGTGGTAAAAAAGTTAAAAAATATCAATGGGCCAGGTATTATATGTTCTGTCCAGCTAAAACGAATGATGTTCAAACATCATGCATCTCCATTTGGGACACCCTGTACACGTAGATACACGCAAGCTCACTCTCCTATCAGAGTCAGGTTCATCTTGAGACTTCTTAACGTTGGCATACGAAAGGAGGAGAGACAGACAGGTATCAATTGCGTTCGCTGTCGTGCCTGCAAAAAAAGAACGCCCAACGCACAGACTATGATAAATACGAAGCCCATCGCAATACGTACACACACACACACACACACAATGTATACGCGCTGACTGGCGCCCATTTGCATTACGTAATGGAATCATAAGTCATCGTCGAGTTAACATCGGATCGATCTAGATAGCCGGGCGCACAAGTACTTCGCATACTGTGTTTAAAAACTATTTATTTGTAAATGTAAAACTATGAAATATAGAAGGTCTGAATTCATCTGCACACTGCACAATAGGTGAAACTGAGACTGTACACTATCACCATAATAATAATAATAATTTGTAACGTCTTTAATTGACGATAAAAACAAAAGCACTGATATTTCCTCAATATAAATCAGGCAAAAGAAAAAAAAAAAAAAAAAAAAAAATGGGGAGTCTGGCGGTATCCCCCCCCCCCCCCCCTCTTCCTTATTTATTTTTTTTTTTTTAGAGTGTGGGAGGGGCCACCTTTGTTGGGTTTTTTTGGGGGGGGGGGGGGGGGGGGGGGGGGGGGGGGGGGGGGGGGGGTGGCGGGGGGGGGGGGGGGGGGGGGGGGGGGGGGGAGATAAAAAAAAAAAAAAAAGGGGGGGGGGGGGGGAAGAGAAAAAAAAAAAAAAAAAAAAATATTATTACCCACCCCTTTGGGGGGGGGGGGGGGGGGGGGGGGGGGTTTTTTTTTTAAATTTTTTGGGGGGGGGGGGTTTGGCTTTTATGGGGTGTTTTATTTCTGCGGGGGGGGGGCCCCTTTTTTTTTGGGGGGGGGGGGTTTTTTTGTTTTCCTGGGGTTTTTTTTTTTAAAGGGGTGTTTTTTTTTTAAATTTTTTTGGGGGGGGGGGGGGGAAAATTTTTTTTTTTTTTCTGTGTTTTTTTTAAGGGGGTTTTTTTTTCCCGGTCTATATTCTTTGCTTTTTTGGGGTGGGGGGGGGGGCCCCCCCGGGGAGGGGGGAAAAAAAAAAAAAAAAAACCCCTTTTTTTTTTTTTTTCCCCCCCCCATTTCAACAACAAACAACACACCCTTTTTTTACAAACCCAAAGGGGGCCCAAAAAATTTGGGCCAAAAACCCCCCAAGGGGGTTGGGGGGAAAGGGGGGGGGCAAAATTTTAACCTCCCCCATTTTTTGCAATTGGGAATTAGGGGACGTTTTGGGCTTGGTTTGATTTCCGTTGAGCCGTTAGGAAACTGTAGACTCTTGTTGGTGCTCATCAAGAAAACTAAGTACTAACAATTGCACCTGAGTACTAACAAAGGTGGTTCGACAGTATTAGACAAGCGAGATAGACAACTATCTGCCATCTACCTGCCAATCATGCAATCTAAGCCTACCTTAAGAGAAATTATTTTCCACCTACTTGATCGCTAAAAGTGTGGGCTAGACGTAGGCTGCGATACTGGACCTTGTCACGTGTGACAAACTAAAAAAAAGTCAGACAACTTCAGGGGCATCAATTGATTTTTAGGTTGATTTTGGTTACATAAATTAAATCTTTAGAATGCTGGACAAACTTTCCAGCATAAAGACAGTTCACAAATGAACCATCGGAGAAATTGCAGAAGATCTTTTGGGTCAAAGTAGAAATATTGTCAGGGTAATAGTGATTCTACTAAAGAGTCTCTTAACTTTAGTATATGTTAACTATATGTTATGAGTCTAATTTGTGCAGCAGAGGAGGTAACATATAGGTTATAACATTATAGGCTGGAGGAAGAAGAAACCTCAGTCCATGTGTTATGTCAGTCAAAAGGCCTACGACTGAGGAAAGGAGGAAGCACAAGCGGCCCAATGTGGCCTAGGGGTTGCGGCCTTCAGAATACCAGAATAACATGTGTAGTAGTTTGATAAATTTATAACAGGGAGAAGCAAGGTAGAAACAGTGTTAGAGAAGATGGTGAATGAAGTAAATGATGGTAAAGATCAGAGAAAACAAATTCTTAAAAATTCTGTGTCCTTGTGTTTTAAATAGTTCAAAAATCATAACTTTAAGATTGTCTCTTCAAGGAGGCATTCAAACTGGTACGTCGCCGATCGAAAACCGGTCTCTTCTTTTGTTAATATCATTATGTGATATTCTGGTTGTAATAAATGAACTCGATCACTGACAGTTATTCGACATCTCAAAGTATGATATGACTAGTGCTCTTTAGCTCAGCAGTAGATTCCTCGACCCGTTTGCCCAATGTAACTTTTAAAAAGTCACTCTAAACTACCAATTTTGACGACTTTGCTCTCTATACATATAATTATCTAATATATAAAAATTATGTGTCCTTGTGTTTTAAATGGTTCAAAAATCATAGCTTTAAGGTTGTCTCTTCAAGGAGGCATTCAAACTGGTACGCCGCCGATCGAAAACGCGTTATCTTCTCTTGGACTATCAACCCGCGTGGGCGTCAGGGTCCATTAGATATCAGTGATGCGCAGATGGTGCTATAGATTTCGGCCGGTCCCGATAGAAATCTCCCGTGGTGCCGGACAAAAGGATTCTATTAACGGAACGTGAAAGGCGTCGCCAGCGTTAAACGCTGCGTTGACCCATTTACGCGCCCAGTATAACTCACCGTTCGGTTTGGTTTCTCTGAAAATATTCATCGGCAATTAACGCCTCGAATGAATTATTTTAAGGCGGGGTGTCGAACGCTTCTTTGTCATCGAGTAAGATGATTCGAAGTCGCGTTTGACGCGTTACCTTCCCCCGAGGTGCACTTTGTCGTGTGGTAGAATGAAACTTAATAGGGTTTAAATGTGGCGTCAGTGGCGGCTCGTGGGTGTGTTATATCGGTGGGCACAGGGTGTGTCAGTAGGATTACTCATTAGCTACCAATGTCGCCGCAGGCGAAAATTTTAAAATTTTCAAGGTCATGCGTTTTACTGACACTTCAGAATTTCGATGAAAAATTCTTTTATACAAAAGTATAGACTTTCACAAGAATAATTTTTGGGATTTGGTAGCTTTTTTGAAATAATATTTAATCACGAATATTGAGGGCATAAATATATTAAAATAATGTCTCGCAACATGTGAAAAAAAATTGATATAGGTATCGTACCGTTATTTGTAGAGGAAATCAGCTCGCCTGTCCTTATTGTTAACAAAAATTTAATACAATTAATTATTTGGTTTAAAATATGTCTGTTTGTATCCACATTTTAATTGTGACTTATCTTATATTTTCACGATAAGCACTATCAAGCTGTTGCCTTATGTCTACCTTTCCCAACACACTAAAATCTAAGATGTTATGTAAATGTTTTTCATTGTAGCTAGCAGCATGTTTCTTAGCTCGTTCATTTCATTCACCCCTTCTTGAGTCCATGCACTTCGGTTGCCACCCATCACTAAACAAATAAAACAAAACAGTTTGTTTCTTTTAGGACACCCACATAACCACTTAAATATGTCGTAGAGACTACTGTTAAAATTTCGTGAATAATTTCGCGATTTTCCTGCGTCTGTTTTGGAAATAATCAAATCCGGTATCGGCCTTCCCTAACCGTTTAATTTCCTTTCGGATCTCGTTTGTATTACATACGAGATCCAATTACTGTTAAATAACATAAATTAATTGTATACGACAAAATATTCATATTCTAATTATTATTCCTTTTATACCACAAATAATGATTTTTATCACTATATATATGACAGACTATCGACCGAGCACCGAGCTACCGTAGTCTGAATTCCTCGCATTTCGCGCGCGTGGGCGAGGGCACACAGTTTCCCAGCCCTCGTTTTTAATCGGGCTTTTTCGGTGACTGGTAAAGTTTGGAGACGATTGCAGCAGACAGACGTCGTTATAAATCGTTCGAAAATCAGCTGAACGGGTCACACTTGTTGAGTGATTGTTTATTTTCTTAGCTGAGAAATGTGTTTTTACTGTTTTTGATTGTGAAACGTTTCAAAATGAATTCGGTGGACTTTTTATTGACTAATAAAGATATTACTTTATTAGTCAATAAACCAGTCACCGAAAAAGCCCGATTAAAAACGAGGGCTGGGAAACTGTGTGCCCTCGCCCACGCGCGGAAATGCGAGGAATTCAGACTACGGTAACTCGGTGCTCGGTCGATAGTCTGTCATATATATGTGATAAAAATCATTATTTGTGGTATAAAAGGAATAATAATTAGAATATGAATAGTTTGTCGTATACAATTAATTTATGTTATTTAACAGTAATTTACAGGAAATTAATTCAAAGGAAATATTTTCTATTGAAATCAGCCGCCACTGTGTGGTGTCATACAGGGTTGGACACGGCGATAGTTCTATCATGACTATCCCATTTTATTTATAAACAGCTAAAGGAAACTATTATGCATAAAGTAAAGGGTGTCCCAAAATTTACGCAAGATTTGAATGAATTAGAATCTTTTTTTTTTCAATCGTATTTTTTTTAGTGAAACAAAATATATAGGACAGGGTTATGTATGGAACAGCACATAGGGCAAATGACCCCCGCGGCTTTGCTCGCGCATAGGCACTCTTTTGCCGAAATTCTCCACGACCATTTTGAATAAATATGGCTGAATTTCGTTGATGCAGCGTTGAGTTTCCTCCTTCAATGCACGGGTGGATGTGGGCTTGTTGACATAGACCTTTTGATTTCAAATAACCCCATAGAAAGGAATCCAATGGTGTTAAATGACATGATCTAGGGGCCAATTCTGATCACCCAAACGAGAGACTACACGACCAGAAAATGTCTCATGCAGTAATTGGTATTGTCTCACCAGGATGGTATGGCATGTCGCATTGTATGGTACCCTTACGTTTTTTTGAAACCACATCTCGTCCACATTAATATCATCCAATATAGACAGAAAGAACTCGGTTATCATATCGCGATATCGAGCACCAGTAACAGTAACTGCTTGACCAGCCTCATTTTCGAAGAAGTATGGCCCAATGACGCTTCCATCCCAAAATCCGCACCGAACAGTGACACGTTGTGGATGCATTTGTTTTTCGACAATCACATGTGACTTCTCTGAACCCCAAATGGGGCAATTCACTTTGTAAGCGTGGAGACGCAGATCTTTAGTGAGTATACGCTGCAGGGAGCTTCTTGAAATTTACAAATCTTGTCCACGACGCCGTCGATGTTCCCGGACTTTGTAACGTTCAAAAATGTAATCTATAAATAATTTCAGTTTTTATCCGAGTAACTCCGTGCCACCCGGTATAAATTCAAATTTATTGCCGATTCCTTGCCGAATAGTAGACAACCAAACATACATTTCGATAACCGATATAATAAATAACAGCTAGGAATATCGGTGTACCTAGGTAGCAACTTGGTAAATCTTATGTCGAGAAATATTTTGAGTAAATAATATAACAATCTCTACAGTTCATATGCATTTATGTATGTTACATAGGATTTATTTCAAATTCAATCCTACATTTTTATTTTATCGCGGCGGCCGCGATGAGTGTTTTTGTAAAGAAAAAAAAAAACTAGGCAAGAAGTAGCTCGGCGACGAATTTCACTTGGGTCTTGTCACGTATCTTTCGCTGATAGTAAGCTGTGGTCGACGATTTTCTCTAAGTTAACACGTTGGTGTTCATCAGGGATTTTTAGAAAATCCGTATAAAATTATTGTGTTCGCGTGGTTGTGGTAACCTTAAGGGCGACACATAATTCGGCAAGTTTGCTGGATCTGAATGCACCTTTTACGATATATTGGTACGTGGTGACCGATTTCATAATCCAAGTTATATCACTTGGTTCACCTCAAGCCATCCACCATCCAAGTAAGTTATATTCTGGTCTTCTTTTATTATTAAATTTTCAAACCGTAAATCTTTGTTGTAGGGCTTTTAGTGTGGGCCTTTGTTCCAACTTTCAGTTCGAATTTTAGTTCGACTTTTTATATGGAATTTTAGTCGAGATTGGTTGGATTTATTTCTAAATTTTGGGATCTGTTTTGGAGTTTCATAAGCCTTTGAAGTAGCTGCTCATTGCCTGATAGCGGCGTTGACTAGATCCCTCCAGTGGCGTTCCTGTTTGCAGGAAATTTTCGACATTAGGCGGAATCAACAGACGGAAAAAAACAGATAAGCTGTAGATGTAGTTGAAGTTGTGATTGTTTGGTATAAACAATAATCTTGGTCATATTTTTATATATATTTTGGAGTACACCTGCATATGTTATTCTGCTTATTATTTTAATACGTTTGACATATACTGCGTATTTTTTTTTTGTAATAATTTAATTAATTATTAATTTTTGTTTAAATTTAATATATTAAATTAATAACAGTACTTTGCCACTGGATATTACTAGACTAGTCACTTGGTAATAATTTTTTCGTCGTTTCTTTCCTCTCCATAACTCTTGTATAAATTCGACGTAAACTAATAATTAGATAATCTAAGATAATTTATTTTTATTAAATTATTGTTACATTTTGATAATTAGATATTAGGTACTTTGAAACAATAATTTTGGTATTATAGTAGTGTGCTTACATTTACTAAATTTTTTGTCAAATTATTTAAGTTGTGCAGATAACTATCGTGTGTAATATTATATTTTTGGGTTGTTATTATATATACATATATATTTTTTTCTTGGTAATTCTACAGTTGTAGGTAATAGCCTATATTATACAAAGGCATATTTTTTTATATTCATACTAGTGTGCGCCATCGTGATCACGATCGGTAAAACTACCATATATTTATTTATATTAGTTTATTTTCAAATTTAATTATTGGTTTACAATTAAATTGTCAAAGTATTTTGGAAAACCATTACATTTTTTTTGTATATATCTACCCTTAAATATGTATGTATGAATTTGGGTATTATTTCAGTAAACTAATTTAAAGTATTTGCGTGTATAATTTTTGCTTAAGTTGAAATACCCCATCATTCTTTTAGCTTCAGGTTATTTATATTTTGGTGATCATTGGCTATTTAATATTTTGATTTGTTGGGGGGGGGCCCCGCCCCCCCGGGGTGGGGGGGGGGGGGGGGGGGGGGGGGGCGCCCCCGCCCCCCCCCCCCCCGCTTTTTGTTTTTGTTTGCCGCCCGCCCCCGGGGGGGCCGTTAACTTAACCCCCAAAAAATGGAAAGTAATTTTAATTCAAGATCAATTCCTAAAAGAAAGGTGACAACTTTCACCAACACTCTCACGCACTGCTTCGATATTATCATTTGAACGGCTTTTTATTGGACGGCAAATGTGTTTAGCGTCCCAAATTGATCCAGTCTCCTTCAATATTTCAATTACTCTCTTCACAGTTGACGAAGTTAAAGCAATATTTCGATCGTATTTTGTATGAAATTTGCGAACTGTAGCAGCCAAACTTTTATTATTTTTGAAATATTCAACAATGAAACCGCGTTGTTCTTTCGTGTAGTGCTTTTTTTACTGACCCTAAACTGTCAGCTGTCAAACTCTTTTCTTTTTTTTTTTTTGGTTGCCAACACTTTACCGCACAAATGGCGGCAAATTTAAATCTTGCATGAATTATGGGACGCCCTTTACTACATTCCTACCACCTGAGAATAGAATTTGGCATGTATAAAAGAAAAAAAACGGTTCAGTGGCGCGAGAAAACTTTTTGAAAACTAACTTGCCGTCCTTGGTGTATAGGGAAATCCACTACTGCCACTAATCGAAAAAGTTTATGTGAAAGACCTTAAAATCACCTGTAGAATACATCCCTTAAAAGTGTCCATAAAACATAATTATGGACACCCTGTATAAAAAAAAATGAAATTTAATTTTCACTGTTATTCAATTAGCAAATATTATTTATAACAGAACACAACGCTCAACGCCAAACCTTCTCGTACGACACGGACTAATTTATACTGTATTATGTCTTGTTCATGTTACAGAAACCGGTAATTACTGACCCTAAAGTGAATTAATTATTCGCTGTCGAAAACGTCGCTTTTCGGGTGCTAACCCGTAATTACTGTCGATCGTTAAGCTGGCGATAAACAATAAACGCGGAGACTTTGGAAAGTAGTAAATATGTAACTGGGTCCTGCTGTTAATATTGACAGTAACCTTCAGCGATCGATGCATTACGTAACATGCAAATTTTCGGAATCGTATCAGGTCACTGGGAGAATTTATGGGCATACCCAATTTCGAAAGCAAATATTTGTTTATCAAATAAACTTTCATCTCTGGTGAAGATTTATCGGACTGTATTATATGCATTTATTGAATCACCAAACTGTATTTATTTATAAGTGGGTGGTTGGAAATTAACAATGAATTAATACGTTACTGGGTGATTTAAACAAACATAATTAAAATCAACAACACAGCTACACAAAAAAAATCATGATCCTGGATATTGACCTTAGTACCCTTATGTATTTTTCGACGCCGAATTCGAATCCAACCTCAAAAGGTCAATACACCCTCGAAATTTTGAGATACAGTGATAAACGCCTCTAAAATAGGACAAAACCAACCGTGATATATGATGATAAGAAGTACGTGCAGAAATTACTCCTGGTGTAAAACCATTAGTTTGCGTAGGTTGGTTATTTAAGATATAACTATTGTCATGACAAGGAAATTTATTGTCAGAGTGAAAATCGAGTAAAATAGGGGTTGAAAGGGGTAAGAAATGAAAATTTGACAAAACACGCAATTTTTATTCCAAGAATATATTTCTGTGTGTTTTCGAGGTTGCTGATTTCAAATTTCAACATAGCAAAATAGAGGTTGAAAGGGGGAGCAAAACGTATTTTGCTCGGTTTTATGCAACCTCCAGAACCTCAGGAAATATAATTTTGGAATAAACGTTGGGTATTTTGTCACATAAACATATTCGCACCCCTTCAACCCCTGTTATACTCGATTTTCACCTCTGGGGTACATTTCCTGCTTTTGGCATGTTGAAATTTGAAATCAGAAATCTCTAAAACACACCCAGAAATATATTCTTGGAATAAAAATTGCGTATTTTTGTCAAATTTTCACATCTTACCCCTTTCAACCCCTATTTTACTCGAGTTTCATCATTAGAATAAATTTCTTGTCATAACAATAGTTATATCTAAAATAACCAACCTACGCAAACTAATGGTTTTACATCAGGAGTAATTTCTGCACGTACTTCTTGTCATCATATATCACGGTTTATTTTACCCTGTTTTAGAGGCGTTTATCACTGTGTCTCAAAATTTTGAGGGTGTATTGACTTTTTGAGGTTGGATTCGAATTCAGCGTCGAAAAATACACACGGATACTAAGGTCAATATCCAGGATCATGAGTTTTTTGTGTAGCTGTGCAATTCATTGTGATAGCAATGATTCGCTAAATAGGTCGCCATCAATTTACGTGTATTCACCTTAATAATTAAATTAACTCATCAATGATTAATTTATTTACTTATCACTAGACTTCGCCAAATGAGGATCATCACAGAGTCGTACTAGCCCATACATGCACCTACGTATAATAGACGCGAACAACACAGGTGAGATGGGGGTCATAAAACACGACAGGCATTACGTTTCAGTACATGTTATGCTGACGTACATGCGGCAATATTATCGTGATTTCTTTGTAGGTGGGGTGATCGGCCGTCAGAGTGATTATATAGATGGCGGTTTAACTTACATATTTGTATGCTGTGTATGTTGTGTTTGTCATGTCACATCCATCATCAGTTGTTTAGCATTGAGCGGTGTCAACAATAATTTAACAGATAATTGTATTTTCGGTAGAATAAGGCGGCTCAAGGAATCAACATTTTCGTGCATACAAATGCATGGAAGCAAGTACACTTTCGGGGTGACCAAAGGGAAAATTTAATAATATCTATATTACTTTCCTTATGTCTGCTAGTGCTAATTTAATTTAGTGCTTAAGTCACCCTGTAGGTATGTATGACTTTGAGATTTGTAAATTAAAGAAAATCTATTAGTTTGTAGTAGGCATCTAAAAATTAATTAAGGAATAAACGGACCATACTTAATGTTTCTGTGAGTGGAATACCAAACTTTTAGAAATGATCAGGTAACAGATTACCTTAAAATTAGATAACTCGGTACACAATAACATCCAGGGTGTACGCCAGTGTGGAAGTTAATGGAGTGTTTTGTATCCGATTAGTGTCGGATATCGAAGCAGGGTAGACACGGATATGCTTCCATCCGCTTGCATCTAACATTTCACATCAACACCTGCAACTGGTTCTGCTAGCAGCGGGTAGTCGCATTAGATTTTTTTACCTCTTCTGTATAAGGGTTTCATTATTTCCGAGATGGAAAATTATGGCATGAGATTGTTTATTGAAAGTTGAAAGACAATTTGTTTAAAATAAAATTTGTGTCAAAGTAAGCTCGCCGGTTCAAACGTATGTCTTTGATATATTCAGGGCCTTACGTTGTTGTTTTGAGATGGTAGCTTTCAAACTACCAAGGTTAAAGTTCTAAACCAAAACAATTTGTGTAGATTGTACGAGAAACGCCTTCAAATTGGATGATGACAAAATTACTATAAATTACTTTCAGCAAGATGGTGCTAGAGCACATACGTCCCGTGAAACAATGGTAATGTTACAGATAGTATTTTCCATAATCGCCTGGTGAGTCTGAATTCCAAACATGACATGCTGTCAGATTATTCATAATTATATAAAATCCCGCTAGCGTAGAAACTTTCGATTAATCAATCAAAGGAGTCTGTTGGGTTCCCTTATGTTACATATTTTTTTCTAAAATTCATGAAAAATTTAAATCTGAGATGCCACCGGCAAGTTTACGTAGTTTATTAGCAAATGGTGTTACACGATTATATAGGTCGCAAATTTGCGAACAACGGTGCGCGCCAGTCAACGTCAACTTGAAAATAAACTCGACCTAGCGAATGATGGTATCCAAACGTACACGATCACACTCCCTATGACCTAGGACATTCCGGGTGGTTTCTCATACAGGTCAGAGCACAATACTTTCCGCCACGGTGTCAATCAAAACGGTGTGGAAACAGAAAGTTAAAAATCTAATATATAGACGTCATATAAGGACATTTGTTTTTTTATTAAAAAATAACATGAAAAAAATCATGTTTCTTCGAAAGATTTTGGAAACAGAAACGCCCTGTATATTGTACTGTAGCGTTTTAATTTTCGCCAACTGCCGCCATTTTAATGCACGATCCATCGCCGAGATTCGCAACGGCAATTATATCGATTTCCACGCATAATTGTCGTATTACAATGTTATAGAAACGTTATCATCTCCGTCATCTAATTAATAGCAATAAAGGCGGCAAACGGCGATCGTTCTGGCGCGCTAAATACCGGGCGTCTATTAGAAATTAGCCGCTTGGTTACTTAAACGGGCCATTTCGCCTTGTTTCATGGAGATAATGCCGTTGTTATTATGCTGTTCTTGGGTACCTTAACTAACTAATAGGCCGTTATTTTTGTATTTATTCATCACGTAACTAGAAAGATAAAGGCAAAAAATATATACATACATATGTATGAATATACTCCAAGGCGATATGCACACCACTGATGTAGTCAAACGTCCCTTAGTCAACGAACGACGCACTAAACTGAAAAAATCATCTGGTTACATGCGATTTAACACTGAATTACTTAATTCATGGAATAATATTAATTCAATCAATAATCTTAACCTTTGTGCAATCTCCAAATAATGAATAAAAGAAAAAGTCATAGATGTAGGTATCTGAGCTCTTTATGGGTATCCTAACAGTTAATTAACCTGTGAGATGCCCTTGAATCAATTAATTCAATCAACAATTTCGTTTAGCCTCTAAATCTTTATTAAAATAGGTAAAAATCATAAAGACTGATACGATCATTTTGTATTTCATTTATAATTTAAAATTCTATTAATTTTTGAGACAACAATGAATTAACGAAATCAGTGAGTAATCTTGTTCAACCTCAAAATCAATAGTAAAAGAGGATAATAATAGAGGTAGTAGATATATAACTAAAGATATAATTCATTAAATCATGGACACTTGACACATATGAATTAATTAATTCAATCAATGACTTTGTTTGACATTCAAGTTGTTAATAAAAAGTGTTTTCATAGAGATTGTAGGTATATGTCTTAAAATTAAATTACGGAATAAATTATTGGGTTGAAATATAATTAATTAATTCAATCGATAATTGTATTTGACCGTCTAATATTAATTAAATTGGATTTGTAGATATATGAACTGAATCTTAAAACATTAATGAATTAATTAATTCAAACAGTGAAAGGGATAATAACGGAGTTTGTAGGTATGTATATACCTAGTATATTTATTTAGCATCATATCGGTACTGGAAATGAGAACAAAATCAACTGTAGGGTTTACTCCAGTTGCAAATCAGTGATGTGACTTTGGTAAGCGCAAAACTAAACAACAATTTTTCTCAGCAATCCTACAAGGCGCAATAAGCAACGGGAAATCGAATTATTTATTAAATGAATTATATAGATTAGGAACAAAAGTGTATTTTTCGCATTTAGATGTTTAAATAGAAGCCTGGAAACAGGCTTCTGTTTTTTTCGCTGAAAACTTCAGTCCCACAGCCTGGCAAAAATAATGAATGAATAGAATTGCCAGATACGTCCAATACCGTTCGGATTTCCACGTTTGGTAGGCCTGAGCGACAAACCAGTCGACGGGCAAAAATGGCAAGAGCACGAGAGCCGTGACCAAGCTTTTTCTAAAAGCGTTAGTTTACGGACTTCCTTCACTTGTTGGGACACTGGGGAGTTCATTAACAATATTAATTAACTGTACACAACGAAGTAGTGCGTAGGCATGTGTGGCGATACCCGCTAGATACTTTTTTGTACGTGTACTGCTATAAAAGGGTCCATCTACACGTTGAAGTGTACAGGGTGTCCTATTATTAAGGTACCACAGCGAAACTACAGTCAACATAACAAGTAATAAAAACTTACACCATTTTTTATGTATTCAGAATGCTGCAGAGAGCCCGCTGCGCCCTCTACAACTTACCATACATCGAAATGATTCACAAATTAAAATTCCTCTCCTCAAAAAACCCACAATCACCAAATTTTGTAAAAAAAAAAATGTTTTTGGAAGAAATTATTTACGGAAATAGGAAATAAAATTATAACTTTGACACCCTGTACTTTGGTTACCAATAAGTTTTGGACTAAGGTAAGTTTGGTTAAATCGTAATATTTTTACCCAAAGAATATGCAGGTTCGCTGTGGCCCTTAAAATGGGACACCCGGTATTATACAATACAGATTTTACAGGATTTAAAATCGAGCTATAAAACGCCCCAGAGCAATTACGCAGATTTTCAACAATTCTACGACTGAAATTGTTTAAGAAAAAAAGGAAGGCACCAAATGATACTGATGTATAAAAACGGTGATCATGTGACCTATAACCTGCAACAACTGCAAAAATGCTCGCCCCCCTCCCTGCATGCCTCACTATGAAACAGGAAGGCAGTAGAATGCCGCAATTACCGAGTAATTAAGTAGAAATCGTTTAAAAGTGACCATTGTTAGGGCACCACGTGCAGTTTGAAGAATTGAAATTATCAAGATCGAACAGCAGTTCTCCGTAGAAGCCATTAGGGCAGCTTTTTGCTAACAATTATATTTAATGGTATGATCTTTACGTTGCTAAACACCTCGATCATTGGCGTCGATGATAAATATTTAATTTTGCGCCACACAAGTAACTATTTATTCATTAAATGCAGGGTGTATTGGTAGAGAATTCACACCCACTATTTCTCAAATTATTTTTAGAGTTAGGGGATTTTAGAGTAGAAGGGAAAACTCCATTTGTTCTCATCACAACGGTATAATATGTATACTTTTTTTATAGTTATGAAATTATTTGTATATTTAATGTACAATATTTTAGTGCAGTAGGGTAGGTAGGTACACAGTATGATCGCGGATCTATTTTTTCAACAAACGGCGTCGTTTCCTCTCAGCATTGCCGGTATTGGTGTGAAACAAATCCCCACTAATTACAATACATTTCTTGTCGAAGACAATATTTCAAAAAAGTTAATGTGTGGTGTGCGGTTTCATATACAAATGGCATTATTGATCCATATTTTTTCAAAGAAAATTTAAATCGTAATACATATTTGGTGATGCTACAAAATTTTTAACAGATAAACTTGATGAACTTCCTTTAAGTTATCGAACGAGAATGTTTTTCCTACAAGATGGGTGCCCTGCTCATCAGGCCGTTACTTCTATCTATGGGGACGTTTAAAGCAAATTGTTTATCGTGAACCACTAGAAAATGATGGAGAGCAATTAAAAACAAGGATTCAAAATGCAGTCAAGTCCTTGTCAATTGAGGAAATTAGAAATAGTTTTAACGAATTTAGAGCTCGAATTGAAATTTGTGCAGAAAAAGGAGGAGCATTATTTAAATAAAAAAAATCTGGTTTAGTTTTGATTTCATTTTATAATCAGTTGTTTAATTCAATGATTAAAGCATGAGACTAAGTAATTCGATTCATTTTTTTAGCTACCTAATTAATTGAGTTTCTATAGCATATAGTATCCTAGACAACGAAATTATTGAGTTAAATCCGCCAACTAGAATTATTTATAAAGTCCAAATTATGAAGAAAAATGGTATTATCTCGAGAACCGTTTGAGTTATATAAAAAGTAATTTGCGTTTTGGGGGTTTGAAATCAAGCAGGGCAAATAATCAAGAGTGACTTTTTCTGAGAAATCAAAAAACACAAAGTTTTTGCCTCTTTTAAACTCGATCCGGGGACATACTGTATACAATATTTTTAATACATATTAGTACAAATTTTGTGCTTGTGCCAATACAAGAACAATAAACCGATCATTATTAAACACCTCAAATCATTATTTAAGGTAGTTATAATAATAATAGTCACCCTATAATTATTCCAAAGAGTAACCGCAGAAGTCCTCTCAGGGACCTATGCGAGGAAGGGATGGCTGTTATTATTATTTGCCATGGCGCCCTCGGAGCGACTTAAGACTATTTCATTATATATTTTCATATTGTACTAGTAATCCACATATTAATTGCAAGTCACATGCTTTTTTTTATTCAATATATTTTTTGACGCCCCCATTTTGACTATAGCCTTTCTAGAGATTTTATTTCCAAGACAGTTACGCGGGGCGGTTTAGGATGGGCACGCCTCTGACCCTGTGCCTCGTTAACGGTCTATATATTTACTAAAGAATTCTAATTATCAATTATCAGTCAATGGATTTCCATCGAAGCCTGAAATTCAATGGGATATATATGTTAGTTATAGAGGGGCATTTTTATAGACTGCCGCGGCGGCCGATGGAAAAATGAACGCAGAAAATATGGGCGGCCTTGCACCATTGTCATGTTTATTGTTCTGCGCCGAAACAAAACAACAACGTGTAGTTCTTGTAGCGCTGCCTCGGAAAGAAGATATTACCGGACTTTGTTGCAAATTATTTGCAATCTGGAGTCCAGAATGTCGTTCATTGTTTCTTCGCTTCGCTTTTTTGTTCGGAATTCTTTTTTTTTTCATTGGGTTAGTCCTCGCCTATCTGTAAATACATTGGAATAAATGAGAATTGTATCGAATGCTATTTTTACTACAATGCCCATTCATACTTATATGTCTTATACTACATTTAATTTTAAAAGAACCAGTATTCATCAAATCACAGCAATTTCAAATAACAATAAATTAACAATGCATGTACGTCACAAATTCGACATTTTAAAAATACATTTGTGGCACGCCAATGAATTAATTAAATCAATTATTATAATTATAATAATTACATAATAATATAGATTACAAATATCGGGCTGGTAAATGCTAAAAATTAGCATTTAAAGCAAAACGACGTATAGGTCATTTTCTAAACTCACCACCGATCACGAATTTATGTTATTTTTAATTGTGATCACAATTAAATGTCATCACAATTTATAACAGTTTAAATTGTGGTCTATTTAAGTGTGACTAGTGCGAGTCCTAGAGAAAAAAATTATTCAAACTTGTTTGAATAATTTTAAGTTTAAATAACTTTGTTTACTGAAGAATTAACTGTTATTTATATATATGTGTTTGAAACAATGTATCTTAAAATGAAGCGTTCCATAACATACAATATACTAAAAACCTTTTGTGGTAAGCCCCTGAAAACTTTGCCCTTGCAAACAAAAAAAAAACGGAGACAAGAAAAGCTAAATAAAAAGACTCCACTGATTCATTTTGTCAATCCGATATGAGCTGGTGCTCGTACAGTACGCATACATATATACAGTGTGGAACGCCAAATGGAATAAATGCAGTAGCTCCATTATTATGCATTTTTTTAATCCCGAGACACGTCAATTTCTAATTCTAAAATGACATCTTGCGACGTAAAAATGTCATCCCTAAATTCAACCCCTTCAGGTGACAGCTCAACCCCTAAATTTTCAAATTAGAAGTAGGGACTTGTGATACTTTTTTGAAAGGTACATTTTACAATAAAATTTAATTGCAATAAAATTTAAAAACATAGCAGTTTTTAATAGTGAATGAAAAGATCTTTTAAATGAAGTATCACAAGCCCCTACTTCCAATTTGAAAATTTAGGGGTTGTAGCTGTCACCTAAATTGGGTTGAATTTAGGGGTGACATTTTTACGTCGCAAGATGTCATTTTAGAATTACGAATTTACGTCTCAGGATTTTCTAAAAAAATGCATAATAATGGAGCTACTGAATTTATTCCATTTGGCTGTTCCACACTGTATATATATAATTGCGCAGCGAACTCGTATCAGCTATCACAATTTTAATTATGGTCACAATTAAACAATCATCACAATTTAAATATTGGTAAGAATTTAATTGGTTGCGACTTTGAGGAAGAGGTTATATGTCACATTGTTTACTAAAAAATTAAAGGATAATAAAGATGTTAAAAACATAGTAATGTAAATATCTTGAGACTCGTCTAGCAAAACATCCTTGCCTTTTTAATTTTAATTATGATCAAAATTTAACCAAACCATCATTTAAATTTGCTAAAAATCACAGTTTAAAATTTCATCACAATTTATAATATTTCTCGGTAGACATAATTTAATTTGTTCCGACTGTACAGAGAGATGAAGTTATAAGCCACATTGTTGATAATATTAAAAAATATAGTAAGTACAATTGTGAGTAGTCCAGCAAAACGTCCATGCCCTTGAAAGCAAAAAAAGAGAGAGAGAGAGAGAGAGACGACTCCATACCATCCCACCAGTCCGATATATGTTCATACAGTTCGTACAGTGCTGTGTAATCGAATTGGCAATCACAATTTTAATAGTGGTCACAATTTAACCAACCACAGTTTAAATGCGCAACCAATCACAAATTTCAATTGTGATCATAATTTAAATTGTGGTTGGTTACGTCTTCGCGAACGAAAAAACGAACACGGGCGAGAAAAGCTCGAACAAAAAGCCTGCCGTATATAATTCTGCCAATCCGATATGTGCCGGTGCTCGTACAGTACGCATACATGCATACATGCATAATGGAGCGGCATGCTCGTATCGGCAAGGCACGAAACGAGATCGTAAATACTTAGGGGCCGTCTGTAAAAACGGCGAGAACCGTTCGTTCCCATTTGATAACGAGTAAATCGTAGGTGCAATTGGGGTGCAGGTGTCGACGGGTCGTGTTGGCGACTCTATGGAATTATACACGGTGGACGTCTGAAATATTAGCGAATATTAGATCGGCAAAATGATAAACGACGAACAACACGTTTGCACCCGTTTAAGTTAACTTAGCGCGCTACAGTGAACTGGACTCCTCAAAAAAATAGACGCCTATTTTAAAAGTGCTCATGTCGAAACTTGTACTAGCCCGTAGGTTAATAATAAAGTCCAGGACCGGTCTTAACGCGACTGGAATAGTGTTATATGTGCCACATTAATAAAGCACATAGTGAACTCCTGTGTATGTATGTATATTATAGTACAATCGTAGTTCAATCAAATAACGCGTGCACGAAATTCGTCAAATTTTGTGTGCACGAAACGTTGAATGAGTTTGTAAAATGTTGGGACAGCGTCCGTCGCATGTTACATTGGAGCGTTGGATGAACAATTTAACTGACCTTTAATGGCAGTGAACCTCGTTTTACTTTTTGTGTTACAGACAAACATAAAGCTCGTGTAAGTGGTGGTATGAGTGCGCGAAACAGACAGAGACAATTTAACTTGGATTTAGCACCACTGTGTGAGAACATAAAAATATCGTCTCGGAATAAACCTATATGGCTCAGTATTGACAAAACGACGGATGTTAACAGACAATACATAGCTAACCTAGTGATTGGGGGACAGAATGAGGCAAAATCCATAGAAGGGCAATTGATAGCTTCAAGGACATATACTAATTTACTTAATCCATGTTACGTGTTTAGCACATAGGCTTCACCGAATTTCCGAAACTGTTATCCTAATGTTGACATGGTTCCTTATAGCGAATGTGAAACAAGTATTTGTGGAAACATCTAAAAGGAATAAGTTTTCGGACCAAGGACACCACATCAGTATCTATTGTGACTCATTGGGGCACATGGGTAGAGGCAGCTATTTTAAGTGACAGGTGCCAGAGCTTAACTCCTAACATATGAAACAGTTATTGATAATGTATGGAAACTCGAGTGGCAGTACGCAGTACGGCAGTATTGTTCCTTTGTCGATTAGTTGGTCTACAACAATCATCATCACATGTATAAGGTAAGACCTGTTTAACATTTCGTAACGTTACTGATAGTGGTATCCTGCAGCCACGCCTGGTAAAGTACGCATCTATTATTAATTCTGAAACAATTCATTGCTTTAAAAATGGCCCTAGAGCATAAAGTACACTTCGATGTGATCTTAATGGAAAGTATTGTTAACGAAATCATCGCTGAATTATTTCGACGCATAGAGAACAGTCAGGACAGATCTGGGAGTTTCACCGCGTCGGCTCTCGACTCATCTCGACACCCATCGTGGGATATAAGCTACAGAAAAATTCGTACATTACGTTATAAACGTATTTAAATGTAAAGAAATACTGATATACATAGATTCTTGTACAAAATTAGTGATAATTAATCCATTAGTAGTAAATTAATTCGTTATTGTGTTTCGTGTGTTAAATAATCTCTATTTGTAAAGTGCTTGCTTAAATTCATATCTTCTACAAACCGAAAAGACTGGAAAACATTATAGTATATTCCAAAAAAAAGCATATATGAAGGGCTATTGGGACCATGTATAGTAGACCTCAAATTTATAGTAGATTAAAATATCACAGTCGAATCAGAGTCGAGAGACTGTGTAAAGACAATCTGCCAAACTAAGGCACGACGAGGGGACGTTAAGATGAGCGATGTAATTTAGACTGCTCGTCTTTTGTACTCGTTCTTTGCGGTTCCTTACGGCACGCAAGTAGGATAAACTAGCGCATTGTCTAAATACGACGAGGTGCGGAAACACCTGTGTATAAAATTTCTGGTTATTTCGTATTTTATTAACGCCTTGATAGGTTTTTATGTCAAAAACTTTGAGGGCTACTGTACTACAAAAGACGATTCAAGTAAAAGCAATGTGTACATTCTACAATGAAATTGTGATTATTAGTCGCATTGTAATAAATGTTCTATCAATTCCTTACAAATTGGACGATTTGATACGAATGCACCAGAACTGCATATTTCTAACAAATTAGTCTGACTCTCAAGTGTGGACAAAAAAACTGCTAAAATACGTTCTGAAATTAACCATGTTAGGGAAGTGTGCCTAAATGGGATACTTAAGCTTTGACAGCTGGAAAATAATTCAGAATTAATAAATACAAATTAACTGAGAACCAATAAGCTCTACAGTCATTTATATACCAGATTGGATATTTGTTTTTAATATTAGAGACCCGTTCCTCATCGAAAAAAATATATTTTTTTATTACTACATATTTCCCGTTTTATCCACATATGTTGATAAAATGGGATTTAAGGTATCTCTAATATGGGATATGTTAGTTATATGGTAAAATTAATGTTTTTAGCCTGAAGATCAAATATCAATTTACAACTTTAAAGACTTTTATTTAAAACTTAATATAAACATTTATCGCAAATGAAAGTGTCCTCGTTCTCCTCTACTCCCGCGCAGGCATCGTGAACCCATCTGAAACAATGCTCGCATTTGATCCATCCTTCTCCTTGTTTACTTGAGGTGAAACTGTTTCCACAATAAAAACATTCCGGATCTGACGCTTCATCACTGGAATCATTTTCAACATCTACTCTAATAGGAGGGTTTAATTTTCCTTTAGATTTTTTAAATCAGGTTTTTGGTTATTTTTTCTTGACCAATTTCCTTTTTCCTCGGCCAGCATCCTTATGTCTTTTTGTTTTGAATATTTTCGGATAACTCATCTTTATAAGGAGTGCTTCGTCAGTATGGCTGTTTTTCCTGTTTTTCGTTTTATATTGGTGTTTTTAGATATTACTTTAGGATATGGATAAAAACTTTCTGGACTAAAATATAATGTGTCCTGTTTTTTTATTTGTGATGTATCACATTTTCCAACATTTTTGTGTACCTGATGTAGAAGGTGTGGTTCGTGGAAATTGATTTTGCTGTCTTTCAGTAAGAATGCCTGAAGTTGATGCGTGTGGAGACCTTGGCTCAGTTTCCACATCATTCTCCTTTTCTGGTATGGGATTAACGGCAGGAGGTAAAAGATTTTCATTTACAGGAAGATCGGTAGGTAAAGCTGCATGAAACATATCATCTGTATAAACATAACGATTGACAGGAAAAATACCGGTCTTCTTAAATCCACTGATAGCGATAAGAGGTGTTGCTGTTTTTAAGTAGGCTTTACCAAAAATGTCTGATACATTGTATATCGTAATAACTTTGCCAGGATTATTCCGCAAGAATGTATTTTGTTCTTGACTATAATATGCTGAAAGCGGCCCCATGAAAGATACGTCCAAAGGTTGCATCCTGTGGGTACAATGAGGCGGTATGCATATGATCGTAACTCCATTATCTCTTGCTTTGTTTATAACTGCAAGGTTCTGGAGTGTGGGACTTATGGCCATCTAATATTAGTAGGATTGGGTTATCCTTAGATGCATGAGAAAATTTTAAAAAAAAGATGGAACCACATTTCAAATAGGCCAAGATTCATATAGCCCGAAGGCTCACAGGTGACTAAGGTTCCAGGCGGAGCTCCAATTGAGAATTCTTGTTTCATACGAACACGTGGAAATATAATCATCGGTGGAATAAACGTTCCTGCTGCACTCATGCAAATGACTGCAGTAGATAGTGTTCCACGTTCTGCAGAAGTAAGCATCCAACTTGCTTTCTTCCACGAAGGGCTATGATTTTTGATTGCCTTCCCTGTACTGTGGTGATCCCTGTTTCATCCACATTAAATATTTGCGACTCTGAAAAATGTATACGGTCTTGAACAGATTCGAGTAAATTAAAAAAATTGTTCACATTATTCTTGTTAAAGCTGTTGCCCTTGCCGCTGAAGTGGCCTCGGGGAATTCTGAGCGAAAGATTGTTCCTTTGCATAAACGATCTTAGCCAACTCCATCCTGCAGTTTTATTTTTGTACTAAAAAATGAGGTAGGTTATTTTTTTCAGCCAAATCATAGGCTAGTTGTCGAACTGTTGTCGGTGTTAGTCCGAACAACATAGACTCCATATTTCGCACGTATGTTATAATTTGCCGCTCAAGCTCTGGGGAAAAGTATTTTTTCGGCTACCCAAGCCTTTCATACAACCTTTTTGTAGTTTATTTTTCCCTTTTACGCGGCGCTCTAATGTAGATTTGGGAACTCCACAAACCTTTGCCGCTTTCATATATCCACACTGCCTCGACTCAACTAAGGCTATTGCAGAAGCCATTTGCTCTTCGGACCAGGCTTGACGGTTAGTTTTTTTTTGGTATTTCGCTTCGGTAACATTGTAAACTACTATCTAAAAAAAGAAATAACGCCTTAAATAAAATTCAAGTATTGCCTTAGAATATGTGGATAAAACGGGATATCCCATTTTTAAAAATAACGAAATTTCCCGTTTTAGAAACACTGCTCCTAACATAATAAAAAAGTGGAGACATAACCTCCAACTATTTATTACTATAAACTAGATACTATATCTGCTTAAAAACAAGTAGGCTACATGGAAAAAAATCTAAACTGATTTTGTACTGGCAAATAGACATGTAGTCCTTACGATTACTTAGCATAAATTTTACATTAAAGAGGATAAAAATAAAAAGACGTACCTTACTTTCGAAATAAGCAAACAAACTGTACATCTTGATCGTACAGTTACCTAAAATGACGGCGGCACTTTAATTGTGTGCTGCTTGGACAGATGGCGCACAATATACTACGAATTAGTTAACATTTCCCATTTTATCCTGGTGTCTCATTTTAGCCACACTTCCCCTACCTGTCTTTCGACAATTTTATTTAATAAAGTCCCGTAGGTCGTTTATACGCATCGCGAACATCGGTGGCCCCCGAACGGATCCCTGTTGCGCACCGACAAAAACCTTCCTCGAATCTATTTTTGTTTCGGAAGAGTACGGTGCTACATGACGAGTCTTTTTGTCCACCGAGTAGATTGGACGGTAGACGGTGGACGGATTCGTGGACATCACGAGTCGGAGTCACGCCGCCGACCCGGCCTCCTTGGACCGCTCCGCCGTCGTCGTCGGAGGGTCTGTTTGGATTGTTCGCGGCGCAGCGCTTTCGGAGAAGAAGAAAAAATGCGTGTAAACACGTCGTGCATCAACTGCAACGTTCTGTTAGCTAGTCGCTAGTCGTAGGAGAAGAGACGTCGGAAAAAAAAGGTGTGGAGGTATGCACTGCATGGGAAGTAATTATTATTAGTGGGTAGTGTCAGGAGATGACGCCGTGGTAGTTGCTGATTAGAGATGATGGCAATTATCGCAATGAATTTTTGTAAGGAAATTTTATACCAACGTTAACTAAATTGTATGAAATTCCATCGCGTAATAAAGAATCGGTTTTGACAATTTTAAACTCAGAAGATTTCTAAATTATAATTCTTTGTGAACTCCTTTTTTGCATCTCATTTTATTTTATTTTATGGGGGCAATTAGACGGGCTAAAATTACACATTAAATAGCATTTTTTTTACCAAGAAGGTTTTATTTAATCATTACAAAACTTTATCTTTGTTAAGATAAGAATGAAGAATTCAAAAAAAAAAATATTTTTTCAAAACAAAATGGCGGCTGCACGCTGGCGCAAAGTGGACCTATAAAAAAAACGGCAACCACTCTGGACGTCATCTGTAACAGTCCAGGAAATAAAATTTCTGTTAAAAATACATATAATTTGTCGATAAAACTCAAAAAATTCTAAAAATCTACGTTTGGCAGAAGTTTTTCGAGAGAATCGGTGATTTTCCATGACACTTTTGCATTAATAATTAAATTTTGCAACATAAAATTCCAAAACATATATTTTTACAGACAAGCTAAGAGTATAAAGAAGAAATCCTCAAAGTTCCAGCCAAATCGGCCGAGTAGTTTTTGAGTAATCGTGGTTGCCAATATTGAAAAAGTTGTTTTGAGTAAAATTCGTTTAAAGTTTTGAATACCGAAAAATGGTACTTACGACTTGACAATTATATATGTATATATACACATTTATATATGTATGTATATGTATATGTATATAATACTCTCAGGTATACAAATCCGGCCTTGTGTATTTCAAAGTAAGATACAATAGATAAAACTTTCACTAGAGCCGACCACTCTCGTATACCTGCTGCGCGCTGAAAAAGGCGTTCTCGAAATATGACGAAAAAAAATATAAGTTCGAATTTCGCTCTGAAACTTTCACGAGTGAATTCTACGGAAAATTTCCTAACTGTTTAGAGAAAAAAAATTGATTTTTTTTGACCACCTAATTGTATTTACCCCCTTTAAATTGTGATCACAAGTAATCATCACATTTATCATAATTTAAATTGTGGTAAATTGAAATTGTGATTATTGTATATTACTAAAATTACTTTATTTATTGAAAACAAATATTAATTCTATGTCTGCAATACCTTGTCTCAAAATTAAACGTCACATACAAGGCGCTACAAAGTCTTATGGTGAGTCCGCCAAAACTTCTTCTACCTTGCAAACGCAAAAAAACGTAGACAAGAAAATATCTTATACACTTTTTTTAAAAACGAAACGACTTCTTTCTATATTTCTTTTGGCTACCCATTTTATTTTACATTAAATTAACAATGCATCTCAATTTAAATTGTGGTGAGTTGAAATTGTCATTCATTTAAATTATTTGGGGGAAAAGTTATACACATGCATACATATTTAGACTGTATCAAAAAAATCGACTTTTTTCAAAAATTACTTTGAAAATATTGTTCAGGATGTCGAAAAAATGAGCCAATGAAAATATCAGCTCTTAATTTTAATATTAAAAGGTGACTCATCGCGATTTTCCATTTACCATTTAATTAACATGGGAAACATTTTTTTGTCAAGCTTTGGAATTTTGTAACTCTTCCACCGATTATCAGACTGATAATACGAAAACGAACATATGCTTGTAGGTAATTGAATGTACTACAAAAAACGTCTTTTTTGATAAATCTAGACTTTCAAAAGTTATTTAATGTTAAAGTTTGACTCAACAGAATTGTTGAGGGTATTTTCACTTTTTTGGTGAATCTATCAAACTAATTGCAAAATTGTTGCCTTAAATTATCTTTTTTCAGAGTCTTTTTGAAATTCTGAGAGTATCCTCAGTCCATTTGATCGGTAGTTTTGTTCTAAAATCCTTGATTTAGACGCTTTTGTATCCATACTGAATATTATGAGATTAATTTTGGTGAGATTGTATTCCAATAATTAAATAATTAAAAAAAATATTTTTAAAGCAAAAACAATTTATAATTATGATTTTTTAACTTAGATTTAGATATAATAAATATCAAGTTTGCTAATAAAAATTAATATTTAAAATGTTCATATCAAAGAAAAGCATCTAAATCAAGGACAAACTACCAATCAAATGGACTGAGGATACTCTCAAAATGTCAAAAAGACTCTGAAAAAAGTTAATTTAAGGCAAAAATTTTGCAATTAGTTTGATAGATTCACCAAAAAAGTGAAAATACCTCAAAAATTATGGTGAGTCCACCTTTAACCTTAAATAACTTTTGAGAGATTAGATATATCAAAAAATTATAAGAGACGTTTTTTTGTAGTGCGTTCAATTCCCTACAAGAATATGTTGGTCTTATCAGTCTGATAATCGGATTGAAGAAGTTACAAATTTCCAAAGCTTGAAAATAAATGTTTCCCATGTTAATTAAATGGGAAATGGAAAATCGCGATGAGTCACCTCTTAATATTAAAATTAAGAGCTGATATTTTCACAGGCTCATTTTTTTGGACATCCTGAACAATATTTTCAGAGCAATTTTTGAAAAAGAAATAGTCGATTTTTTTGATACAGTCTAATACATATACTACTGAAATTACTTTGTTTATTGAAAAGTTAAATGTTAATTTTATGCCTAAAACACCATGTCTCAAAATTAAGCGTCACAATATACAAGATGCTACAAAGTCTTGTGGTGAGTCTCTCAAAACTTCTTCTACCTAGCAAACGCAAAAAAAAACGCAGGCAAGAAAAGCTTTTATATGTTTTTTTTAAATTCAAAACAAAAAACTCTTATGACAATAATGATTTAAAAGTTACAGATCCGGATTTCGATCTTATTAGATCTCATCAGTGTGACGTATCTAATGACCAATGACGAGGAACAAGCATGTCAGCGTTGTGTCCTGGCCAGGTGAACTATAGTGTAGTTACCTAGGAGATATCTAATGTGATTAGATGGGACTAAACGTATTCTGATGACGTAACGTAACGTAACTGAGGCCTAGTAATTGCTGAATTTGTCAGACCTGTTGGAATATGTCTAGTCCCATCTAATCACATTAGAGAGAGATGCTCCCTAGGTAATTACATAATAAAATGAAATCCACATCCATGTATGAAATCACGAAATAAAAAATTAGACGATCAATCAATACAAGTTCGTCTAAAAGCCCGAAATTACCATCGATCTTCGGAAATATTGATTGCGCCCATTTTGATTTGCATAAGTAGACCTTATTACGAAACCGTGGTCTTCGGGTTATGGAGAATATTCGCTATTGTTAATTTTCAATTAATTCGTTATGGTAATTGCCGTTGTCTGTTCGACTTATTGATTTATTTACAGCGCCGAGGCAGTTTGTTATTTAGCGCTTAATTTATGAGTATTCCCATTGTGCGGGTTAGCCTTGGTACGATTGAGCCTCTATTCGAAATGTTGTAACCCCTTCGCTTAGAACGAATCCAAATAGGAATATATGGAACGCGTTTTATACAAGGTTTCTCGAAATAATATGTACCTAGCCATGAAATAATATAATAGAATTTATATAGCATAACAGAAAATACAGTAGATTGTAATGAGAAATCCCGTTCACTATTATTCGTCAGTATCAGTAACCACATATCCGGATTTTTACATTATTAGGTCTCATCAGTATAATATACCGTATTTGTAAAGGGGACATCGGCCAGTTATGAAAGAGTACACATAAAAGTGAGACGACAGATAAGAAGCAACGATTATCAGACTGATAATACGAAGACATGTGCTCGTAGGTAATTTAATGCACTACAAAAAACGTCTCTTATAACTTTTTGATAAATCTAGTCTTTCAAAAGTTATTTAAGGTTAAAGTTGGACTCACCAGAATTGTTGAGGTGTTTTCACTTTTTTGGTGAATCTATCAAACTAATTGCAAAATTGTTGCCTTAAATTATATTTTTCAAAGTCTTTTTGAGAGTATCCTCAGTTCATTTGATCTGTAGTTTTGTTCAAAAATCCTTGATTTAGACGTTTTTGTATCCATATTGAATATTATGAGATCAATTTTGGTGAGATTTTGTTCCTATACTTAAATAGTTTAAAAAAATATTTTTAAGCAAAAACAATTTATAATTATGGTTTTTAACTTAGATTTAGATATAATTAATGTAGAAAAGAAGTGGAGTTTCCTTCACTACCTTCTCATGCCGGTCTTATTCAAGACCGGCCCTCTCAACACACTAAGTTAGTCGTTAGAACAAGAAGTGTAGAATTTGTCCTTTTTCACAACCGGCCGATGTCGGCTTTACACATGCTGTATATGACTTTAATAATAATGAACGAGAGTCTCAGCTTTTCTATTTATTAGACAGAGCCAGGAAAATAAAGCGGTGATATATAGGATCCCCCTGATATCTAGTGGTTGCTGGCCTTATCAAACCCACCGGAACATGTCTAGTCCTATTTAGACGCACTAGAGGGCAGTCCCTATAAAAACGTCATCAAATCTGGCTATGAACGAGAGAGACAGAAATAGCAGTTATATCGAGGCTCTTTGTTGTTGTCGTCAAACTTTTGAGAAGTAACTGTCACAATTGTAAAACAAATACAATGTGACAGCCTTGACAATTTATTACAATACAAGGATAAGAAATACGTATTTTTGTGTTCGGCCGAATTTGATGACGTTTTTTTGGATGGCTCATTATAATAATTATGCGATAAATAAAAACGGCTGCGACACCAACGAATGGTAGCGACAGATACTCCATTTGCCTAGTGACTTATCTAATTTTCGTTTAACGACGTCACACGTATAAAATGAAAACTGACTGAATTTATAAAAGCAGGTTTTCCGAGGACAGAGATTATACAGAAATATATTTTTCAAATAGTTATAATTTATTTGTAACAAATCTATAGATAACATCTTTATTTTTTAAAATAAAAGAGAACTAATTTATACAATTATATTTCGTAGACTTTCTTGAAAAAAAAAATAAATGTGAAGTAGCATTTTATTCCAAATAACCCAAAAAAGTCAAGAAAACCACTGGTGATCAGAAAGAACAAGGCCACCGCTATTGTGAACTTTGAAAAGGCAATAATTTTTCTCAGGTTTTGTAACAGTTCAACAGTTAGCAAAGTAGCTTATTATTTTCTAATACCCAATAAAGGCGACAAACGATTATTATGTGACTTCCAAACGCCAGCTGACAGGCAACACAACATACACACATCTATTTTCTTCATTTCTGATCATGACAAACAATACATTCATTGTACTTTCTTAAGTTTATATGGCTAAAGCTTTTTGAGGATTTTATTACAATAGCTTGGATTACATTACTTTTTATTGCGTATTGTATTGTTTGGCTAACATTTTTTTATCATTATTATTTGTTCAAATGTTATCACAGTTACATATTTTCCTAGCAAAATAATAATAAGTACCTAGGACATACGTAAATATGCTGTTTAATACAATCTCTCTCTTAATATAATCTTATTTAATCTCCTGTAAGTTTTCCTCTACGCAGGACAGCATCTAAGAAATACCGAGGAGCCCTATAGAGCTCTCTGTCTCTGTTCTCTTGCCATTTCTCTGGAAAAAATATTTGACGTAATAAGCTTTAAGTGGCGATGAACAAGGAATCCGTATTAATTATAGAATTTTTCTCGGATTATTCCTAGCTATTTGCAGTATAAAAGTTGAGTTCAAGGAAGGTAAACGTTGCAATAATCTTTGTATCTAATTGTCGAGGGTTCCAAGAAGCATTCAATGAACGTAAAGCTGGACTTTTTTATTTTATTTATATTATTTATTTTACTTTCAGTTTTAGACGCACTCAGTACTTGACATTCTAAAAATCTTTGAAAGAGGCGCATGTTCATTTAGATCATTAAAAAAAAGTAAAACGTAGTTGTTTCACAGAACTGATTGCACAAAAAAGTATTCTCATCATAGGCAATTCTTAAAAATAAAACCGATTTGGCCTCATGACAAAATGTTGAATTTATTTGGTGATTTTTTTTTATAAAAAGATGAAAATTGAGCCGATTAATTATTTATGCGTACATTTTAACCGAGTATACACAAGGTTTTCATTTATATTTTAACCTACATGCTCTATTATACGAGAAGAAAAAATATGTTTATGTTTTAGTAAATTTTCTAATAGTCAAAAGCTTTCGACATATTTAAATTTATAGTTGTTCTGTCGAAACTGTAATGTTCTAGGTTGATAATTTAAAAAAAATCATAAAAGCGCCAATGATCAATTTTGTTCAAAATGGCCGAGATGCCAATGGTAAATTTTCTTAAAAATGGCGAAGGCGCTGGTGGCAAATTATATAATTTTACCCTCGCCTCCTTTGAATGAATGATCGTAACTTCAATGACTCCCTCTATATGTTGAACATTTTAGAATCTTAAGAACAGTAGCGCACGAACGATTTACCAGATTCCGCTCTCATTCCTTGTATACAATACTAGTAATAAATATATATATACATAAGTATTAGTGCACAAGGCCAAAAAGCTTTCACGCGTGAACATAAAAATTACAAAACTCGAAAAGAGTGGCGTACCTTGTAAACAAGACAATTTCGTCTCGCGTTTTCCAAACAATCGATTTCTCGACGTTCGATCGATATCGAGGAAAATATAACGATCCGACGCAACGGTACAAATTGATCGGGGCATTAAATTTGGTCCACTTTCTTGTAAATTGCCGCAATTACCCGGTTGACATTTCTTCTTATTTTACTCGCTCGGTTCGTTTTGTTCGCCTCGGCCTCGCTGGCTGACAATTCGAGAACGTGTCCAGCAACTTCGGGAGTAATTAACGGTCAGGGAAGTCTCAACGGTGACCCCAAAAGCGTGTTTTTCTTCTTCGTCGTTCACAAGTTTCAACATGATTTAGTGGATGTCTATATCTCAATCAAAACGTAAATAAAATAGTGGAAAATTTAAAAAGACGTATTTTTCCTTTTTGCTGAAATCTACTAACGTCACAATGGCTCAGATGTAAATTTTTTCGAGCCAATTAATACAAAGGCACACAAAAAAATTTAGACAGAAATTCTTCAGGTTTTCTTCTAGAAATAGTTCAGGTTTTTCCTTAAGGGGTTAGACCCCCTCTGGAGTGTAAAAAATCGAAGCATTATTTTTTCTTCTCTACTAATAAAGCGATCAAAAATTCATTTTAGGGCTATATTAAGTACATAATTAGGTACATGCAGATATTTTTTTTGTTCAATAAAAAATACAAAATGGCGTCATAAATACACATCGAACACATACGCTTTTTTTGTTGACCATTGATGGGCAACACAGCAATTGTTTAACAGCTACCAGTGGCGCAGCCAAAGTTCCCCCCCCCCCCCCGGGAAGGCCAAAAACAAAAAAAAAAACGGGGGGGAAAAACGCACCAACAAACAAAAAAAAAAATTTGGGTTTTAAAAACGTAAACCAAAAAAAAAAACCCCAAAAAAAAAACACACAAAAAAAGATTTTGGTTTCCACGGAAAAAAACCAACCGGGTACGCTATAAAAAAAAAAAAACCACCAGCCCCGCCCCCCCCCAAAAAAGTTTTCCGGCTGCGCCACTGACAGCTACTAGAACAAAACAAAAATTGTTTTCATTATCTTCATGAGTTTTTCTAAAGGGGTATACAAGATTATTATAAAATATTGATTTTTCGCAAAAAGTTTGAAAAAGGAAAATCAAATTTTACGAAAAAAACGATAGGTATTAATTTGTTCATAAAAAACCGTAATCCGATTTAACCGATCGAAAAAATCAATGTACCGCTTTAGATAATTTATCTAAGAAGCTACAGTCAAAATTTCATGTCGATCGGATAAAAATTGCCCACCAGTTTGAAAAACATGTTTTCGAAGGAAACGCGTTTAAAGTTTCAAGACATTTTTACTTCATGAAATTTTCAAAATACAGGCATGTTAATTTTTTTACCTGTAGTCTGCTATACCAGGACCATATATCATTTCCAAATTATCGATCGGGCCGCAGATGCATTTCTAAAATGCTAGGCTATATATTATACTAAAAATACCGCAGCAGAGCGGTATTTTCAAACATTTCGGAGCGACATAGTTGTTTCACAAATTAGGTTAAAAATAATTTTTTTTTTCAATTTTTTTGCAATTCAAAAACATTTTTCCCATCAATAATTCCTTTTGGATATAATTCTTGGGATGTTTTACATTTAAGCAAAAAAAAATTCGAAAAATATTTTTTTCCAGAGGGGTCTAACCCCTTAAGAACAAAAGTCCTCTAGAAAAGTATCAGATTTAGCTGTAACTTTGAGAACACGAGTCCAGTGTCATTAGTGGTTTGCATATATCTAATACTCCTATATTGCTAGTAGGCGTCTGGAGATGGACGAAATCACCACGGTGCAGACATATATGCGTCTGTCTCTCTCTCGTAACTACTTCGAGTCTTACGCGCATGCCCGAGAATTGGACATGCCTACAAGCGTGCATCAGTTATAGCGTCACACACGACCAATTGCCCCACCAGACTCGTGACGCTTGCGCACAACAGGTCAAGTAATCATTTGCTGTCTCACTTACCCCGTGACACCTCCACTTACGGGCACCAGCAATATATGATATTAGATATATGGTGGTTTGGCACCAAAAAAAAAAATACTAATTGAAAAAAGGTGTACTTATTTTTCCCTAAGAACTGCAGATCTCTTGCCAATAAGTTTCCCCTAGGATTGGAAAATAAGCAAGCTAGGAAATCCTGCTATCAGTTTCCATGATGGATTAGTCCATCCGAATTTTTTACTTCAATCAAGAGCAATTTACTTCGATCGTTCCAATGTCACTGCCACATAAATCGATATATCGTTTTATTGCCTGCTGTTAGCCGTATGTTTAACTTTCTTATCTCCGATGCAAAGCAAACAGTGGATTTGCTGAAGGAGAAAAAAATGAGGAGTGCCTGGGGTCAGGAACCCGCATTTGAGCCAGGAAAATGTCCTTCTTCGCTGTAATCTACAAATGGGGACGTCAACTGTCTCGACAGGCCGTTGATATCGGCACATACAGGTGATCTATACAGGGTGATACGATGGACAATACTCATCAATGGTGAGGTTAAGAATTTTAGAATCCAGAGCAAACATTGTATTATATGTGAAAAAAGTAAAGACGTCAAAATTGGTAGTTTAGATTGACTTTTTAAAAGTTACATTGGGCAAACGGGTCAATGAATCTAATGCTGATCTAAACAGCGCCAGAGTCATGCCATACTTTGAGATATGGAATAATTGTCAGTGATCGAGTTAATATATCACAACCAATCTTAAATTTATATTAACATCTTTGAAGGGATGAAGTTCAAGTTCAAGTTCAAGTTCAAGTTCAAGTTGAGTTAGCTTCTCAAATTTGACTTCTTTGAAGTAATGTTTTCTTATTCACAAAATTTACCTAAAATATCGTAAAGAATCTTCAGGTGTAAATCTACACCTACTTAGATTTAGATAGGTATGTATATCCGTTAACCCTCTTATATTTTGGCAGGTATTTCAAGGACGCCCTGTACATGTACACGTATGCAGCGATTGCCTTGACATCTTGTGATGCTAACGAGCATAAATCCGACTTGTCAGTGAAACGGGATTACTTCCGAGACATCGATTTTTTACCCAGTGACGTCTGACATTATTACATACTTTTGACGGAAATTTGTAGAACATCGACTCTCTATGAATAACTACCGCGAGACGTCAAATTATCATACTGTTTGCGGAGACGTAAACCAACCGGCTTGATTTATGCGACGAATGTAATAAATTGAAGTGGGCACGGACGTACACACGCTAGACGGTTGAGTTTAATTAGATCTGTAGACTTTGGTTAAACGACTGTTTATATTAAGTGTGGCTCGTGAATGTGTCTAACATCTAAACTTCTTCTAAACTTTTTAATCACTCGTCATCGGTGAAATCACGAATCGCCACTAAAGAATCTTGCCCTTTCTGTACAGGTGTCTAAATTAAATAATGAGACTAGTAACGTAGCGCCCCATCTAGCAACATCGCGGAGACGGGACTTGGAAGGGCGGTAAGTTAACATGCACCTTCAGTACAAGTTTGAACATGATAGAGTCATTTGTTTGTTCTTTGTGACTGTTTTCGTAAACCGATTTTTTTTTAAGAGTTTTAAAAATGAGTGACATTGAATTTTGAGCAACGGTGTCCTATCAGGTTTTGCTTCACACTTAGACACAGCGCAACGGATACTTTTGCAAAACCTCAACACGCCACGGATACAGTGTTTTTTCAAGAGCCCAGGTTTTTCGGTGGTTGCCTTCTCAGAAGGAAGATCGAGTCGATTGAAGATGAACCATGCAGCGGAAGTCCTTCATCTTCAAGAACTGATGAAAATATCGATAGAATATGAGATATATTATGAAAATGGTTCCAAAAAACCTTTCACAGGAACAACAGGGTATCAGGAGAGAAAGGTGTCTTGATTTTTTGGAATCGATTGAAAATGATCCCCATTTTATGGAATGATGCCCATTACTGGTGATGAGGCTGTTTGAGTACGACCTAGAAACCAAGCGCCAAACCATGGAATGGCACTGTTTCGAGGGGCTACCGGGGTGTAACTCCTTTTTTTGGTGTGGGGGTCTTCGGGGGTGAAGACTGTCAAGCGGTGGACTGTATGGGGTGAGGAGAGAAAACTACTGCGATTCATTTCAACACTTTACTTGTCGTCACGTGGAGATCCACTATGTACATTTAATACACTTGTAATATACGTGTCCTTCTATTATGTGGCTGGACGAAGCCGTGCTAAACAACTTGAACTGTAACTATATTAGACTGCGACTATAGCTCAACTGTACTCTACTCTACTAAAACTAAGCTGGAACTGTACTAAACTGTGTACTCGACTCAACTAAAACGAAGCTGACCGTTTGCCTCGGACCTTACGTTCTTAGCGCACGCGCTTTATTATCTACAATGGCGCTGCTTACCGCGCGAATTATTTAAATTATGATTTGAATGAACCAATCCTCAACAGGCACACTTCAAGCTCTCCAAGACCTAAAGAAGCAAGAATAAGCAAGTCGAAGATCAAATGCATGTTGATTTACTTTTTTGATAGCCAGGGAATTGTCCACAAAGAGTTTGTGCCTCCAGGCCAAACAGTAACTCAACACTTTTACAGAGAGGTTCTTGAAAAAATTCGAAAAAGGGTTATGCGTGTGAGACCAAACATCAAGAACAACTGGATGTTGCATCACGACAATGCGCCTTGTCGCAGAGCCATTTCAGTAAACGAGTTTTTAGCCGGTAAAAAACATCCTCTGGCTCCTTAGCCTCTTTATTCGCTTGACTTGAGTCATTGTAACTTTTTTTCTTCCCGAGATTGAAAAATCACCTCAAGGAACGTCATTTTGGGACTATAGAAAACATTCAAACGGCTGTAACCGACCAGCTGAAGGCTATTCCAGTATATGAGTTCCAGCACTGCTGAATGAGGGATGGAAGAACCGTCTCCAGCGCTCTGTGGCTTCCCAAGGAAGTTATTTTGAAGGACACAATTCTGAATTGTAATTCTATTTGAATAAAAAAATATTAAAAAGTCTCATTAATTAACTTACACACCTCGTATACATCAGAATATTTAGTTAAGTTCGCTTACGATGACACGACATATAGGCAACTCGTGTAGCGTGTGATGGGGTTGCCTCAATTTAATCTGACGCAGTAGTCCTGGGTCAGTCGGTGCTATTGTATAACCTACTCTGTATGCCAGTGGCGGCTCGTGGGTGTGTTACATGGATGGGCACAGGGTGTGCAGTAGGATTACTCATTAGCTATCAATGGCGCCGCAGGCGAAAATTTTTACAATTTTCAAGGTCATGCGTTTTACTGACACTTCAGAATATCAATGAAAAATTCTTTTATACAAAAATATAGACTTTCACAAGAATAATTTTTGGGATTTGATAGCTTTTTGAAATAATATTTAGTTACGAATATTGAGGGCTTAAATATATTAAAATAATGGGTGGCAACATGTAAAAAAAATTTGATATAGGTGTCTTACCGTTATTTGTAGAGGAAATCATCTAGCCTGACCATATTTCTCACAAAAATGTTAATTGCCTTTTCATTAAAGTCCCGGATTTGTTTCACAACATTTAATACAATTAATTATTTGGTTTAAAATATACCTGTTTTTATCCACTTTTTGATTGTGACGTCTTTTATATTTTCACGATAAGCACTATCAAGCTGTTGCTTATGTCTACGTTTCCCAACACACAAAAATCTTATGTTATGTAAATGTTTTTCATTGTAGCTAGCATGTTTCTTAGCTCGTTCATTTAAATGTTTTAAATCACTCACCCCTTCTCGAGTACATGCACTTATGTTGCCACCCATCACTAAACAAATAAAACAAAACAGTTTGTTTCTTTTAGGACACCCACATAACCACTTAAATCTGTCGTAGACACTACTATTAAAATTTCGTGAATTATTTCGCGATTTTCCTACGTCTGTTTTGGAAATAATCAAATCGGGTATCGGCCTTCCTAACCGTTTAATTTCCGTTCGGATCTCGTATGTAATATCTTTATTAGTCAATAAAAAGTCCACCGAATTCATTTTGAAACGTTTCACAATCAAAAACAGTAAAAACACACTTATCAGCGAAGAAAATAAACAATCACTAAAAAAGGGCACTCAACAAGTGTGACCCGTTCAGCTGATTTTCGAACTATTTAACGACGTCTGTCTGCTGCAATCGTCTCCAAATTTTACCAGTCACCGAAAAAGCCCAATTAAAAACGAGGGCTGGCAAACTGCGCGCTGGCCATGCGCGCGAAATGCGAGGATTTCAGACTACGGTGGCTCGATGCTCGGTCGATAGTCTGTCATATATGTATATGTGATAAAAATCATTATTTGTGGTATAAAAGGAATAATAATTAGAATATGGATAGTTTGTTGTATACAATTAATTGATATTATTGTAAACAGTAATTTATAGTAAATTAATACAAAAGTAATATTTTCTATTGGAATTGACCAGCTGCCACTGCTGTGTGTAATATGTTGAACAGTGTGATATAATTTCATAATAAAATTTGGCAAACGTATGAAAGGCTACTAATTCCTTCCGTGTACTGCATTTATGATGTGTACGAAATTTCACAATCACTGTGTTTAAATGTTTACATCTAACTCAGTACGTACATTAGGACGTTACAAGCTATATGTATGTGTAAAAACTTAGAAACTATAAATGTTCCTTCTTGTTCTGTTAGTTCTTGTCTCGTACTATTGAGCTTCTCTTAACCTAATTACGATTTGTGGCTTCTTCAAGTATTATGCCTCATATTTTCGTTAGATGTTTAATTAAAAAGCAGTAAAAGGATTTAAAAATTTAAGACCGTGTAGTGAACTGATCCGATTAGTTGGTTTGGGATTTTTCCTTGACAGACAGTGACGCAGCTAAAGGGCTGGAATAGGGATTCTTGTACAGTGCCCTCTCCAGCAAATTCACAAAAATATTCATTGAAATAATTATAAAATACATTTCTATAAAGTAACCAAATATATATATATATAAACGTTTGAAGAAAATATTGATTATTTTCGTGTCGCAATATTTTTGACCACCTGCGTATCGAACAACAAACCGAGGTCGTTGCCATCAGCCGACCGATCTCAGCAATAGAGGAGGGCCTTTTTTCCTGATAAATCATTTGCGGATAATGGGTACTCCCTCATTACAGTTGTGCAATTTTCATTTTTACGATCGAACGACGAGATAGGCCGACGAGACCAACGAACATGACATAATAAATGGAGGATAAATACGCCTATTAGTGCCCGGCAGAGAGATTAGGAAGACGGCCCCCTCGTCGGGACATTCCTGCCCATTGTGCCTGGGATTCGATTTAAATCTCAAGGTCAAGGAGCTCCATGGCGATTAGTCGTTTGTGTCAAGAACCCTGCGGCGTCGATGAACTCTCCAAAATACACCATATCCCTTTAATTTACTTCCGTTTATAAAATAAATTACGATCTAAAGGCGTTTTTTTTTTCGGTAAATTTAAGATTTAATTGGCTTCTGTCACTTTGACAGTTTTAAAATAATACCAGTTTAGACCAACTCGACCAATGATTAGGAAGTATTAGAAAATATATTTAATGGCTCCATCTACCGGTTGACTATTTTTTAACAAAAAAATCTTAATAGAAGGTAAAACAATATACTTAGCGTTACGCTACCTGGTTGTCGCTCAACAAACTAATTACTTGGCCATCGTTTATTCAAACGTCCGTTTGAGTATTGTGTTTTGAAAATTTTCCGTTTATATTTATGTTGTATACATTAAAAATTATATGTAATATTATCGTTATTTCATGTATATTATAATTAGAATGAATCACTATTGTTTTGTAGGTACCTCGTGGTTCGTCCTGGATTAAGAGGGATCCCCAGTTAACTTTTCATATATTTCCTTTGTAGAAAAGTATCAAGTCTGCCTGGTAAATAAATTTGGTCAAAAGGAACATATAGACAGCAAGGCTTGGATATTAAAACTGAGGATAGGTCTGTCAGTAAATACCTGTCAGTAAATTTATGAAAGTCTGTTCTCTTCATTTTGCTGAGGAAGATTACTTTTATCGATGTAAGTTTTATTATTTTTAAGGGTAATGTAGAGATATTTATAATTATTATTTTCTGTTTCAGCTAAGGATTCAAAAAAGCGGAAGATACTGAAAAAAACTGCAGTGTCTTCAAATTCATGAATTCATGAATGGCCTTCATTCAGAACATGTTCACTCTCATATAAACACTTTGAAATTACAGTGCCATCTAAATATTCCATACATTGTCTGCCATTTAACTTAAAAATGTTTTCAATTAATATATTAAACAATTTTGTAAAAAATACACATGTATACCTTGAAACTATTTATTCAAATTTTTCAAAATAAACCGATCCAACCTAAAATGTGTCTTTCACAGGTATCTTCTATCAATCTAAAAATCAAAAGAAAACCACTACAAGTATGCTAACAACTTGTAAACAGTAAACCTTGATCAGAAGAGGTTTTTTGAGAAGAGAAAAAAAAAAAAAAAAAAAAAAAAAAAAAAAAAAAAAAAAAAAAAAAAAAAAAAAAAAAAAAAAAAAAAAAAAAAAAAACAACAAAGGACAAAAAAAAATTTCCAAAATATTCCCCCACCGGCGCTGCCATCAAAAATAAGGGGGTTAGCCCAAATTTAGGGTAAATCTGAAGCCTTACAAAACTTTTTGATAATTTACCGATTTTTTGACATCTTCCAACGACCTCCATTTTTTTTATATATCTTATTATTTCGTAGCTGAGGCAGTCATTTTTGATTTTTAGATGGCATTCTATGTTTCTCAAGTTGTTTTTTTGGAATCAGCCCACTATTTTGCATATGACTATATGATGAGGTTAGGTATATAATGAAAATAACATTTGCAGAAAATTCAGTTTTTTCGTAATTTCTTTGGTGAGACATCCTGATACAACCAACAAGTATTTAAAATATAGTATCAACATAATATAAACCAGTAGTTGTCATGAAAACTACTTTACCTACCTTAAGGGGTTAACCGCATCTAGTTTTCAAAATGTCCTCATTAAACCAATATAATTTGAGTTCTTGAGTCACTATTTGACCGGCCCTAATTATTACCACACTTGTCTTTAACGGAACCCCATAAAAAAACTCATAGGGTGACAAATCAGGTAAATAAGTCGGGCATCTGATTTGACCTCCTATGGCTTTTTTTATACGGTTTCGTTATTGTCCTTTTCAAATAAAAAGTTATTAAAGCAAAGAAATGTGTACCATCTTTCTTTTTTAATAAAATAAAAAATGATTCTGTGAATCAAAATATTTATTCAAAATAGTAAAGTGAGAACTGAGGAATGGAATATTCGATCCGCAGTGTCTGGTGGGCACCAGACACTGCGGATCGAATTGTTCTCCAAAGAAGAAGAAGAAGAAGAAGAAGAAGAAGAAGAATAAGAAAAAAAAAAAAAAAAGAAGAAGAAGAAGAAGAGGAGGAGGAGGAGGAGGAGAAGATTTGAGGTCCATTATTAAAATCTCGTTTTCAACATTAATATTACATGCACGTATTATCAATACAGTTCAAGTTCTACAAGTGACGCTACTGAAAAGTCTATTAAAGCCATTTGCCGTAAAATTCTTTCGTAATAATTCATTACGGAATAGTTGGTAGATGTAAATCTTCGGAATAATGGCTTTATAATAGTTCCCGTGGATTTTTAATTTCGCTTTTTTGTATTCGATAATAGTTATCGAGGTAGTTAATATTTAATGGTTTCGAGAAAATGCCTAAACTGCCGCCGATTAATCAAAAATGTGATATATTACCACACTATTTGGCGGCCAACTCGTGACTATCATCTCAAATGATCGCAGAGGCCGTTCTTCGACGTGTCTAATTAATGACGGTTGCTAATTGATAATTTTGTCCTAGAAAATTATCTATGTTATAAATAGTTGGCGAAATGTCGAGCTCCATCCAAATGGGCAACTTCATCTTGACTGGTCATGAACGATAACGAAGGTCCTTTTCAAAGATAAATGCCACAAGAGATTGCATCACGATAAACATATTTACTATAAAAGAGGAAGACGATCGGCTCTAAGACGTTTAAGTCACAAGATGTTTCTAAATTTCTGTATAGTTGTAGGAACCATTCCTTCAATAAATAATTGTCTACGTAGCATTAAAACTGCGAATATTCAATAACCTTTCAGTTAAATTTTGAACTATAAGATCCACAATAATAAATAATGTTCCAGTTGAGAATATACGGAAGCCCAACTGAAGCTTGTACCATTTGGTAATCAATGTGGTACTCAGAAGTAATCTGTTTGCTTACGGATCTATGGATTTTATCGATTGCAATGCTCAACTCAACTTTTTTACTCTTTGTCGATTAAGCAAATATTTTTTTCTGGCTGTCCTCTCAGGAATTTCTTACCATCATCAGTAGAAAATCCTTCACAGGACATTCTCTCGCCAAAAAATTGAAATTTGTAGGTCAAGAACAAATCCATGGAGCCATCAGTCACCGAATACATATACTGTGATGATGTGAACTTGTACAACGTTGGAACTTCAAATACCTATGCATAAAGCTTGTCTGGAATCATCAATGTATAATTTTCCGGTGATTTTTATCATTAGATGAGATGAGAATTTCATTGAGTGAGCACTTAATGCACACTGCAGTCGTTGGTTTTGGCGGTGCAAGGACTGGTCAATTCATAACAAATGCGGATCGCCCCACCACGTAATCACCGACCCGTCCGCTGATTGGGCCGTGCCTGTGTGGCAATTACATCTGTCTTATTCTATCCTTCAGTTAGGTCTTACCTCCTTCCCTTTTTCTTTGCTGACTATTTATTTCATAATACGCCCTGTATATCATCCCACATTTTTTCAGCTGGACCAGGTTATACGCTTAATCTGCAATCTTCTACTTTTCATTACCATCATCTTTCCCAAAAAAAAGAACAGCTAGTGCAAACATTTCAAACGTAATGATGTCCATACAAACAATGTTTTTTGTAAGACGTATTTTGGAATCTGCATTAGATGCGCTCCATGTAGTACATTTTTTTTATTTAAAGGATGAATAGTCAAAGTTGAGCGATGGCATTAATCAAAACCTTAAACATGTAATTCAATTTTTTTTAAGTACCTACCGTAACTGTAGGCGTAAAAAATTAAAAAGCCAGCGCCACTGTCGAAAATTTTGGAACTGTGCCTTTACTTTTCTGTTGATACGCCGTATTTAATGCGATTATGTTCAATTTGTTGGTTTGTTTTATGATTTTTTGTGTAGCGTTTTATAGTATATGTACATACAATATGTACATATATCAAGGTTTATCGTTTATAGGTTTGTAAGTCATAATTTTATTGGTTTCTTTTGATTTTTTAGTTTTGATAAGGTACATTTTTTGGTTGGATAGGTTTATTTTGAAAAAGAAAAACCATTTTTCTATAAGGTATTTCACCAATTTTACAAAAGTTGTCGTATCTGGAAAACCAAGACACATTCATTCATTTTTTTGTCACATAATCAATCACGACCTGGTCTATAATCCCCTTTCGGCCTGACGATGCTTTTTGGCACACCCTGTATATGTATTTCCTAGACTTCTAAAGAACCATCCTAACCTTGACTCCTCGGCGTCTTTCTTCTCGCCCTTCTTCTTCAGCTTGACGCATCTCGTGCTCCGTCACTCGTTGTCACTGTCCTTCTTCGAACAGGAAAAACAGATCGCGCGGTATGGTCCGTCTTTCTCGCGGCACTTTTCGCGGGCACGGAACGCATTCCGTTGCATGTGCAGCGCAGAAGGGCGGCGTATGCACGTGGGGCCGACGTCTCGGATGCACTAGGACGCAAAGGCGGGTTACGTGGGTCGATCGGCGCGTCTTCTTCTTCGGACGGAAGGTCTCGGTCAGCAGGACGACCGAGAGTCGAGATGGCCATGGCACGACCCATGATGCGGTTTCGGTGATTCTAACCAAACAAATACACTCGATTCCCTCTTAAGTCACCAAATCCGTGCGTCATCTTCTCGCTTAAGTCGCGAAATTTATTCTCTCATAAGTCAAGTTTAAAAGCAATCATAACCTCAACTTTTTCGTGGTTTTAGTTGCAAAAAGACATTTTTCGATATGTACCACAGCACTTTTTATAATGAAAAATGAGCCAGCTGAACGAAAAAAATCAACGTAAGTATACCCAGTCGTGCGTGACAAAGTTCAATTTTCCGCTTGAGGGAATATTTTAAAGGTTAAATATTTTAAAAGACACCTAACCTATTTTAAAGGTTAGCTGTCTATATTTAATATATTACACAATCATTTTTTCAATAAAAATTGTACATATTCATGCGAGAATCCAATTTCCAAACGTAGTCCTAAAACTTTTACAGGCGGCGACTTAAGAGGGAGAGTTTCATGACATAATAGGGAGAAACGTGGTGACATAAGAGGAAATGTGAATTAAGCGAAGGTGACTTAAGAGGGACTCGAGAATACTATTATCAAAAGCGGTACTTGTAATCATCCAACGTTTTGAGAGTTGCTTCTTTATTACCTACATATATTTTAAAGTCAAATGTAGTGTATTTGGATTAAGTTGAAATTTAATGAAAAGAAAATAAGCCTTGATATTCTGCAGTAGAACAAAAAATATTACTAATAATTTTCTAAAATCTGTTAAAAAAAATGTAAAAATGCGTAAAACCGAATGTTACGAGTAGGGTCAGGGAAGTGTGCCACTAACATCAGTACATTACTATGTTTTACCATCTACAGAGGACAATGCACGTGTTACTACTATTTCTATCCTTTCAGCCGTTGTTTGCAAAACCCGTTTACTAGCTATCAATATCGGGGGCGACATATCTGAAACACCTAATATTCGTATCAGAACATTAACGTCCTTATTACATCAAAAATCGTTTGTTTCGTCCACTGTCAGCCACATCAATTTATTTCGTATGTCTTCTTTGATATTTCCCATGACACGTTGATATGCCTTCTGTAAATATGTTTTACGCAATGTATGGCTACTAGGCAGTGGAAAATCGGATAAATATTTGGCAAAGAAAAAACATCTAAAATAAATATTGTCGACCACCACAAATCAAACCAACATTCCTCTTTTGTAACAGTATCAGTAATATTTTGTTGTTGGATATTCGAATCTAAATGTCTTTCACAGTCTCGGTGTCTACGAAATATATATCGACGATTGCAAGGAATACATAAAATACATATGTGATCCGTCTATTGTACAAAAAATCAACACAAAATTTGATAATATGTAAATACACTACACGAACTCACGAGTTAGTCACTCACGACACATACAATTATTTTGAACTCGGCATTCTATTCAGGTTAGGCAAACCATCTTTACCAAGCGTGACGTGACGCAAAACCATGACACAGATCGCAATATTTTCCAGGGGCAATCCCATAATAAAGACATAGAATGTCAAAACGGCTCCAAATAGGAGAACGATTCAAATATGCACGGACAGTCAGGCGGCCTTGATGGCTATTCAATCCAGCAAGGTCAAATCGCGACTCGTCCTTGACTGTAAAAAAGATTCTAAATGATCTGGCCAGTTGCAATAGAGTGATACTCACATGTGTACCGGGGCACTCAGGTGTCCCGTGAAATGAGGAGGCCGACAGACTGGCCAGAGTAGGATAAATAGGGTACCCCATAGGACCTGAACCTATATTAGGGGTCCCCTATTCAATGGGGGGTGTCAATCATGAAAGAGCTACTAAATAAGGAGTTCGAAAAGTCATGGCAAGAAGCCCCGGGTATGAGGCAGGCGAAGACCCATATTATTGGGCCTTCGTTCAAATTACCTCTCTCCTTAAATTACTAAGTCTCCTAGGTATGAACCGAAGAGACATTAGAACGGTGACAGGACTCCTTACAGGCCACTGTCACCTTAAAAGGCACCTCCACATGATAAGGGTCATAGATGATCCTGAATGTGGATGGTGCATGGAGGATGAGGAGACTGCATCTCACATCCTCACAGAATGCCCTGCAATTGCAAGGGTCAGAGAACGGCATTTTAGGAGCTGTGTTCTGAACCCAGAGGACGTTAAGAGTATTCACTCCAGGAAAATATGCGCCTTTGCAAGAGAGGTCGGCATACTTGGGTGAATAGTCATGGAACGTGGGTGCACAATGGGCCTGTCAGGCGGCCTAACTGCATGGGTTTTCCCGCCCACTTCTTTTTCATTCACTCATTCATGTCCGAACGACAATTATAATTTCTCAGCGAGAAGGAAGGCATTCGTACCTCTCTCGAGGTAACACCGCAGTAAACCACCCGGCAAAACTGCGACAACAGCGCAATAATCGTACAAGATAACAATTAACTTCACCGTTTTACTGCGTCATCGTGGGATAATTTGTGTTATGGAAATGAGCGTTGGACCTGCAAAGAGGGTGATTAGATGCAAAGTAACGTATTGTGGACATAATTTTTCTCGGACTGGTTCTATGGCTCGTCGCAAAAACGGAGAACGGAGTAGTAACAAGTAGAAGGGATAGTCTGAAGTGAGACAGCACCAGACAATCCGAAAATAATTTACTAACTTAAAATCTAGAGTAATCATTGTGCAGCTAACATTCTGTCAAAATTTTTGCAAGTATTGGTTCAATTTCGATATGAATCTGTGAACTGCATAGTAAGATACGTTCAATAAAATTTGAACTCAAAGTAGGCTTTGCCATTTCAAACGTACGTCGTATATATGTAGATTCGGGCCTAAAATCGTTGTTTTGTGATCTGTCGTTTGACAGCTTTCCAACTGGCAAGGTTAAAGTTCTACTCCAAAACAGTTGTGTAGATTCTATGACAAGAGTCCTACTTCTGAAACGCACGGAAGTTTGAGGAACAGCGGACGTATTTTCTTGAAGACTGTTACTTGAGTCAAGAACAGTTTCCAGATGTGGTTGTGAATATTGACTGCAACAGTCTAATGGTTCTCTTCGCCAGATTATTGAACTGTTTAGGGAAACAAGGAGTGTGGAATGAAATAAAGGTGGTTGCTGTCTTACAATACGAACATGGGAGCATCTTCTGAAGTTATGAAATATGCTTCCAAAACTTCTGTGCGTATTCTATTGGAGCTAACTAGTGTGCCTGTTGGTTCCTGCCACACTCTTTTACAAAAAGACGTACACTTGTTTCCCTACCATTTAATTTATGGGGAAATTGTTTAATTAATAAGGAACTTCCAGAAGTCGATTATCCTCACAGAGCATACTTTTGTCTTGCTGTGATGGATTTTAAATAGGTAATCTTGGTCAACAACCTGAACAAAATTTCTCTCTTCAATAGTTTCATCTTAGTAATAATTCGCAAAATATGAGAAGCTCGTCTTCAATTAATGTCATTTTCAATTAACTCATTTCAGATGACAAAAAAAAACGAAGTTGCTGGGATTTGAAAGGCAAAAACTTTCTATCAGCTACCTATTTATATGTCATATTGGAAACAATTTGTCTAAGATACATATGTCCACTTATTCATGGCCAGCTTAGATAAGATTTTTTTATGGATTATGGTTGTAATTCAACCATAAGATTAATAAACGCGCTGGTTGTGTCGCATGAGGCTGTCCGGTTCTGGACGGTCAGAATCGGCGGGTAATTATAATTCATGTAATTGCTTTAAAGAGCTCGAAAGCGTGGGGTATCCTCTCCTTGAACCGCGCTTATCTGAGTTCATCTTCCCGTTTTGACGCCTGGAAAAATGACGCGAGGGTGTGGATTTTTCCAGCGCAGCAGCTGCATCCTTTTTATTGCTCCCACGGCTTCGCACAGGGACGGCTCAGCTCGAGAAACATGAAATAGACAAGCTTCAATTCCTTTCATTTTCACGCTTACACTTTGACGAAATGTCAGATAACGTGCAAATAACATTTTTTTCTGATTGATCTGATTAAATAATAAAAACTAAAAATACATTGACAGTATTATAGGTGACTTGCTCTCAGCATGTCACATTTAAACAGTGTTATTTTGACAAGCTATATAAATTCCGAGGTATTTTGACCTGCTGAACATTATGGTGTTGTCAAAATATGGCAATATAAAAGCCAATATTGGGAGGAAATTGCCCCAAAATGACTCAATTTAAAAAAAATTGTTTTGATTTCTCTTCGGACTCTCAAAGTTTGTATACCTTTCAGAAATTCAAGGCTTGAGGCCAAGGTTGGACAAGACTTTATGACATGCGTCCAGATACGTCGAAAATAATGTCAAAATACAGTATTGGAAAACAGTAAATTGATGACTTATGAGCTAATTCAACGCAAAATGAAATTATATGTCTGGTAACAGTAGCAAAATGTCATAAATTGAGCCATTTTTGGGGCATTTCCTCCCAAAATTGGCATTTCGAAGGATCTAGGACAACGTCATGATCTTCAGCGGGTCAAACCACGTCAGAAGTGATGTATAATATGATAAATGGTAGCTAAAGTTATCAAAGTCTCTAAGTTCCGCAGTCAGGGCACATTTCAATAAATTGCCGTGGCAGACAAGGGGTTAAGCTCAGATGAAGCGAGAAAGGCTTCTCGTTCTTCGTTACTGACACGTCAAAATTTCCATTTAGAGTGCTTTGGGAGGTCATTTGGCAGTTACCGACTTTGTCAGACCTCCAAAACAAGTCTGATTCCATTAAAATACACTAGAGAGCGATAGCATGAGGGTAACGCCACATATTATTTTCTATGGATAATGGTTGTCTAAGTAGTTCTGGCCGTTCTGGGACACCCGGTATACTATTATCTCCTCCATCAGATCTGTCCCTTCGGCGAGGAGTCCGAATCGTCTGTCGCGGTGTATATTTAAGGCCCGTTAGTTTATTAGCGACAGGTTAGTTTATAAATGCCGGGCGCATCGTACGTGCTGCGTTCTAGGCAGCCCTCTTTTTTAATTTCCCGCGCGACTAACGACGGACAGCGCGCCCGCGGCACCATTATCAGGGCCCTCTCGAAACGTATCTTCATTAAATACACGGCTGTCGCTCTAAGTAGGCTGATGGCCAGTTAGAAGATTGTCCCGCCTGTAATTAAATCCCGGCCGGACGTGTAATCTGGATGCAAATGGGGAGAACGGTAAATAGGGCGGATCTTAAGCCTCAAGTGCGGGTTTGGCTTACTTACAATTTGCTGCAAAAAGTGATAATTCAAACATTTTTTTCTATAGAGCGTCGGTTCCTGCTTTTCGGCATGGGTTCCTCAGAATCTGAGATTTTTTTTATATTGAAACACCACCAACGCTCGCAAAAAATTGTCCAAATAATTGATTGGTGTAATGGTGGTCGGTCGATCACCGAAATCGGAAGCATTCGTCGCGTTCATCACACAAAGTGATCACTCAGCGATCAGTGATCATGACATTTGAACGACACAATTTTGACTGATCCGTAGTAATTGCTCATTTGTCAGCAGACATTTTATGTAGCAAAGAATCGTCTCTTGGTACATAACACAGGCCAACAAAATTAGGCCGACCCTCTAATCTAAACCAGAATAAATTTTCCAAAGGTTTTTTGATGAGCTGAATCCGAATCCGAGATTCAAATCTCTCAATTGGCTCTGGTTTTCGAAATAACCTAACCTAAAAATGCAAAAATAATGATTTTGGTCTATATTTGGGATTATGTAGCATCGCAATTTTTTTTCTTTCCCAAAAAAACTATGAACAGCTTCTTAAAGTACAAGCCTTTCTCTTTTTGTCGTTGAATTTGCTCAATTTCTTTTTTTTCCGTTGAGATCTAGCATTTTGAAGTTTTTATGTTTGTGGATTTCTCTATATTTGAAAACCCATTAAGGACTACGTGTACATCAAACAGTTGATTGGTTTTTTTATTAGGAAACACTGAAAATGTTTGAAATTCAATAGCAGGTCTTTTTACATAAGAAAATATTGACCTGTTATTGAAACACTAAAAATGTTTGAAATTCAATAGCAGGTCAATGTTTTCATATGTAAAAAGACCTGTTCGTTCAGAATCCAAGGTTTGGAAATCTGACCTTGGATTCTGAACGAGCAAGTCTTTTTACATAAGAAAACATCGACCTGTTATTGAATTTCAAACATTTTCAGTGTTTTCTAAAAACCAATCGAATATTTGATGAATACGCGATCCTTCAATTATTATAATAGACAAATTCACAAACTTTCAAAATGCAAATCAAAAATCAAAAAAACAAATTTCAAAATGCGATATCGCAGCGAGAAAAAAATATATTTGAGTAAATTCGACGTCATTTAAAAGGGCAAGGCATGTACTTTAAGATGTTGTTCGTAGTTTTTTGAGAAAAAAAAAATTGCGATGCTACATAACCTCAAATATAGTCCAAGATCGCTTTTTTGCACTTTTAGTTTAGGATATCTCGAAAACCAGAGCCAATTGAGAGATTTGGACCTCGGATTCGGATTCAGCGCATCAAAAACATTTGGAAAAATATATTCTGGTTTCTGGGTTAAAATCTTGTCGGCCTGTGTAATTGATATTATTGTACTCCAACAATTTCCGTGTACTCCTGACATATTGACACGAAGCGAGCCAAAATGTTATATTGCCGTTCTGGTGATGAATATTAATAAGATCAAGCATTTTCGGTAAACGAAAGTACGAGTATACTCCAGAGTAAGCCCAGCATCCACGGCTTCTGTCGAAACCGGCCAACATAGTATCTGAAACTCCAGCCTCAGAAATCTCGCACCAGATTAAAACTTGTAAACAAATTTTGCTTTTGCTTTGAATTTTACTTTACGGTATGGTATGGAATTTTTTAAAAGACTGTCACACTCTTATTTTTCGACGAAATTCAAATTTTATTTTTTAACGCATAGCTGAAATGTTGCCATTAAACGATGCATATTGGAAATTACGAAAAAAGTAATCAGGTGCGAAAAATTAGGTCAGTTAAGCACTCCTGTAGACGGCGCGAGAAATTGTCCATATTCCTTTGAAGCATTTCACGTGGAACTCTTCGAATTTCTCGGATGGTTGTTTCTGAACGGGCTTCAAGTGTACGTGGTTTGTTTATGTATACTCGAGATTTAAGGTAGTCTGACAAAAAATAGTAAAAGGCGACAGGTCTGGGGACCGAGGAGGCCACTCCACATCTCCATACAACGAATTCAAACGACCTGGGAAATGTTTCCCTAAAAAAAAAAAACATTGCTGCTCTGGATGTATGGCAAGTTGCTCCATCTTGTTGAAACCATACAGTATTGAGGTTAATGCGTCGTCTTCTTAATTGCGGCAGAAAAAATCATGTAACATCGCTAGGTAGCGACCTGTGTTTACAATAACTGTGCGTTCGTTTTCACGATTTCATTATGGTATCGAACTTTGGAACACGACCGTGATGGCCAACGGAATTCGAAACCATCGCTGTGTTTGAATCACAGAACGGCCCGGACCCTGTACTTATCATCCAATATCATCACACGGTTCCTCACAAAATGCCTTCGTCCCAAAGCTCTGCAATATTTAGTCATTATTTAGAGCTGTACCTGTATTTGGGACTCTTCTTTCTTTTCGATAACATACACCCTTTCTAGATAATATTCTCTAGACGGTCTTGTTCTAGACCCCAAAACGGCGACCAAGCTTTCGACTAGAGATTCCAGCTCTTCTCGTGGGGATTGTACGCCTATTTATCCTATTTTGTGTCAAAATATGGGGATCCTTCACTATCTTTCAATTATCGCCAAATTAGTGGAATGTATACCCTCTTCACATTCTCTTATTGTTCTAAAAGTTATTGAATAAATTTGGCATTCATCAACCATCAACATAAAGCAAAACATGATTTGTTTACCAAGTTGATGGTAACATACATGATGATATCAAAATCGGGTAGAAAGTTCAAGGCAAACTGTTTCTCAAAACGTTTGTCCCGTTATTTATAACCTAAAATTGTTGAGTGTTCTAGGTATCTAAAAAAAATTCTTGAATTCAAACCGAGAAACGTACATGTTTCTTGGACGTCGTAGTAAATATTTTCTGTTGCGAAGTACCGTGTTGCAGTTTTAATGGCGATTTTAAGTGTAATTTTCGCTCGGCAATCTATATTGCAACATCCACGGCGTCCCGAGACTATTTTACCGCTTTATGACACTAGGCGGGCACGTAATGGCCCACGATCGTCCGATAAATTAACCCGGAAAAAAACCTAACGAAGACGGTTGCACAAAGGCTCTGCGGCCTGCATAGCCTCACGACCGCGTCTCGGAATATTTTTCTACCCGCCAGTGGCGTAGCGCGGGAATTTATACAACTAACGACCCCGAAATTAATAGACTCGACACGTATCGCGCATTTATCTGCATAAGATGCGTTTTGATCAAACACGCTAGGCGCAAAAATTAAGGAATACATAAAAATCCCTTTACAGATGGAAATTGGAGCTCCAAGTTTCTAGTTTCTGAATCTTGAGTTGTAATTTTTTTTAGTCACCAGTTTTTGAGTAATAATAAGAAAACCATAAAAAAAACATTTTTGCTGGTCTGTTAAAAGGTCCACGGACTTAATTTTTTTTTAATAACCAATTTTATGATAAAGCTCTTTTTGACAATTTAATTGTCTTTAATTTGACTTATTTTCGAGCCCTGTATGGCGATTTTTCGCTGTTATCGCCGTTCAAAACAAAAAAAAAAACATTTTTGACTTTGGTAATCAATTCCTCGGAAAATAATGAACGTACAGAAAATTCAAGTAGGGTTTGGAAAACTGCAAAGTATGTTTTCAAGTAAGGAAGAGTCTGAAACAGTGGCCACGTAGGAACAATGGCCATTTTCGTGCTATATTTTTATTTATAAGAGTAGAGGCTACCACCACTGCAGATGAGTCTAAGGAACATCCTAAGAATAATAACAGAGTGGTATCCTTGGGTTTCAAAGTTTCATCTTTTTACATTAATTTAATTTTAGATTGACCACAAAGTGAAATACAATCAGCGATGAAAATTTTGCATAGGGAATAAATACATTCATATCGAAGTGAACTAATAGTGACGATTTGTACCTAATACATACTGTATAAGTTATTTTTGACTGTATTAAACAGCTTTTGTTGTTACCCATTGTTTCGAAAATCATGTGGTTGATGGTACAGTGGTCAGGTTAAAAGTAGGTACAGTGGTACATACTACTTTATTATATTAAGGGATAACACCACTCTAGCGGTCGGAAAGACGCCCAATTTAGATAATTTATTGTGGGAGAATGAGAAGAGCAATAGGATTTCTTTTTGAAGGGTTAATTATACATGTATTGAACTATAAAAAAAATATTGTTATTTTCATACAAAATAGCGGCGATACAGCGTATCTTTAAATTTATCAAAAAAGCCCTGCACGGGCGGACAAATTTCTAGAAAAGTTTTAGACCTGGAACAAAATGCCAAAAATATTCTTAATTTATATATTATTGGCGAGAGAAGTACGTAGGGATTTTTTAAATTATATTTTTTGTAGAAACTGTGCACTAACGAAAAAAAAACTATTTTTCGCCCTAAAAATTCAGCAGTAAATTGTTTATAAAAATATTTACATTCTATCAAAAAACGGCTACGTACTTTTATTGAGAATATAATTGATAAGCTACTATTAAAATTTCACCTCGATCGATGTAACGGTCTTTGATCAATGTGTCCGCCCAGTTCGAAAAAAGTCATTTTGAGAAAAATGAATAAAAAAAAACGGTTTTTTGAAAATCCCAGACTGGTGTTACGCCTAATAAGGGATTATTGCTGTACCTCCATTAGAAATATGCCTATTTAGAATGACTGTACCAGGTAAATTAAATGATATTCTTGTTTTCTACCGTTTTGTTAATGTATAGTATTTGTTAACGTTTAGCTGTTAAACTACTTTGCTGTATACGTTTCATTTGTTTTTTAAATATATTTAATCTGCATTATTACTATTATTATTTTTGTGATACATTTTCAACATATATCTTTATTCTGACAAATATCACCCATTTGCATTGTTTCCCATTTTTTAAAGATTAATGGCCATAGTACCATATCCTAATAACCTACCATCACGGTGAGTACAGTGGCCACGCTATTTTAAATGTTTGCAACTCCAAAACTTTAGTTAAAATATTATTTTGTTCACTCTTAGAATGAGAATCTCTGGAGACGCATGTCGAATTTGTCACCTAGTGCTATCAGAGTCTAGAAAAAGGTTAATTCTAGCTTTTATTACAATTTTTATAAAAAAAAGTGGCCACTGTTCCAGACTCTCCCCATCTTTCGGGTATATGTTCGAGGTGTGGCTATTAAATAACCGTACTGCTATCATAACACTTTTTATTCGTTATCAATTACAGTAGCAACTTTTTCACCTTCAATGTACTCCCCTTGGCGATCTCTACACTGCTCCATACGACTTTTCCATTGTTGAAAGCAGTCCTGGAAGAATCTCTGTCGCTGTCGCTTTAACCGCAATCCACATTTTCGAATTTTGTCCCCTTGAGCACCGATTTAACCTTGGGAAATAAAAAAAGTCACAGGGGGCAAGGTAGGGTGAGTATGGTGGATGTTACAACACAGTAATTCAAATTGCAAATTGCAAAAAACACTTTCACAGACAAAGCAGAATGGGCCAGTGATTGTCGTGGTGAATCTTCCATGATTTGGTCTTCCACAAATCGGGTCTTCGTCTTCTCACATGCTCACAAAGGGCCGTCAGAACTTCGATGTAATTTGGATTTGCTCATTTTGACTTTTTTTTGCCTTGACGAGTTCGGGCTCTTCCAATGCATGGATTAGCGCTTTGTTTCGGAGTCGTAAAAAAAAAACGATTCATCACAAGTAATCACGTTTAACAAGCCTGGATCAGTGTCAATATTGTTTAGAATGTCAGTCTAAACAACTTAAACTCAAGATCCAAAAACTAGAAACTGGAGCTTTAAAGAAATTAATAAAGACCAAGACAGTGGCGTGTCTCTTAGGAAAACGTAAAAAATGAACCAATTACTAAATGAAGCGAGAATAATTCCCCGTGTGCGCTTCTGGGAATGGGTCATACTTCAGGAATAGCTTCTTTGGACGATAATAAAGTAATTTCAGTCAACTTACCTTAGTACCATCTTGCTTCCCTAATTATTTATCACATTTTTGTACGGTGATTTATTTATTTTTTGTGTAACTGTACTCAAATTTTGGAACAATTAAACTCAGAAAAATATGACCACTAGTGTAAGACACTTTTTCACTTTTGGGTGAAATCGTGTAATTTCTGTGTGATAAATTTAAGCAATGGTTAAATCTCGGGTATAAACAAATAATTATTGTCGTGAAAAAGACAATCTACTAATATGTTTATATTTAAAAGTAAAAAAAAAACTTACAATAACATGATTACATTACTTATACGTGCCCCCGTAACTGAGATGTTCCAGGATATTTCTTGACATCCCTGAAATGGGAATGAAAGATGAGCATTTCATAATCCCAAACGTTGTCTTGTTATGACAATTATATATTATGAATATGATTATCTATAACTTATAAATTCATGCTACTATCGGTTATATTTCTTTCAGAGTAAATCTAACTCTGACAAACAAACAAAAGTAATATTGATATATAATAAAATTCAACAATCATAACCACGGCAAAGCCGCCTACTGTGTTTTAAAACAGTGACTACGTGTTGAATATAAAAAAATGCAAATGAGCTCGCCGACACTATGGGATCGTCCACATAGTCCCCACATAGTGTCGGAAAAATACAGATATCATCCTCCTTCCAAAGCACTGTGGAATTGTCCACAATATCCCCTCACAGTGTCTGTCCTCTTCCTCGTGGGATCGTCCACATAGTCCCCCACGTAATATCTGCATTTCCAAAGCACTGTGGAATTGTCCACAATATCCCCTCACAGTGTCTGTCCTCTTCTTCGTGGGATCGTCCACATAGTCCCCCACGTAATATCTGCATTTACCGAGCTCTGTCGCCAACACTGTGGGATCGTCCACATAGTCCCCACACAGTGCCAGAAACATATTTATAACTTACAAATATGTCCGTAACACTTTGGGATCGTCCACATAGTCCCCGCAAAGTGCTAGAGATACTTGCTTTTTCATAAAATCATGACTAATATTAATATTGAATATATTATATGACATAAACCGATAATGCATTACATTGTCGAGGAATTCCTGACGAATATTGTATCACATCATTTTAAATAAATCAAAAATAGAATTATCAATCAAACAAAACAAAAAGATATAAAATGCTCAGTGATAAACTCACCCTGTGAATCTGTAGATGATATGTCGGATGCACTTTAAAAAACAAACCGCACCAGTCTGCACAACACAGGCTTATTTAATGCCAACACCGGCCCAAGCTTTCAATATCTAGCCCCAAGTTGGCGTTCATTAAAGCGCCCTCATTCGGTTGACAAATTTACGACCATAACAAAAACATACAGAGCGAATGTAACGTCGTGGTTGTTGTGGTTCAAAATAAGATAATAATATTCTATTCAGCAATGTAAGAAAATAGACTAAACAAGACTGCCAAAAAAAATTTACCTTACACTAGAGAAATAGACTCCAAACTCCCTGTATATCGATATACGAATACTGTCGCCATCTGTGGCAGGGCGGCGCCTATGTCTCCGAGACAATAGCCCGATACCCGCTCACGACTATCAGTCCTCGGCTTTATTACGTTGTTAATTGTTGTAAATAACGACGATAAATCCAGCCTGCGGCGTGCTTCCGGGCACCGAGGCCGCAGCGCCGTCGCCGACTCTGATTTGCGATCTCGCGAAACCAGATATACGCGACATTTCTAATCACGATAAAATTTTATCGATAGCCGCGCGGTAATGCTCCGGATTTTATTGGCATTGCATAAACGTACGATGCACAAAGCGAAATTAGTCTCGTATTAATTCGCCGCGGGCGGCCAGTGGCGGCCCGCGAGGGGGCCAGGCCGATGGTACAAAGGATAGAGTGTAGTAGAAATATACTAATGGAAAAAATTAAAACGTCAAAAAATGTTTCCGAATTTTTAGTGATTTTTCAGAATGCTGTATCTCAGTGAAATGGAAAAAATTAAAGAGTCAAAAATTTTTTGTGATTTTTCAGAATGCTGTATCTCAGTGAAAAATGGTCTTCTCGAGGTCTAAAAAAAGCATTTTGAAGCTTCAAGTTTCTAGTTTTGAGATATTTCGGCAAAAAAATTTTTAGAGCTACATGTTTCGCTCAACTTTAGGAAGTAGTGTGAGAAGAAAATTTTGCTGTTTTTTTTGCTTTTATTTTCAAGTTTACGAGCTTGAAAAAAATGTTTCTAACTTACCCATGTTATGGACCCGATAGCTTGTTTATTCAGCTTCAATTTGCTTTTTTTAAATCTCGATACGACCATTTGTTACTGAGATATAGAACTTTAAATCAAAAAGGACCCTTTTGTCTTTGATCGACAATATCTCAGCAACCAAGGGTAGCACAGAAAATCTAAGGGCAGTTCTGAAAATTGGAATAAACCCCCTACAAGGTTCTGCCGCGGTTTTTGAGGAGACATTTTTTTATCCTTTACAATATATATGATATAAAAGCTTGTCACGAGATTTACTTGTGTAGATGTATTTACCTATTTTATAAAATACATAATACATTTTTTTCTTAGACTTTTTGTGTCAAGATCAAGTTACATAATTATTACATTCTTGTTTATCTACACAAGTAAATCTCGTGACAAGCTTTTATATCATATAAATTGTGTAATGTAATAAATTGATGGGTTTGATTCAATTTAAAGTATAATTTCTTCTTTTTAGAGCATTTAAATAAAAGCTTGTTTTTAATTTTTTTTTTTATTATTAATTTATTTTTAATTTTTTTAGTTATCGTCGTGTTTTTGTATCTAAATGTTTCTCAACCTGTTCCTACTATCCCTAACCTATACCAAGTTATAACTCTTTAAAATTAGTATGGTGGCCATCTTGTTTTTCGCCATTTTGAATTTTTTTTCACCGCCGCTAGAATTTGCCTAGGATATAGGTTGATATTAATTAAGACACGACCCCGGTAAGTCTTACTGTTTAGCCGGACAGTAGTACACCATCTCCTCGAAGGGTTGAATGCAGACGTCAGTTTATTCGTATTCTTAGCAAACCCTTTCATTTGACACCCATATCATGGGAGTGCGCAAAAAATAACTAGTCCGCCATCTTAGACCGTCCGCCATTTTGAATTTAGAATGACATAAATTAGCTAACCATGCATTGTCATCCAAACTAAACGTGTATGAAAAATTTCATCTCAATCGGTTGAGGATAACTACTTTAAAATTCAGTTTCAAGATTTGACCCGAACATGCATACAAACAAACACACAAACAAATATACATGTGTACATTGCAAGTTAAATAAAAGCTTGTAAAAATAAACGTTTTGGAGGTTTTTATCAGTTTTATTAAGGGGTTACCCGCAGTCACGAGCTTACTCTGGACCTCATTTGTGACATTTTTGTTCTCTGAAAGTATGCAGTAGATCAAAACAACAATTAGTACGTTTAAATACTTTATTCTTAAACTTTATTCGCGAATTTTTATGAACATAATATAGTAAAAAAATGGCTAAATGGAGTTATGGCCGTGCGGTGGACACGATTCCTCGGCAATCGGTAATCAGAAACAAACGAGCAAAGTTGCGCTTTATTCTACATCGAATCGGCTAGTGATTGAACGTTGTAAATTAATTTACGGTGATCGCAAAATGGCGACCGTTTGAAGAAATGAGCTGTTTTTTGTCTAAAATTCGACCCTTTTAACCTAAAAAAAAATATCCTAATTTTGGTCAGAAATTAAAATCCTACGTTCAATCAAGAGTCAATGTTATCGCCAACAATTAAAAAAAAAATCATTAAAATCCATTGAGAAGTTTGTCTGTAATCTTGGCCACCGATTTGGAAAATGCCGTTTCGAGAAAAACGCGTTTAAAGTTCTTCTTTAAAAAATTCTTTAAAGTTCTTCTTCTTCTTTAAATAGTTTTTAAAATGATTTCAGATGGCGCCACGATGATACATAATACGTTTTGACCTTTTAAACAGGCCAACAGGCTAGCACGAATAATAAGAAAAGGAGCACCTGGTGGGCTGGCAGCGAGCGCCGCACGCCTGGGTGCGGCGTTCGCTTTGTCGGTCGAGAAAAATAGGTTCCTATTCTCGTACCGACTTTAATCTTTGAAATTGAATAGTCAAAAGACTATTTACATACTTTCGCACTGTGACATTTTCCAAAAAATCGTTTTTTTTCAAATTTTATGACTGCAGGTGACCCCTTAAACTGCTGTTTAATTAAATTTTGCGTTTAAACATTGAACATACTAAACTGAAATATAATAAAGTATACACCACCGACTACAATTATTAGTGAAACGCGATTTTCATCGCCCTGCTTCGTTCGGCCGCCCTGTAAATCGGTCCGCGGTGCAACGCGTGTAATTTGACCGCGAATAAATAACGTTAGAAATAGCCGAGCACGTATTACAAACTGTTAATTATTAATATCTGCAAGGTCGGAGCTTTAAAAGCGGTCTGAGCTCGTGGGGGTTGGATGGCGCGGTAGCCGCACACTGGCATAAATATGCAGTCCCCCTCGGTCTATAAAGTAAGCTGCGACGCAAAAAAGCAAGCGCCTAATAATTGGGTTTAGCCTGTACGGAGAGATCTTAATGTTTGTTGCCGGAGTCTCGGTCTCGGGCGCGGTTTTTTCATCGTTTAGCCGGGTTAATAAAGCTTTACAATATAGCATTAGCAGATTCATAAAACATAGTTTTTATGGAATGGCAGTCGAGGGAAGACAGTGGCGGCTCGGGAGGGGTAGTAGATACTGGTAGTTCCAGTAGTTAAATAGGTACCTCGGATATTTTATAGCTCCAACTACTGTCTTATATTTTATAGTATGAAGGTCAAACTGTAAGTGAATATTTTACTCTTTCGTGGAATTTATTACATTTTTGTTGTAACTCATTTTGTGCCCTCTGTATTTTCTGTTTCATTTCTTCATTTCTTAATGCATCCAAAAATATAGATTTTCTGATTTCATACCATCGCACAGTGGGGTAAACTGGCTATTTAGAAGTGCAAAATTATGTCCGTTCATAATGATAAGATGACTTTGTATTACCTGAATTGAATATGTATAGAGACATCCAAAAAAAAACGTCATCAAAGTTGGCCGAGAAAAAAGACGTATTTCTATTCTTAATCGAATTTATAACCTTATTTACTTGTCAAGACTGTCACATTATATGACAGCCATTGTTTATTTTACAAATTTTAACAGTCACTTGTCAAAAGTTTGACATAACCGAAAAGCTTAGACATGACCTCTATTTCTATCTCTCTCGTTCATAGCCAGAGTCGATGACGTTTTTTTTTTTGAATGTCTATATTAAATAAGTATAAAGAAGGATACTAAGTTTAAATCGGTTTATTTAGAAAAAGGGAGTTAATATAATTTAGACAAAATTTGCATCAGCTTTTTTAATTTAGAAAAAATAGCATTTTTTTTATATTTACATACTTTAGATTTATTTTAATATTTACACAAAAAGAATGTAATAACATTATTTTTATATTTAATTCTATTCAAAAGAAACAGAGTTATATTACAAGATATATATGTAAAAATAAAAAAAAAACGCGATTTGCCCCAAATTGTTATTTGAAATCACTGATTTTCAAATTTAATTTTCTGAATCTTACGTAGACTCTGTTCTCAACTGAGCTGAACTGAAAGTTTTCATTTCTTCTTCAATGTCATCATCTTCGAAAATCGATTTGTTCTGTTTCCATTGTTTTAGTACACATGATTGTGAAATTAATGGATCCAATGTGAATAGTAAATTTTGAAACAAATTTTCGCCGCCATTCTTAGTTTAACGCAATTATTCTCTGCAGCGGACTGTTCCAAATTAAAGAACTTTTTCAGCTGCATTTAACTGCACTCATATTTGGTAAAAAAACTATACACCTCATTCTTAATATTTCTGTAAAAATTAACGTGAATATATACGAATTTCGTAAGTAGTTCATCAAAAAAAATTATTTACACAAACCCTCTTGAAATAAATATTTTAAAATTTCAGAAAAATATATCTTTTGAATGTTATATTTTTATATATTATGTGGATACAGTTATCACAAATGGAATCTCGTATTGAGCTTTTAAAAGTTAGATAGAGAGCTAAAAAATCATGCCATATTTTGACGTCATGCTCAACCTAACAGTTTCCATCGCTTGCCTTGCTTCAAAAGAATCCATTTCAAAAGTAAAAATATAGGTTTCAGCTCCTTTGGACATTTATATTGACATTAAAAATAGCAGCAAAGATCTGTCTATATTTCGTTTTTCGACTTTTGCACTCCTAGATTAGCATTTTGCCCTACTGTGCATTGTCGGCGTCGCCACATCTGGCCTCAGACGGTAACTTGCTAGCTATATTACCACTGACGCATACCACATTTAAATTTCCCACATTTGTAACAGTCGGCACAGACCATATAAACCTTCTGATTTCTGGATTGTTATTGGGCCACCTGTACTTCCTCCTTTGGGAGTTCAACTAAGCCGTCAGCCATCCTAACTTTTTTAAAAAAGATGACGACGTTGCTTCGGGAGACCTTCCTTATGTTGGCCAAGGATGGTCAACGCCAATACTATTGCCGATATCGATATACCATTGCTGTTTCTTTGCTGAGTTACCTTAAAACCTCCTGAGCAAGTTGGCAGCTACTTGTATTACATTTTTCAAACTGGTATCGCCTGTAGCTTGTTGAGTTACTGTTGTGATAGCCAGAGAGCTAGGAAGTCTCTATCCGAAAATGCTCCGACTGTATGCTTTCCTCGCCAACCTATCAGCTTCCTTGTTGGCTCTGGGTGCACGTGGCCGTTCACCCAACAAATAGGCATGTTGTTTTTAGGAGCCGCATCCACTAAATGTGCTAAATGGCATTCCTTTATTGGCATTGGTATCCTCGTTATTTTGTAGTTCTAAATGGTTAGTAGCGTCCAAATATGTAAACCTCGTTTTTGACCTTATTATGATGATTCAAGATCAATCCACCTGTCGAAGAAAATCTAAACCTCGATGTATCTGAATGTTGACACCATCAGCTTTAGTGTTGGACACAACTAAAGAAGTAAAAGTTAAATCACTAAAGAAAAGAGAAGATGAGCCTCTGCAGTCCGACATCGTCCGATAAGCTTTTAGGCTTTGCATTCGCAATATTTTCATGCAACAATTTTGGATTAGTGCCAGCACGGACACTTTACTAAAACTCAGCGTGACACAACACTGCGTAAGAGTCTTACCGCCGATTTATTTTTCGCAAAGGCCGAGGTGGAAGCTCTGTGACCCCACGCGTTTCGATCCTCGACTCGAAAAGACGGTCTCTAAAAAGTCGACACCTCCCAAAAGGCATTAAAAACCGGGTCGGCACCGAATTAATCTGATGGGATTTGTGCGTGCGGATTCGATTCGTCCGAAGTAGACGAAGACGAGGTTCGCATCGAATACGCAGAAGAAGAGATGCTCGAGTTTGTCCAAAATATGTTCAAGACTGTATGCAAATTTTTACTTGGACCTGAAATTCCATTTGAATACCTCATACCCTCGGATTGGGTATGAAGAACGAAACACGATTTTGATGTTTTTTTTAGTGGTAACAACAGGTAACCAGAAAAAAAAAAGGACATGACAAAACACGGTGGCATAAGCATTGGAAAAACTTTGTGTATACATGGAAGAGTTTGTATAAGGTTGGAAAATTTCAGCTATCTAACGAAGTATTTATAGGATGTGTGATATTTATGTATAGACACTGGATTTACTATGACTGTTTTTGTAATAAGTCTTTGGGTCAAAAATTACATTTTTTTGAAATATCCTATAAAATCTAATTTTCTAGTCTTTAGTTAACCCGTTAAGCCCTGAATGGCATAATTTTGACGATCAAGTTTGAATTACCCTACACTGAAATCGAGCCAAAAATTTTTAAAATCACTGTACTCTATGTTTTCGAGGGTGCTCTTTCGAATGGTGATGGTTAGAAATCGAAAAAAAAATAAGAATGGAAAAATCGAAAATAAAAAAAAAACGTTAAACAATTTTTCGGCCCCTGTACATTTTTTTACACGTCTCAAACTGGTTTAGATGGTGGAATAAATGTCTGAAGTTTAATTTGGTATGGTCAGATATGTTTTGAACAAAATTTTTTGGTGAAGCAAAATGGCGGTCAGAGTGAGAAATTTTCTTTTTCAACTTGCAAATTTTTTTCTCGAAAACTATAGACTTGCCAAAAACTCCTAAGAACAAAAATGTCATAAAATCAGTCAAGGAACACGCACACATTTTTTTCAGAATTTTTTGAGACAATTTTTTGATTTTCTGAAAACTCGGAAAATCCAATTTTCCAAAAAATTTCGCAAAAAAATTCTGAAAAAATGTTTGCGTGATCATTGACTGCTTTTGAACTTTTTTTGTTCTTATAAGTCCATTTTAGTCAAAAGTAGATTTTGAAGCTAGATTTTTTTCTCGAATAATATTGACTAGCAAAAAATTCCTAAGAACAAAAAAGTATTAAAAGTAATCAAGGATCACACACCAATTTTTTCAGAATTTTTTGCGATATTTTTGGAAAATGGATTTTCCGAGTTTTCAGAAAATCAAAAAATTGTCTCAACAAATTCTCAAAAAAAAATTGTGCGTATTAGTGACTAATTTTATGATATTTTTGTTCTTAGGAGTTTTTGGCAAAAGTCAATAGTTTTCGAGAAAAAAATTGGTCAAGTTGAAAAAGAAAATTTCTCACTCTGACCGCCATTTTGCTTCAGCAAAAAATTTTAAGATATATCTGACCATACCAAATTAAACTTCAGACATTTATTCCACCATCTAAACCAGTTTGACACGTGTAAAAAAATGTACAGAGGCCGAAAAATAGTTTTTAAAAAAAAATCAGGCCGAAAAAACACGTTTTTTTTTATTTCCGATTTTTCCATTCTTATTTTTTTTTCGATTTCTAACCATCACCATTAAGATCACCCTCGAAAACACAGGGTACAGTGATTTAAAAATTTTTTTGGTAGGTATTTTTAATTCTTAGTGTATTTTTAATTTTTAGTGTAGGGTATTAATTCAAACTTGATCGTCAAAATGATGCCATTCAGGGCTTAACGGGTTAAGTACCTTATAATATTCAGTTTAATGCATAAATGTAAATTTTTTTGTTGTTGTCACTATCTTATAGTAATTGGAAACATTATTTCTCACAAAAAAAATCAGATACATGTCGCAAAAAAGCCTTAAATGAAAAAGGTTTACTGGCATGAATTACATGCCAACGAAAGAAAGTTCACGTCACTTGTTCCACCAGTGAAATCCACATTATTTTAGTGTTAATAACAAACTATTTAAACAAGACCATGTTGACCAGCCGCTCTCCGGTGCTGTAGAGTGTTGAACTCGGTGAAATCCATTCGTGACAATAGGTTTGTTCCAACATGTATTGGAATCAGTTCAGAACTGTACGGAGTGTGCGCAAATTGAATTTGCGTTCCAACAGACACAGAACTGATTCCAGTATTAGTTCAGAGAGCGTTCCAACATCAACCAAATTAATTTCGAATTGGTTCAAGAACGGTGAAATTAGTTCCTGGTTCGAAGATGGAACTGCAAGGGACTGCTTTGTAACACATGCGTAGTAACAACGACTTCGAACATAACGTAATAAAGCCTGAGCATTTGTCTGGCCGACGATAGAAGAATAGGATTGCATAAAGATTTTGTTTTTGTTTAAATATTTTAAATATTTACTATAATTCACAAAATATTTAATGAACTGTTAATCTTTTAAGAAGGTAGATTTACGGTTATGTTCACAATACTGTTTCATTTGAAATTCTTGGTAGAGGGAGAAATCCGCTGTTCCATCACAGAACGGGGATTAGTACTAAACTAATAAAGGGTGGGCCATCTATTGGTTTCTTTTTAAACTGAGTGTTATTTCCACATTGCCGACACTGACGCGCTTGACATTTGACATATATGTGGTGTCTAACCTCCGCTGTAAGAAATGGATCATTTTACGCTTGAACAACGTTGGGAAATATTGAAAAATTATTTTCAAAGTGAATGCTGTGTTGCAGAAACAGTGAGAAAATTGAGAACAATGTTTGATCGAAATAAAACTCCGTCAGGGGTGTGCGTGAAAACCCAAAAACCACGACTCGTCACAGAGCACAAGAACTTAATGTCAGTCGCACTTCTCTGAGGAGAATATTGCATAAAGACCTCGGATTATATGCTTACAAGTTGCAACTTACTCAAGAGGTAAAGGAAAATGACCATCCACTTCGTTATCGCTTCTCCGTGTGGGCTTTAAATGAGTTTGAATATTACGATGTTTAGGACTGTAGGATTTGGGGTTCCGAAAATCCACACGTAGTCATAGAGAAGCCAATGCATCCTGCAAGAGTGACTGTTTGGTGTGGGTTTTGGAGTGGTGGCATCATTGGTCCGTACTTCTTTCAAAATGAAGATGGAAACAGCGTTACAGTAAATGGAATGCGCTACAGAGACATATTAACTGATTTTTTGTAACCGCGATTGTACGATTTGGACTTGGACGAGCTTTGGTTCCAGCAGGATGGAGCAACGTGTCACACAAGCCGTGAAACAAACCATTTTTTGCACACTAAATTCGGTAACCGTGTTATCAGCCGTTTTGGAGACATTAATTGACCATCGCGCAGCTGCGATTTAACACCGTTGAACTATTTTTATAGAGACATGTTAAGGACCGTTGTTACTCCAACGATTCACAAACAATTGACGCACTGAAGGAAAACATCAATCGAGTTATTCGTGCAATAGAGCCTCAAATTTAAAAATATTCAACCATGTAGTTTTAATAGCAATTTTAAAAAAGAATGGTCCACCCTATACTAAGTAGAGCTACCAACTGTTGAGCTTTCTATATACGAGCCCGATCGTATATGAATTGGACCACTAAAATTAATAATACAACTTCATATTTCGGGGGTTAGTTGCTTTTGTTAAAAGTTACAATCAGTGTTTAAAGTACCGGGTTTCTATTCAATTTTAGTCAATTTGTTCCAGTTTATATGGTCAAATAACACAATTGTTTATATGTGAGATCACCTTGTACACAAAAAACTCTCAAATTGGTAGCTCTAATACTAAGTTGACACATTGGCAGAAATAATTCAATACTTATTCAAGAACGGTTTATATATGTTTTATTGGAACAAACCTTATACTTGATTTATTGTCATGTTATGATTTATTTCATGTTATATTCTGTGCTGTGACTCAACATGCGGCACCTGTAAAAAAATTAAAGTATTTATAGTGAAACTGAACACAAGATGGTGTCGTGAGTCACTTCATAAATTTTATGTGCCAGTTTTCAGCGTATTATATTGTTGTGGAACATTATATACAATTATATTTAATTACATCAAAAAGAGAGTACAAAAATTCACTTTTCTACTTACAATCAGTAACCGTTTCATTATTTTGCCCAGAACAACCTATTGGTAAGTATAAGTGTTCGTGAAATCTAGTCAAAACTGATCTTTTTTGTTTGCCCAATTGCATCGTGTCACCGTTTAGCGCCAAATTTCGCATTCGCATGCTCCAGCTGCGTCCCGTCCTAATCTAGAGGTTCGTTCACCCCGCGCCGACTCTCTTTTATTTTTTTCGGCATGCGAAAATGCGCGCCCGACCGGGAATTAATTAAATTTATGGCGGTTTCGGTTACTTTTGGCTTTCGCGGCCGCTTATTAAACGTATCCCCTGGCCGATCCGAATTTTAATAATTAATCGACTTTATCAATTATACCATCGGGTTTTCGGCGAACCTCTTCGATGCCGTCGACGGTCGTTATCGACGGGTCACTGGGTGACCAGTAGGGCGGAGATTGTCTGTAACCGAAACGGTGACAGAAATACAAAACCTACGCGAATTGTAACAACAAGCATTTGATGATGGATGGCGTCTAAGTGTGATTTCTGAGATTGTGAGCAATAGCATATTGGACAAACAAACACTTCAGTTTGACCCAGATTTAAGGAACGTCCAGGGTGTCCCTGGATTGAGTTAAATACCTATAGGTGAAATGGACAAAAAATTTAATTTTTCGACAAAAAGTCATTCTTCATAAAAAATTTTGCTTGTCTTGAAACGTCCAGAAAGTTTGTTGTTTGTTCAATTTAACATACAGGGTGTTACATACAAAATAACAAAAATTAAATAATAATGAAGAGTGAAGTACCTTAAATATTAACGCTATGTAAAAAAGTTATTAAGATAAATTGTTTAAAATTAAATGTAATACTCAAATTTACTAGTCAATATTAAGTATTTGAAGATACGTTTGAAGTATAGCCATTTTCCTTTAAAAAGTTATGTTTACTAATGGCGCAGACATAATAAGAAATCATAAACCCCAAAAATAGTATTTAAACATTTATTTTGAAGAAATTATTATTTAATAAACAAATTCAACAATTGTTTTGAAAAAAACAGCAAAATTATTATTCATGCACCATGACTATTTTACATGCAGGCCACCAAGTTCAACACACCTCTCCAGTCTCGTTCTAAAAAGAGTGGATAATTTCTTGATTTACTTGGGCCACTGCTTGAATGATCCGAGATCCGAGTCTTGAGTAAATAGATATTGTGTTCTATCGGCTGTCTATAAACTATTTCCTTCAAAAATCCCCAAAGGAAAAAGTCAAATGGCATGTCAGGGGACCTTGCTGGCCAACAAATAGGTCAATATCGTCCGATCCATTTCTCTTCAAAATGTTTGTTAAGCCAACTGCGGACCTGAATTGTTGAATGGGCGGGGCATCCGTCCTGTTGAAAATACGCTTTTTTTCTATATTCTAAATCCTCTTCGTCTAATTCTGGCCAGAAAAATGTGTTTAGCATCTCCAAGTATGAATTTTGATTTAAATTTTCTTTTAAAAAATACGGACCAATTATTCAATTGAAAGTAATTGCACACCAAACATTCACTTTTCTGAAATTTTGACTTCTAGAAGTAACTGAAAAAGACGGATTTTCTTGTGCCCAAAAACGACAATTCTGCAACGATACCACTCCATTGGTAGAAAAAGTGCTTTCATCGGAAAAAATTATACTTTTGTGAAAATGCATATCTACAGTAAGCCTCGCTCCTATTTCTAAATAGAAATCCAATCGACGTGCATCTTCTCATCTCATGAACTTCCAACGTGTGTATTATTTTCGGTTTGAAAGCTTTAAACTTATTTTCAGTCAAAATCCTTTGAATGTGTCTTGCTAATATCAATTTGTGCAGATCTCTTTCTTAGTGATAGTTTTGGATTTTCTTCGACTGAATTTAAAACTAAAATTGTAGCTGCATCATCGTCATCATGGACCTTATTTTATTTTTTCCCCATTTTACATCACCAGTTAAATCAAATTTTCGTACTAACTTTTTCAAACTTCGACAGCTAATTTCGACTGGATATTTTTCATGAAATAATTCAATTGCATGACGATAAGAAATATTACCGATACCATAACATTTGATGAGATAAATTTTATGCTATAAAGTAAGCATTATTTGGAATTAAAAAATCAATAATTGAAATTTCAAGCGCTTTGTCAAACACAATGTCAAACAATAACAATTGTTTGACTTACTTACTAGTTTGACTTACTTAATTACTTTTTGTCGAAAAATTAAATTGTTTGTCCATTTCACCTATAGGTAACTCAATCCGGGGATTTTTGGCATTTTCAAACCTCATTCTAAAGTAGTCTTGATTTTCTCAACCCCTTACTAAGGAAGTTTTTTTCCAGTATATTTTAAGTTAATTTATGGTTAGATTAATAATTAATTGATGTAATTGCTAGTTGATTAGCAAGTAAACTAAACACATATTTCTTTGGCATTTTAATTTTAACATTTAAATAGTTTAATTCCTTCTCAGATGTGTCGCTTAATAATCTGTCGTGTTTCTGATAACTAGACGAAGAGAAAAAGTAACTAGGACGTTTGAATTTTGTTGGAAGAGTTCAAAGGAAAACGTATAGGAAACGTAAAATAAATAACCAACTTTTAAGAAAACCTTTTAATAAATCCCTATAGAAATTTGAACCCACAAGGCTGCATTAAGATTATTTAGATATGTATATACAAAAGATATTGTACCTAGTAACATTATTTTTTATTTAGTCATTGTGCCTACTATATTTTTTTTACCGTTTTTGATATTTTTTTTCTTGAATAATATTCGGAATAGAATAAAATTTACTATTATTTACAACAAAATCGGAATATTATTCAAGAAAAATCATACAATTCCTTTAACTGAAAATACCTAATAATTTTATCATTCTAGAAACATAAATATTATAAAATATATCTAGACTATCAATAAAACAACAAAATGTTCTAATCAACAAATGAACTTCTTATTTTTCGAAAAAGGACTAAAAGAAATCACATTTTAGCAGTTAAAATGACTTTTCTTTTCATTTATTCGATTAAAAAAAAATTGCGGGAATAAAATTCATGTCACCATGGCTAAAATTAAAAAAATATTTAGATTGGTTTAAAAACAGATGAGAGTTGCTGATGATGAATATTTTTTTTTAAATGCGCAATATTTCAGTATTTGATATTTATCATTAAATATGAAAATATTTTCAGTTGGTTTATTAAATGTATTACTCTGACACTTCCACGATAATGATTTTGATGCTGAAAATGATATTGTGTATTAAAAAAAAATACTAATCTTAAAAGTTGCACAAACTCTGACATCGACATTGCATCAGTCAAATTATTATTGTTAATGCTATATAGTTTTGAGGCAATCCCGCCATTACAAATAATAACTCTATTCATAATTACATGCTAACTATATTAACTCATATACATATATCACAAATATGTTACAGTATCATTAAAACTACATTTATCACTTTCATCTTTCCCTTTATTCCTATGGAATTTTTTCTTCGCTATCTAATACAAAATAAATCTAATTACATACAGAGACAACGTCTTGGTCCTTCTAAGCCTTTAAGCAATATTATACAACTTCTATAGAGCATTTACGACTAGGTATAAGACAATAGTTTCTACCATACATTAATTATTTCAAGAAGTACGAAAAGTATCAGTTATTAAATATATTAAGGGAGGGGATTGTTAACAATACAAACTAGGAACGTGACATCATAATCAGATCAGAAAACAGGATGTATATGGTTCGAAAATATTCTTCTAAAAGACGTTAAAGGAAGGCAATCATATAATTTTAGTAGTGGGCGAACCATACAATTTTTACCAGGATATATTTTTGGTAACGAGTTAGTTATAGGCTTCTTGAAATAAATGTCTCAATTTTCCACTATTTCTCCGCCGTTTCCGTTCACGAACTACGAAGCAACTTTACGCAATATTCCTGTTAGGTTTACTCTAATGACATTCTGATGCTTTCTTCACTGACTTATAACCTTGGACTTATATATTTGGTAGGTATATCCAAAAATTAAACACAAATGTATTAACTACAACCACCACTACTGCACGGAAAGCACCAATATTAAATCTATTAATGAAGACCATCTTGTGGGTCTTTCCTAGTTGTGTGTCCACAGTTTTGGGGTACCCAGTAGTTATATTGCTACTTCGGTAGCATACTTTATCGTTTTACCAACATTATCTAACATCCATGCAGATTAATTTGCCTATATTGCGAAAATTATTCACTCAGATATGCGATAAAGAATGAAACCACAAATTTTAGTTCTCACTCTAACTGAACTAAAAGGTATAAAATTGTTATTCTATTATTATATGCAGATATAAATGAACGCCATCTATTTACAGTAAAGGACCCGAACAATTCTTATGAGTGGCTGTGTGTAATTGGCTGAATTGTTTATGTGTTGTTCATGACCAATCGATCAAAAGTCCTCATGAGCTCAACGAGATTTGTCAAGCCGACATCTGTATACTTTGTAACAAAACGATGGAATTCTCAGGAAAAGGTCATTGGTAGTTTCTTTTGTAGAATTTTTATTTAGGAGAAAGCGTTGCAGAGAGACCTCATGGGATATGTCGTAAATTTAGTTTATCCGGTCAATTTTATAATCTTTAGAGGGGCATTTATTGAATATGTTGTTTAGGCCGCGCAGTGACGAATGTGTGTACTAGATATTTTTGTAAATTGTTCCATTCGAGAAAATAGTCCATAGTTTGATACTGATATCACATCTGGCAAACATAAGGGGCTAGGCGAATGGACAGCGAGGCCTAGGCCAGATGTGGATTAGAATTAAAACTCGCGGGGCAGTTACGGCGGTCGGGATAAGTTATATTCAGTTCTTTTCCTCCGCTCATGAATTCTTACGTTGTCGTGTTGGCTCTGATTAATTCTTGAAGTTTGCTATTGTTGTATTTGTTCGAGAATATTTTCTCTGCTTGTGTGATCAAAGCGTCTTCAAGAATTCATTATTTATCGTCGGAAATAAGACGCGTGACCGGGAGGTTGGTTCATGGCATTTGTTACTGTTTGTTTTGTCTAAATTAAAGACTCCCTTATTTGCACGGTTGTATTTTATTTCGCGCCGGACTACCAAGGAGACCGAGCACCTACCGTCGACTAATTGAAGCGTTATCAGGTAATACAGATCTCTTCTCTTGGACGAATTAATCAACGATTCCACAATATCATAGTTGTGCAGATTAAAGGCCGCTCGGTAATCTGGAAAAGTAGCAAAAGGAATCCCGGGGTCGTGGGTAATTCCGCGCTACCCTGGATCCCGCATGTTACAACTTGATTTTAAAGTAGAATTATTAAGAAAGGGAATGATGACCACTTGTTACTATAATACCTACTTATTGTCATTGTTAACATTTATTGATATACTTTTAACACTTTGAGCCCATAGAGACTGTGGATCTGTTTTTGAAGAATATTAAATCCTTAAGTCAGTTGTTGTGGTCTCGTTCCCTATTACGTATTTAAGTCCATTTAACTCTCTTTCAGAAGGTAGGTTTCTGCAAATCCTTAAATCTACTGCAAATGTACATACAATGTCTCTTTACTTATTTCAGACACAATTTGGGTTATTTCTACCCCCCAGGATCAAACGTACACCTCCCTCTTGGGTGAGCTGTTGCCCGCCTGGGACACCGCCGACACCTTCCTCGCCCGAGCTACATCCTTGGAGCCGCTACCCAGCGACACCAGCGAGTTGGGCGCCGACGCGCTCGGCGTCAGCGACGGCAGCGCCCCTCTCCAACGAAACTGGACTTCCTCTCCAGCTGCGGCGTGACGGTCATGCTGACGCCGGCCGACAGGTCCGAAATGTGATCGTCGCCGGCGGCGGGGTCGCAGGGCGTCTCCAGCGACCTCTTGGACGTCATCGACGCCGTCGTGTTAGACATATTGGACACGATAGAGTCCTTGGAGCAGTGCGAGATCTCCGAGGCGGCCGAGGTGTTGCTGCTCCTGCTGGAGAGCGGCTGCTCATCCTCCGGGTGGACCTCAGTGAGGGTCAGCGGCTGCACGGCGGGGCCCACCGCGGGCTTCTCGGGTTCGAAGGCCTGGCGAAAGAAAAGTTTAAAATAACCCAAGAATCATCAATTAACGTTAAGCGAACGGATGTTAATTTTGTTTGTCCAAGTACATTGGTCAAATAGAAGGATCAATTTTAACTAGATTTAAAGAACATACAGTTCACTTAGAGGCGGTAGAAGCGGCGGTAGAACAGAGAAGTAAGTAAGCAACCTTCGAAAAGTGGGTGAATCAAGACATTTGTCTCTGACTGTACGTTTTCTCGTTAAGAAAACAAAATAGAGATCCTTAACCAAATCAAGATCCAAACGTTGCTAAAAAATATTGCAAATCTGTGTAGCTTTGTGGTTCCATCAAGAAGACTAAAAATAAGGAGACCGAAGTCGTTCGATGACATGGTCTCATTTCTGTTCGCCTCCAGAAGGCACTGTAAGCAGTGCTGTGCTCGACGTCACTGGATCTGCGAAAGTCACTTGATGAGCAGCGGACCACATGTGACTGTTTATGAATGTAGGCTGTCAATGCGTATGCTTACATGCTGTTTGGCTTTAATAAAAATACATCCGAATGTTAAATAAATATGGTTCGAAGGTGCTGTGTTGCATTGTGTGATACAAGAAGCTTTCCGAAGTGTCAGAATAATCGGACATTATTTCAAATTACTTATGTATGTATGAAACTAAATATTTTCCTTTGTTGTATTGTTAACGTTGAAGCACGTAACACGAAATATTTTGAGTACATTTTCATGTTGATAATTACGAAATTTTTTATTGCAAAGATAACAACAAATTGAAAAATATCGAGCGTCTGCCACATAATACTGTATTCGCACCACGGACATTCACACGGGCTCTAACGCACACAGATTAGTACAGAACGACACTGCTTACAGCGCCTCTGGAGGCGGATATATTCGAGCCCCTCGGGTTATACAGCGAAAAGCCGCAGCTCCGTCTCCTTAGTTCCAGCCTTCTTCTTGGGTTCCATATACTTCTACGACCAACTCCCCGTCAAGAAACCCCAACCACAAGGTGTAAATCCAGGTTTGCATTACTAAATAAATGGAGTACAGTATTTATAGTACTAGCTATCCTGGTACTAGCGCAATATAAACATTTCGGTAGACTATACTTTTTTCCAACAAAGATCGTGTACAACAGTTCTGGCGCAGATTAAAAGAATAGTTATTTCATAACTGTCGGTTTCCTATGAAGTTTTGTCTCACAGTTTTATTTTTTATATCTAGGGTAGGATAGCTACTGTGCAGGTTCCCCAGCACAGTAGCTACTTTCACTGCCAGAGATATACTGTGTATGTTAATTTAATACCTTAATTACACTATATACTCCAAACGTGCACTAAACTTGAACCCGGCGATAATTGAATTATTGACGACTCGAATTAGAACGTCAAATACATATTTTTCTATAACCACGGTATTAAAAATGGGTGTACTAACATGAAAATATACTAAAATGTAAATAATACGTTAACCGTTATCTACGCGTTGCGCAGTACGAATATTTGTTCAATATTTTATGCCAGGGTCAGATCATGCGCACTAAAAAGTTCGAGACACTAGTGGGATAACTTAATTCTCTTAAACTGTGGTTGTGGTGCTAAATTCTGGTAGAGAGTACCGACCAGAGTAGACGAATAATTCTACCGCTCGCTGACTTATGTAGACATGGCTTAAAGATCTACTCTACTTGCCTGTATGAACGTGGGGCTTCTGTTCGACTGGTGATCGAAGGTCCTAGCTAGGAGAGGACTGTTGTGGTGCGAGGTTAGGCCCAGCGAGGTCAGCTGCGACACCGTCATCGGCACGCTGACCGCGGGCGAGGCGGCCAGCACGGGCCCCAAACCAGGCGAGAGGACCGCCTGAGCCAGGGCGGCGGTGCCGGGCTGATTAGCGTGCAGGGTGTTGTTCACGGATCCGGTGCCGTCGAGCTCTTGGATGGGCGAGAGCACCACCTGTACGGACATGAAGAGAGCGTGCGTGTATTAGCCAAGCGGATTGTGATGAAAGAACTGCGATAATGGCAATGTGATAGCTGATAGTAATTAAAAGACCACAAAGTAGCCTATGTACACCTAACTACAAAACAATACACTATTCGTGAATACGAGTAGAGTGAAAAAGTTGATTGAAAATTACGACGATTTGACAATAGACGGATCCCTATATACGATTAAGCATCCCTTGCAATCGTTCAAAGTTTCCATTATTAATTTTTTTTTTAAATATTTCCCGTGTAGAGATAAACGTTTCAAATTTGCCATGAACGCTCATTCTTAGGATTCAAATAATCAGCTAGTTCTTATCTATCTCACTGAAAACTGAAAGGTAAGTTAACCTGAAACTTTATTCGTTTTTGGGGCATAATTCTTGACCGGACAAAATATCTTAAATCTAGTTACACCATATTGAAAATAAATAAAAAATAAAAAGGACTCTTATTCTTGTTCAAAGTTAGAAAAGTTAACCGTTTTCGTGAAAATTGCAAATTAAAGATATTGGCTTTATTATTGTATGGTCATTTAGTTTTTCGATAATAGGTGGTTACGGAAAACAAAAGATTATCTCTGATTAATTAATGGATGGTAGGTACTGTTTCTTTATGACAGAAACAGTAAAAATTAGCAGCGGTATCTTAAAAAAAAACATAGTTTGCTTTACAAAATAGGCTGGAAGGCTACTCTTCCCTTCAAAGCAAATTATCCGGCCGTCGTCTGTCACATTGACATCTACCGTCGATGAATTAATCAGAGATAAGCTTTTATTTTCTGTAGCACTCTTTATCGAAACAAACACCATAAAATAATAAAGCCAATATTTTTAATTGCAATTTTCACGAAACGGTTAACTTCGAACTTTGAACAAGAAAAAGATTCTTTTTTATTTTTTATTATTTTCAATATGGTGTAACTAGATTTAAGATATTTTCTCTGTCTCTAATTATGGGCCAAATAGAATCAAGTTTCAGGTTAACTACCCTTCAGTGGATAGATAAGAATCGTGCCGATTATTTGCATCCTAAGAGTGAGCGTTCATGCCAATTTGAAAATTTTATCTGTACACATGACGGAAATATTTTATAAAAATAAATTAAAAATGGAAACTTAAAGGATCTGCGATTTGGAGGGGATGCTTAATTGTACAGGGTTTATCCGGAAAGTAATGTCAGTGAGCTTTGAAAAATGGTTTTTATTAGTTCTATGTGTACAAATCTTTAGAAACTTTCAAAATACATTCCTCCTGCGTCCACACATCGGTTCCAGCGGGTCTTCCACGCATCAAAAGCCGCACGGTAGTCGTTTTCCGGAATCGCCTTTAAAGCGTCGGTGCAAGCCTTCTGAATGTTTTTCACCGACCCAAAATGCTGTCCTTTCATTGGGGTTTTGAGGCGCGGAAACAGAAAAAAGTCTGGAGGGGGGCACATCGGGGCTGTAGGCTGTAGGGAGGCTGGGGAACAACGGTGATGCCTGCCTTGACGAGGTAATCGGCCACGAGGAAGCAGATGTGCGAGCATTGTCGTGGTGAAGCTTCCAGGATTTTGAGATGTCTGGGCGGACGCGATTCACCCTGCGTTTCAGCCGCTTAGCAACTCGACGTAAAACTTTCCGGTTACGGTTGTCCCCTGCGGAACGAACTCATGATGGACCAATCCCCGGCAATCAAAAAAGACAATCAGCATTGCCTTGATCTTTGACCTGGACATCCTGGCCTTCTTGGGGCGAGGGGAGTTCGACGTGTGCCATTTCGCACTTTGCCTCTTCGTCTCCGGATCGTATTCAAAGACCCAACTTTCGTCCCCGGTAATGACGTCATCAAGGAAAGCGGGGTTGTCTTCACAGGTGTCCAAAAGTTCTTGGCAGGTTTCGACGCGCCTCGCTTTTTGATCGTCCGTTAGCACTTTGGCACGAGCTTGGCGCACACCTTCCTCATTCCTAAAGACTCCGACACAATTTCATGAACAATGGTTTTCGTAATGTCTAATGTTTCGGAAATTAAACGGACACTTAGACGACGGTCAGTGTTCAACAAGTCACGCACACGTTCACATTGTCGTCGGAACTGGAGGGTGATGGCCGTCCAGCGCGGTTCTCGTCGTTGACATCTTCCCGACCTTCTGCGAAGGCCTTGTGCCACCGGAAAATTTGCCTGTCCGAAAGACAATCGACGCCGAAAGCCCTCTTCAAAATTGGAATGGTTTCCGCAGCACTCTTCTCCACTGTCACACAAAACTTGATCGCCATCCGTTGCTCAAGCGAACGTTGCATTTTTTCTTGCACCAGATCACTGTAACGACTCTCAAAGAACGAGTGATGCGACCGCTACAACGACAGGTAGCCAACTGACGCTTGTTGGATCTTGTTGCCAGATCCCTCCACCACAATCTCAGCACGTAAAGCGCGGGCTGGCGCGTACAGTCTCGGGAAAAAATTCACTGACATTACTTTCCGGACAAACCCTGAGGAAATTGTGTTATATCGACTGATGATTTTGATTCAGGAACACGCTGTTAAATTCATGGCATACTTTTTGGAAACACCCTGTATATATGTAGTCGCCGAGAGTTTGAAAGACCTTTAGATTCGAATATCCATCAACAAAATATTACTGGTATGTGTTACAAAAGAGGAATTTTGGTTTGATTTGTGCATAATGTTTTGCGCATGTGGCCTTTCGTGGAACGTGGTCGACAATATTCACTTTAGACGTTTTTTTTTTGCCAAAATTTGAGTTTGATGGAACGTCCGCGTTGAATAAACGTGTAGTTATCATGAGCGCGATACTGAATTATCATACAGGACGCCCACTATTTAGATTTTTCTTTGTAGATCGACCTGGTACCTCTAACGGTTTCGAAGCTACCGATACAATCCCATAGAAACTCTTACCTGAACTACTGGGACGTCACCCGCGGGATAAGAGGGGTAATTCGCGGGTAACTGGTGCGACATCAGGGTGAGCCCAGTGGACATCTGATTCTGAACGTGGGCCACGCTGGCCGCCAGACGGTTTTCCCTGTCCACCACCTCCTTGGTGACGTCGGGCGTTGGAATCCTGGGCCGACTCTTAACCTGCATCGCTGCTGCACCATTGAATTTGGAACCTGCACAAAATAGGTGGGTTTAAGGGGTTATACTACCCAGGCGCGATGAAAAATGAAACTTTTTTTGGAATTTTCTTTCTATACCTATGTAATGGATCAAAATGAAATTTTGACACTTGATTCTATGGGTATTAATGTACACAAAAGTATTTTTTACTTTAATTTAAGTTACAAAATGGCGTCGTAACTCCAAAGCAACATGAAACAAAATTTTTCTGAAGGAAAAAATCGGCGTACACTGTAGGACTTTTGGTACACCACTTAGAAACAAAAAAAAAAACTTTTTTTCTTAATCTACATTAGTTTTTCTTTGAAACTAAAAAAGATTTTATTTTTTTTGAAAATTCACAAACTGACCACTTAATTTTAAAATTTATTTGTTTTCTTAAAAAATCGACCTTAAATTGGCTACTGTGTGTGTACTGTGTGTGACTGTGTGTGTGTCCTTGAAAATGAGCTAGCTATGTTGTACGCCAATTTGAAAACACAGTTTAGAGAAAACCGCGTTTAAAGTTTGAAAACGTGTTTAATCATATATATAATACGATATTTTTTCTTTTTTTTACCTCCCCTAAATAATACAGTGTTTCGAGAAAGTATAACTTATTTGTACCGACGAAAACTACCAATAGAACTGTAAAAATACAGCATTTCGGCTTTTTCGAACGTTCTGGACCGCTGAGACGGGTTCAAAAAATAATCTGTATTTTTTTAAATCTTGCCCCCCCCCCAAATTCTTTTTGAATATCATTCTTAGATAGGTTATATATATATAAAAAGGGAAAAAAAATTGCCGGGTAGTATAGAGCCATCCAAAAAAAAAAAGTCATCAAAGTTGGCCAAGAAAAAAAAAGAGGTATTTCTATTCTTAATCGAATTTATAACCTTATTTACTTGTCAAGACTGTCACATCATATGACAGCGATTGTCTATTTCACAAATTGTGACAGTCACTTGTTTGACATAACCGAAAAGCTTAGACATGACCGCTATTTCCGTCTCACTCGTTCATAGCCAGAGTTGATGACTTTTTTGGATGTCTCTATATAACCCCTTAACATCTCAAATGATTTTTCGAAGCCGTCTTGTGAGATTAATTGCTTTCAAACGAAGATTACACTAAGACCTCTCCAATCTACGAATTACACCTTAAAAATTCACGATATCTAGATTTTTACTGATATTCAAGTCGGCGCCACCTACTGTGAAAAGCTATGATTAACACCTTGCTTAGAGAGTACTTTACAGAAAGTAACTCTAGATAGTCCATATTTGTTCTCTACAGTGTTCAAAGCTGTTGGTGTTTTTGATTTTCCTACAATTTATTTAGATACAATGATTATTATCCTATACAATTTATTACTCATGGAGTCATCAAATGTTTTCCTATGACGTTAAACGTTAGGAAACCACATCAACAATTTATTTTTTACCGATTAAAAATAAAATTGTAACATTTTTTAATGTCAATAACTTCATTATTTGCATTCACGGTTCACTTATCTCGAAATGATTGTATGTATTACATCAGCAAAATTAATAAAAAAAATCAATGAGTCATCCTGATTTATTCGATAACTAGATCAATTTTACAATTTTTCTGACGTGATCCGACGAGCTCGGGTTTTTTTCCCGGAAAAAACGCGATATCCTCTAGCAAAAAATCAGAACGAATGATTATTCCATGTTTCTGAAAATTTTGTCTATATTGGGAGAGACTGTAGTATGTACTTTCCATATTCCATGTGCCCATTTTTAAAAAAGGTGATATAAAGGGAAAAAATATACGGAGTGCCGCAAGGCTCCGTAATGAGGCCGTTGCTTTTTCTAATATAATGCATATAATATAACATGTAAATGATTTCTTTTATTATTTATTTCCCTTAACATTTTGATGTTTGCAGACGACGCCACTCATAAAATCAACACTATTGTTCAGAATTCAGTGTTTGCCCTCTGATTGCTAAAATAGACCTCCAAGAGAGCGTCTTTTTGAAATTATAAAGGCCATTGAAGCATTTATAACGCAAAAAATCCACTTTCTCAACAACAAAACTGCTACAGACGTATTTTCCACCAAGAAAATTTGATCATCTGTGGTCAAACCACAGCTTGCGAGCAAATTCTCGTATATCCTCGGTTGCCCCGGTCTCCCCCATCTACGAAACATCGGATCCGAATCCAAGGCCCTTTGATTATAGTATTATAGAGAGCCTTTCCATGACTTTAATCCTTACCAATGTTAAGGCTACATCGCACGAGCAACTCCGATAATGCTAATTAACTCATACCCACAAAAAAATCACTGGCATTTTGGAATACTCATCGGCATACGCAGGGCCTTGACTACGGGAAAAAATGTTGTGTCGCAACTACGTGACATCCTCTCAGCGCAAAAACAATAAAGGAAAAATTACAAAATCCAGTGTATAATAACGATATTATTCGTTGTTTGGATTCGTGGTCTCACGAGGTCGTTTTCTCGGTGATATTGAGTTTCAAGTTAGCACTTTGGAAAACTACTGAATGCAACTGTGCATACTTTGTAGTTTGTCGCGAAGGAGACCACGGTTGTTTACGAAAGAACATGAATAACGAGGTATGTTCTATGTATCACTTTCCAGAGGTAGATGCATTAATAGCAAAGTACAAAAAAAGTGTTTCATAAAACATCTTCGCGCATTTCTCATCAGCAAATGTCTGGGTATTCCTGAACCGACACAGCTGATTCTCACACGTTTAGGCAACAACGGGCCAGAATCGCCATTAGAAGAGAAGTGCCATTAGAAGAGAACACTGTCCCTCAAAATTACATGGCAAGATCCAAAGGTAGATTGTGTGTTGATAAGTCGACCAACAAGTCTTAAATCACGAACGTCTTAATGCGTGACTTTTGTAATCAAAACCAAAACTGATTGCTTTAGAGCAGCAGCACTCGAACTTTCCACTCACTTTGCTTAAGGTTTCTGCTCCTTCCAGATCTCCTCCCCACCAGACGGTCGTAGATGGACATCTTCTGCGGAGGCAGTCCAGGGAGCTGTCCGTTCTCCGGATTGGCGTACACCGAATTCCCGCGGTGTCTGCCGAAAAGTCCCCAGAGGAGTAGGCCGTTGATGCCGACCTTATGGAGCCCATTCCCGTCCTAGAGATCTGCCGTGAGAACCAGTTGGAGCTCTTCCTCCTCTCCACGATGGGCGTATCCACGCTTTCCTGGAATTATATTTAATCTCCAGCTCATAGTAGCAATAAAAAACGTTTATTTATAATCTTTAAGATGGTTAACAGTTTATGTACAAAACGGATAAGTAAAGAATGAAATACTTGAGGTACTTAGTTAATTAGACAAATGTTGTGGTGGTGGTGTAACAATAAAAAACCCACAATGAAGGTTACCATTAACTTATTACCATATTCTAATTAAATGAAAATTAGTGACTGAAACTGTGAAACCAACTACACTGGTCTGCATCTTTAATTACATTCTTCATTCATTTCGTTTGGAGGACGTTTGGAGTTCATGTCACTTTTAGTGTCGTTTCGTTTAATGAAAAAATGGTTTTGCTTATGCATCTTTTCCACTACTCTTGCATCTTTTTAATCCCTATAATATTATATAGAAATAATAAAAAACCTTTATTACTAAAAATAACATTACTCCCACTAACCAAACATGGACAAAGTCCTTGAAATTGCACGTTGAAATAAATTTTGTTACTGTTTTCATTATTTTGCGTTCCAGGTCACTTTGTGGTTTTCGCCTAAACTGCTGGAGTATAAAAACCATAGCGAAATATTTAGCATAGATTATTGACACTCTGTTTATCAAGAATATGTTGAATGCTCTTTGGAAAACTCTAGAAATACGTTGACCATTGGGAAAACGTCCATATGATTGGATACTTTTATATATATTTTTTTGGACATACCTTTCTTTTTGTATTAACAGTTAAGTAGTCCTTTCTCTCAAATTTGATCCTTTGAGATCCTGAAAGCCTTCTAAGTAATTTATGCTTGTTTCACTTACGTAATCCGCGTACATGTCGTCATGCAATGACTTCTTGTTTGTCACCACCAGATTGGCGTACATTGCATCAGTCGATTTGACTTTGTACGACTCCGCAGAGCCTTTGGGCTCCTCCCTGCGATAGTGCTCCGACGCCACGGTGTAAGGCAACTCTTTGGGCACGACGTCGTCCCAATATTGGTCCTTCAGCAACTCAGGATGCTCTTCGTGCATCTCGTCAACGATCATGTAGCCAGCCTGTACGATAAAATCAGTTTTGAAGGTTAAATTGTTAGATAGCAGTAGAACGCATCCATAATTCGATGAAAAGTATCAGGTGCGTTAGACAAACCAAATGGCATTTATTACTAAGAGGCTTAAAACATTAACTCGCGGAGGAAATATAAGACAGAATTGCACGAAATATAGTTCCATATTTTATAATCCCAATCAATATTCATACTGCACATAAAGTACTGAACTTTATTGAGTTAAATTAGTGTTTAGTTTAGAATAGTTATGATCAAATTGATTGCCTTCACAAAATCGACAAACGTTTTGAAATACATGTACTATTCCTTCACAGTTAAATTGTTGTAGTAAGAAATTGTTTTCCATCCATTTGCATACATTGTGACAAGCCCTACTGTCAAGTGAAGGCGTGAATTATTAATGCAGAAAACGAACTGCACATTCTACGACATTAGAAGTGTAATTAGTATGATCTAGAAGTTCGCTTCCCCGTATTGGTGCCAAGGTAACACTCTGCGAAGACTGTTCGATCTGAATAAACGAGAACGTTGACACTGCATTGTCCTGCTACACGGTTAGCTGATAAAAGAAAGTGCATGAACTGATACGCTTTTGGTGAACGCAATTGTTGTTAAAATTTTGCTGAAATGCATTTAAAATCGTCCAATCAAGCTAAAACATAAATGATTAATTTACAGATTGATGGTACCCAATTTAGGTATTTCTATTTTCTTTTCCTATTCAATTTTTTTTCTATTTCATTTCTAACTAGTTCTTTTCAAACTTTAATATAACTGAGAGTATTAAAAATAAATCTTAAGCTTCAACATATCATTCTATTTTACAGGTGCGTTGGTCGCTAAATTATTCTAGACTATTATCATAGTAAACTACTGTTTGCAACCAATAAGGACACAGACGAGTAGTTATTATTTATGACATCATATACGTGACAATACTTTTTAATAATGCGTTACGAGTTTCTCTTAGATAGTAGTACCATTATTCAGAGTAGCAGTTATATTTGTTTGATAGTAGTATCGTTACTAAAGAAATTTGTGCTACAACGCAGGACACTATAAAACACTATAATAATGAAAGCATAAACCGTATTTTGAAGCGCCTTGTAAATTATATACGCGTGTATTTCTTACCCCTGCATACCCACACCACTGGCTGATCCTTCCTGATGTCCCGGGACTCACGTTTTATGCGGGAACGCTGGACAGGTAAATGCAGTTTAACGTGCGGTAAGCCGGGATTTCCGAACTCTAATCATTACTCAGATTAGCACTATTACCAGTTATAAGGTAGTCTAGTCTTATTTAAATCATGATCTAACCAGTAATTTCAAAAGGTTGGCTCCAAATGATATTCAGAGATGTTCTTTAAGTATAGTTTCAATAAAGCGACCATTTGACATATACCTAGATTCTTTCACATGAGGGTGGTTTAAAACAGTATAATCCCTTCATTTGCTCCAGTGACGCCGCTGTATTCGATCAGTTTCGAGAGTCCCAAGTGTCCGCTTCAAATTAAATTGATTACATTGTATTTCGGACATCCAAACTAGGTAACGCGATTTCATTAGAGCTGGCTGGTAAACCGTTAAGCATATTTTTTTCTCGAATGGCCTATTGCGTCTGTTTAATTACCAGAGGCAAACGAACTGGTCTATCGGGCACCGTCAATCAAAGAAACAAAATAAAACTAGATCCGGTAGAGATAAATCGGTAGCCGTGACCAGTGGCGTAACTAACAGTAGAGAGGGTCGTATATGACACAATTAGATAGGTGTTCAATTCTGTAGGATCCCTTTCTACTCAAATAGGTTGGCAATTACCAATTGCTATACTAAAAAGTTCATACGTTGGCTCTAAGTACTTGGTAATCAACAACACAATCGAAAAGCGAGACAGTCATGAATTTTTTCTCAATCAAAAATCGTAGTCTCACTGAATTCCAAAGCATTAGCTTTCTTCTTGGGTCGCATTTGGTCTCCATTTCCATCCCCTTACCATAATATTATCACAAACACTCTGACTAATCATTTACGAACAAAGTAATGTGCTAAATCGCTAAATAAATACGTTACAGTATTGACACCATATGTCTAAATTATTAACAGGTATCCTACAAGGTTTTTTTACGAATTCGCTAGAATTCAGAAGAGTTAAGTTGGGTCCCCGAGGGACACCTGAAATACAATGCCAGATCAATTGGTCTGGTGATGAAAATTCCTCATACAATTAAAGTAAACAGCATATGTTTGCGCTGTGGCCTGGAGGGGTGCTTGAGTTGCCAAAGGATAGAAGCGATGGAATGGATATGCTGATAAGCGATAACTGCGGAAAGGTGGCTCACGAGGGCTGATAGAGGGTTGGTAGGGGACGTCTTAATGTGTGTCAAGATAGGGTTTTTACTGGCCAGGGTCCTCCTCAGTTCATCTGAGATATTTGAATTGCCGTCAAAATCTTGTGAATTCATATCTCGACATGGGGTTGGTTTTTTGGGTATCGATAGCGAACCCTTAACTTACGCCTTAGCGTAACGACTTCAGGGCATTAAAATCAACCCTACAGCAGTGGCGGTGGGCTATAAGGTGCGCTGGTGCGCGCGCACTACCGACAATTTAGCATTAATAATTTTATTTAGTAATTAATGGATGCATTCTTAATTTATCGCCTTGCCGCATCCTTAGCGTTAATACCATCTCCAATATTATTTGGCAGCAGCGTTACGAATCCACTAGACGCTAGGTCTCTATCTCCAAGGCCGCTGGTTTCCGATCGCGGCACGGGAATCGACACGCGCAATACGAAAAAGCGGGACGACCATCGCGCTTCCGTGCAATACGAAAAAGCGAACGCGTATTGTTACTGCTTGCCCCTCCACAATTACGAAAAGGAGTGGGCGAATCCTATAGATATGATGTGCGGAGTTTAAGAGCGCACGAGAGTGATCGATTAGTTTGTGAATTGTTTTCGTACACAGCTGTTTTATCGCTCACGTTTTATAAATATAAACTCGGGTTTTCGGTTAGAATCTAGTTTGGAATAAAGAATTCTATTCAAAACTTATTAAAAACTCCATTCTCTAGCTTGAGTTTGGAGGAAAAAGTGCAAATTAAAACTCTAGGTAGGCCCACTCCACAAATTAATTAGCCGTGAAAGGAAAAAATAAACAATTTGTAAGAACATTTAATAATGACTTATTTAAAAAAACATTTGTGGTTAAGTGGATGCGATATATTGAACGCAGTGTTTTGTTTTCCGTGTGTTTTGTTTGGCGGAGAAACACCTTGGACCAAAACTGGAGTAACGGATTTAAATCACATAAACGAGAAAATAAAAAAACATGAAAATTCTGCTGGACACATGAATAATGTTTTGAATTTAGCCATGCTAGGCACTGCAAATATTGCGACGATGCTCGATTCTGCTCATCGACGAGCAGTGGCAGCACACAATGAAGCGGTTTCAAAAAACAGGTATGTTTTAAACATTATTATTATCTGTATTCGTTTTTGTGGAAAATTTGAACTGGCCCTAAGAGGACACGATGAATCGGAAACATCATCCAATACAGGCATTTTTCGTGGGTTGATTGATTTCAGTGCCGAATTAGACGAGGCTATGAAGTATCATTTACAAAACGCGACGGCTTTTAAAGGAACTTCTAATACTATACAAAACGAGCTACTTCAGTGCACGCTTGAAGTTTGTCACGATGAAATAACCATTGAAATTAAAAAAATCCACTTTTGTTGCTATAATAGCAGACGAAACTACAGACTTTTCTACAATTTTTCAGTTGGCTTTAAAATATATCGTTACATGGTGGGTGGAAAGCCTGTAGAAAGATTCTGGAGTTTTTTAAAACCAGTAGGACATGATGCAGAGTCATTGGCGGAGTTTTTAATAAGTGAACTAGACTAGATTATCGTTATTTTTATGTATGGTGCATCCCCAATCTTAGGATCACGCACCGCCACTGCCCTACAGGTTACCGAAGTTGTCAAACCGCAAGTCTTTAGCCCGAACAGAATACAAATAGCGCTCATCTAAAAAGTATTACGCTAGTTTTGACTAGCAGTTTGTTATCTCTTTTTTATTATTTAATTATCTCTAAAACTCAATAACTGAAGGTTCCATTTTTAGCTCCAGGCGAGTAAAATTCTTGGAATTTGGCAGAAGAAACAAAGGCAGCCCTTGTAAATGATTTGAGATTTTCATTTTCAGTTATTTAGACGACTGGTGTTTCCGAACGACGGCAGAGATAACCACGACCCCTAACCTACGCCCATGGCGACCCGGTAACCACGCCCCAGCCCGCGGCGTCGCTCGACCGCCCAGGATATCGAGCAGCGACGATGGATGATGGAAACAAACTGGAGGTCACTAATCTCGCGTGCTGCAACGCCTTACCTTGATGTGCCTGTCAATCAGCCAGTTGAGCTCGATGTCGTCGTCGTCCTCGCCAAAGGGATTGATCAGAACTTCGGCCACCTTCAGCCAGCCGATGTAGAAGCAAAACTGCAACAAATTTCATTGTTACTGAATGAAAAACAAAACAAAAAATCTCCGAAGTGTCTTTCAAAATATGCGATGCAAAAGTTATAGCAGAATTTAGCATATAGCCATTTATAATATTAAAAACTCGTGCTACTACCCACACCAGCATTGGCTGGTGTCTAAACTCAGTCCAAGAATTGTTACCTAAAGTGCGCCCGCAGCGAATGCAATTTGCAAAGTAATGATGGCAGGCTGATGAACTGAACTTTTTCAAAGCAATAACGATGAATTCAAGGCAAAATATCTAAGAAAAACAGGTAAATACATAAATAAGAACATAATTACGTAATGCAAAATGCCTATATAATTTTAATGTTCTCTTCTTACAGCTTTTTGCTTTAAGTTTGCTGAGGCAAGAAATCAAGACATTACTTAATCTACGAGATACAGTCTTAAGGTCAAACGAATTCATATTTTATCTTCATCTGTAGTGAAATTGGATAATCTTCGCGTAAAAAAAATAATAGGTATTGCCGTGACCGATGGAATAAATCGAAAACTCTGTAAACACTTTCGACCAAGCATCTCTTATTAGAGCTACAAGTACTTTTTTTATGAGGAAATATGATTTATGATTGATTTCTTCCATATTTGAGATTTGACAATTAAATTTGAGATATTCCGAATTTAATAGATAACTCTGATGCAATAACTATTTTTCAAGTCATTTTTTCAAATAAAGATCCACTATAAATGAGTTTAAAGCAACGTTATGTGCGTTACCTCACAATTTTCGTTCCAGTCATCTGTCGATGTTCAATTTGGAACACTCTTATAGTTCTTATGAAGTGAATGTGAAGAGATAGATTTTTAATTCCTTTGATGGCTAACGCCGCCCAATGGCGTTCATATATCTTTTATAAATTCGAAAATTGTGAAATATTTTTTTTCATTCAAATCAATATAGGAGATTAAAATTAACCTGCATACAAAACTCATAATATGTGTAATATAATTTTCTGTAAATAATGCTACTTTAGCCAGACTTTATAAATTGTCGTCAACCCGATTTTGGTTAGTTCATGAATTCTCGCGATAACCGCATTATCAGACATTTCAGAATTTTCTTTTTCCAAACACGCGTACATATTTAAAACAACGCGCTGACACTGAACATGCAAATCTTTGTTTTTTAAATTCGGCCCTATCATCAGCATCTATTTATATTTATTGCCAATTCATTTGACCAAATTGTTAGATTCACGCGATAGATAATCTCGAACTGTCGTTTCAAATGGTCTCCAAAACGCCATAGTAATTAATTACTAATAAATTATATTATAAAACTTACTCGTTATTCAGAAATGTTTTAATAAACCTATCAGAAATCAAACACAAACACTTCACTGGCGGAAACAAGAGGGAATTACTAATGTCGTCAATCATTTTAACGACACAGTGGACCGCATGAATAGCTAACCAACGTATTCGATGCAATGCAAAATACTCTAATTGGGTCACTGTAGCTCACTTGTAGTTGTAGCGTGAATGCTGCATGTTGCCGGCTCTTCAAAATTTACTTAAGTATAGTAATATGCATAAAGTTGTTTTAATTAATTATTTTTTTCCAGCAATTTTAAACGCCTTATTTTAATGCTAACTAATAAATCTATATCTATGTATTTTTTTTAAATATTTCCAAACTATCTTTCTAGGAACGTCACGAACTAACAGTTTACTGAAGTATGGATGTAACATTTGAATAGTGAGCTTAGCAATTTTAGAAAATATATCTGACAACCTTGCTTTGTTTTCATGTCTTCACATTCACATTAGAAATACTATACTTGGTATTGTCAAATTTACCAAATAATTTTTTCTTACCTGTAGGGCCGTAAAAAATGGAAAATACACATCGGGTGCCTCCCATTTTGTCTGCATGGATTTGTCTGCATATGGAACAAATTGCCTTCCGAGTAACGCTGCTATAAAATAGGCGTATAATGCCAAGGACACCACCTAAAAAAAATGAAACAGAATGTACTTACTTATCTGGTCGGAAATATACTTGCAAGAAAAGAAACAGTAATAAGCGTAATATCGGTTAATTTGCGTATATAAAAAGACTTAATAAATAATAGAGAATGTGTGGTCTATATTTATGTAGTTTTTCACAGTTATAGCTTAGACAGATAAGTGTATTTTTTTATAATTCAAATATACCGGGTGACTCCCGAAAGCGGATCACCACTATAACTTTTTTATTCTCAAAAATAAAATATTGAAACTTTAGAATTGGACATTAAACATAAATCCGCATTATTTATTGACATAGTCCTTTTTTTATTGACATTTTTTATTGGCAATTTTTCATTTATCATTTCCGGTTTCACGGAAAATCCCACCCTGCTCTCCAAATTTTTAATGGCACATCATGTTTATTTTCATTTGCAATTGCATTTGATAATTTTTGAGCCATGATGAGTCTAATCACCCTAGATAAAACTCCCAAAGTCTCAGCATGTTAGAATTTCTTTGTTAACTGTTTCCCAGAAAATGTGTAAACTATATTAAAGTTGCCTATTTAAACCTAAATTTAATTACATAAATAAAAAACTAGGTAGAGTAGACCGTTAGCAACATTTTTTTTTAAATGCGTCAAAATAAAATGTTATCTAGAGTGCTAGAGTTTATTAAAGAGTTTCAGTTTGAGCCAAGTTGGCGTAGAAAAATTAATTTATATTGTTTTTGTTGACAGTTTTTAAGCGTCTAAGACGGCTTTGAAAACAAGAACGCTGCTGACTGTCTAACAATGTAAATAAATTTGTTGATTTTAGAACAGAATCAAAATTACTTTATTTCCATCGTTTTTATTACATATTGATAAGTTTGAGGACTTCATAGGTTCCACAACTAACAAAAAAAATACAAAGTATGAATACAAAAAAGATAAACCCCCGTTCAAAAATATTGAAAATATTTTCAAAAATTTTCATTCAATTGTCAAAAGTTTGCGACATACCCGAAAGCCCTGGAAGTTGCCTACAACAAGTGGGGTTAATTTTTTGAATATGTATTATTTAATACATTAAAAGAAAGGCACAAAATAAAAAAGTACTTAGTTAAAGATTATGAGCTCTAATTTATGTCTAATCTAGAGATTATGAGCAATAATAATTAATGACCTGTCAAAATGTTTGTAGTTCTGTAATGTATATGAATCCGGTTTTTTAAAAGAGCCAGACGGCGCCTTACATTTATAATGCCGAAAATTAAAAAAAAAATGTGGATTGATGTGTTTTTTTGTTACTTATTAATTAATGAATAACTTAAAGATACTAGTGTTTTTTAAGTTATGTACAGTTTTAACGAAAATTTAACATTTTCGTATCAGATAAACTAGTGTTATTAAAAAAAAGGAATTACGTTGTTAAAATGGATAACACGTTGTTATACAAACTTCTCTAATTCCTTCTTATTAAAATGTTTTTTGTGACCATTCGGAAAGTAAATACACGGTGGAGACTTTAACTGGAATATATTCGCTAGCGGGGTGGTGAATGATTTTTCAAAAAATTCCCGAGACACGTCAACTTTAAATGTATTTACCTACATTTTGCAAGTAATGTGAAAAATATAGCCCTTCAGGGGTGGCTGAAACCACCCTCGACATGATTTTTTCAGATGCAACCCTATGGCTTGTGACCCCTCATTGTAAAGCTGGTGGAAAGAGGAATCCAACGCACTGATCAAATTTTAATTTTTAGTATGTTTGTAGGGTTGCATACAATTAAAACGTAATTTTATAGTTTAATTTATTTTTAACTTTTCATATGTCCCCACAAAAAATTCCAAGCAATTTTTTGCCACAACTGATATTTGTTATTTTTTGCTAGTGTTTTTACACGGCCGCAAAGAGTAATTTAGTTTGTATGCTGTATTCAGAGTTTGAAAAGAAGTGTTATTTCAAATTGGTGAAAATGTCTTATTTAACTGAATCACTAAAAATCGAAATTTTGATGATGATTGGATATGGTGATAGGGCGCGAACTCAATGCGAAGTTGTTCGCTTGTTTCGAGAAACGCATCCTGACTAGCCACCACTAAACCAAGGTACCATTAGTAAAATTGAGGCACAATATCGAGAGATGGGTCATGTCAGGGAAAGTACCGAGTAAGAGGCAGGCTGTTGTTGATGACGACACGAAGTTGAATTTGTTGCTTGCTCTAGAAGAAAATCCAATCACTCCAGCCCGTCAACTGGCCCGTGATAGTAATCTTAATCACAAAACAGTTTTAAAAATACTTAAATATGAGAAAAAACGCCCATATAAAATGCAAGCTGTTCAAGAGCTACTTGAACTTGATCCAGATCGACGAGTGGAATTTTGCGATTTATTGATGACTTGTATTGATCAAAACCAGTTATCTTTAGAGTGGATAGTTTTCTCTGACGAGGCTACTTTTACATTAAATAGGCACGTAAATCGCCAAAATTGTCGTTACTGGGCTGAAGAGAACCCCCATTGGATGAGGGAACTTCATACTCAGCGCCCACAGAAAACTAATGTGTGGGCCGGGATAATACAAGATAGAATTGTAGGACCATTTTTCTTTGATGACACTCTTAATGGAGCAAGATACTTGCGTTTACTCCAGCACGAACTAATGCCAGTGCTATGTCATTTATTTCCAAACCCCTAAAACCCTAACTTGACCGACGAGAGGTTATGGTTTCAGCAAGATTGGGCCCCACCACACTATGCTGCCATTGTTCGTCAGTATCTGGACAGAATTTTTCCCGGTAGGTGGATTGGGAGGCGAGGTAATATTGAGTGGTCAGCAAGATCTCCAGATCTTACACCACTGGATTTCTTTTTGTGGGGACATCTTAAAAGTAAGGTTTACATTCAGAAACCCAACAACATAGCAGATCTGCAGGAAAGGATAAGAGAGGAAATGTAAGGGACGAAACCTACCACAGACTGGGATGCTGCCAACAAGTGAATTGTGCACATTTTGAACAATTGTTACGTTGAAAATAAATTTAATTTTTAAATTGTTTTAATTGTATGCAACCCTACAAACATACTAAAAATTAAAATTTGATCAGTGCGTTGGATTCCTCTTTCCACCAGCTTTACAATGAGGGGTCACAAGCCATAAGGTTGCATTTGAAAAAATCATGTCGAGGGTGGTTTCAGCCACCCCTGAAGGGCTATATTTTTTCACATTACTTGCAAAATGTAGGTAAATACATTTAAAAGTTGACGTGTCTCGGGAATTTTTTGAAAAATCATTCACCACCCCGCTAGCGAATATATTCCAGTTAAAATCTCCACCGTGTATATGTATATGAAGTCTATAAATAAGTATCAACTCCGAACAAAGAAACAACAAATAAGTTATATTTGACAAAAATATCCAGGTATTCACTTACGTGTAAGAAAAAATGAAGGTATTTTTTTGTTAATAAATTGTTTAATTAGAACATTTTATGTATTTGACAAGCATGACAAATATCTACCTACACATTTCAAATAATTTAACACTTAATATTATGCATATTTAACCTGTATGTTAAAGCTCTTTTCTTTCTTTTAAACACATTCGAATTAGAAACAATTTTGAGTTTGTTGCGATCTAATTTAATAGTAATAAAAAAAGAACTTCAGTGGCGTCCCTTTATCTCTGTCTCAAAACAATTAAAACTAAATAAGTATTAAAAAAAAAACTGTTACTATTGGCGTCAAAGTATAGTTTTCAAATTCGACTGACGTTCTGTTTTGAATTATTTTTTATTTTCAATTATCTTTTTAACAAGCCAAGCTGCAAATAAAAAAGATAGAATAAAACAAAAAACCAAAATGGGTACAAATCTAACATTAGAAACATTGGAGTAATACTCCAAAACTATCACAAAGCAAGGCCCTTATAAGGGATATACCATATGTGAAATAAATTCGATTCTCCAAATGTGAAGAGAGAGGTTCATTAAGTGAGACAAACGCAGACGTTGCAGAAGCGTCACACAAATCAGAGCAAACTGCTCGAACTCCAGTCCTTGGCTTCTACTGTGCAGGAATTGGTTCGCATTGAAATGGGGAGGGTACAAATCGCCAATATATGCCAATCAGCCCACTGCGTCATCACTGACCGACCGCTGAGTGGAACGTGCCTGTTAGGGGTGGCAATTATATCTGTCTTATGGCATCCTTCACCTAGGTCTTACTTCCTTTCCTTTTTCTTGAATGGCTAGTAATATAAGAAACATACGGTATGTGCTAGAAGAGCTGGAAGCCTCCTAAAACTTCAGTAGGAACCAGCAAAAAGAAAGAAAAGACCCAGAACTTGATTTTTTAAAGCCACGGTTTTTTTGTATTTTCAATGTAACATTTAAACTTAGTTATATATTACGAGTGACATATAAACTTTTGGTATACGAAATGCATCCGTATCCATACTCATAGTACTACCTGACCCACCCTCCCCTATCTGTAAGTCCTGACATTTCCGAAACAAAATTAACAAAATTACCACGTTGACCTACTCCCCCTAAATGCGGTAAACAAGCGTGATTTTCGGAATCCGACGTTCTTGCCTTGTCTACTTCCTCAAAGTCTGACGGGTGCACCCATAACGAGAGACATTTCAGCGGTATCGCGAATGCACGGATCTGGAGACCGGTTTCGCACGCTGAAGAATTAGGGGTTCACCTTGAGAACAACTGTTCACCGTTCGTTTGCAGCGCGATGATAAACTCGGCGTAAAGCAAATCCAATTGATCCGTAATGTCAGATTCGTTCGTTTGATTTCGATAGGAAAAAAAGAAAAATATAAATTACGACTAATTCTATCCAGCAATTATCGGCATTGTTTACGAGATGTAGACAAAGATTTCTGTGGTTCTGCAGAATCATCTAGGTAATCTGGTTTTTATGGGGATATTTACCAAAGCATCCTAAATTTATAGGAAATAGGTAATCTGTCTTGTTATTTTTTAAGTTCTTGGTAAAAAGCAATTCTATTTTATTTAGCAGGATTGATAAAAATATTGGTCAGTAATCAGATCTTTGCTGGTACCGATTCTATCGTTTGACCTTATTTACGATGTGATTTGTAAAATTGTCGACAGATGGCAGCAGTACTACACCTCTTGCACACACGTACCTTCTCTACTACTACTATTGGTGTTTATGGAAAGTGGTTTATGGAAATTTGAAGGCATGTCGTTTCTTGTTACGCGTACTTTTTGCACAACTGTCACTATACGTGTCGACTGTCAGTCATCTGTATTTCCGCCATTAGATCATTTTCATAGCTTTACAGGTGGAATTTATATGTAGTACTATCTTTCCATTCTAAATTGAAAATAGGTAGAAAAAAGCAAGGTTGTCAGATTTATTTTCTAAAATTGCCAAGCTCACTATACAAGTATACTTCATACTTCAGTAAACTGTTAGTTCGTGACGTTCTTAGAAAGCTAGTTTGGAAATATTAAAAAAAAATACATAGATATAAATTTATTAGTTAGCATTAAAATAAAGCTTTTAAAATTGCTGGAAAAAAATAATTATAAATTAAAACAACTTTATGTATATTACTATACTCAAGAAAATTTTAAAGAGCCGGCAACGCGCTGGCCGGCCAACTGCTTGAGGCTGGTGGCACAAGTAAACCACTGGTGGTAAACCACTTTGCATATAATACATTGCTAATATTTGTTCGGTCCACTGTGCCATAAAATTTTAACGATGTCGTTAAAATGATTTACGACTTTATGAATTAGGAACTTAAACTACTTGTCTAAGACGCCAGTGACGTGTATTTCAGCTAGGTTTATTAACACAGACAATTTTTTGAGATTGTCTGGCTAAATGAGCATTATTTACAGCAAAGAGTTTTGTATGCAGGCTAATTTTAATCTCCTATATTGATTTGAATGAAAAAAATTATTTCACAATTTTTGAATTTATAAGATATATGCACGCCCATGGAATCATAAAGTTTCACCGCTTTTTTTGTTCCCCAGGCGTATTTATCATTTTCAATTAAAATTAGAACGACTATACATGGAATAATTTCTACGCGAAAAATATATTTTCTCAAGAACACAAAAGTAAAAAGCAATTGGAAGTATAGTTCTTTTCTTTATTTAAGAGCCAGTTCGGCACGTTTCACCGATGCCGCCTTGCAAAAAAAAAGCGTTTTTATGAGAGTCGGCGTCCGTCACCACGTGGTAGAAACAGGGCAGCCCAGGAGCGTATTAGGAAAATTTGGAGGGCTGCTCACTAATCTAACTACAGTACCTGCTGTGTTTTATAGTAATGTATTTTATGAGTATACATATAGTTTTAGATTTAGCGTAAAAACTTTTCTCTACTTTAAGAATGTCTTAAAAACGTCGAAGTAACTTATGAACGTACATACTTTTTAATATTCCTGTTCAGAATGTGAATGTTTTATCTGCCACTATTATGTTCTATTTGCCCCTTTTCATACTTTTTTCGACGTACGGTATATTTACGATTAACAATTTGTTTTACTGTCGACCGAGAAACTTTCGTTATTTCACAGACTCATTTAATAATGCCATATTTGCTCCTTTTTCCATCGCTAAGCTTTTGGTACATATTTAAAATTATTTGTTGTGCTACCGGGGGGTAAATGTAGACGAATTACATAATTCTTAGAGCTACACTCCACATTATTTTCCCTATTGTTATCATAATCCTCAACAATATTAACACCGTGATCGTTTTCGTGCGCAATATCAATGTCTTCCTGGAATGGACGCCAAACATTTAGCTCGGACTCCCCATTCTCATTGCCATCCACAAATGGCCACTACAGAATATTATTATTCATATGCTCAAAAGGACGCCAAAAAGGCATTTTCACTCACTTTACAAACTAAAGGTATTCGATAAATATTGGAACGACCAAATATAAAAGACCAGAGCTAAGCGCGTCCGTCTCTGTGTATTCTCTGTTGAACTTTAGTTTCCTGGCAGTCCACGTTGACCGGACGTAAATACTGTGGTTCTCCATTCGCATTGGGCCATCTATGTTAACGCCCTAATTCTATTGGTAAGTATGACTTAAGCAGTGTCCCTTTAGGGCGAATCAGATTGACTTTGCCCGGGTGTGCCAGCACTTTTCTTTCTGTTGTTTTTATGGTCTCACCAATATTTTTTATCAATGCGGTATATTCAAAGGTGCCGAATTGGCTCTTAAATAAAGAAAAGAACTATACCTATTCAATGGAAGATTCGCGATGAGTTCCATGATCCATAGTGTCCGACGTTATTTTTTCCGAGAAACAGGAAGCGTGAGAAGATAAGAAGGAAGTGGTCGGCCAAGAAAACGTATATGAGTTAGTAGAAAAAGAGGGTGCACCCTTTAGAATTCGTCGAACATAAACTAGTAGTTTATGTTCGACTTACTTTTAATGCCAAGTGCCTGTGATGTAGGACCACTGAATGTACTCGTTAAACAACCATTTCGTGAGTTTTGGAACAAATACGTTCCAGAGATGCCGATACCAGGTGGCACAACGTTACCAAGAGTCTACCAACTGTACGCAGTGACTTACTAAAGTGGATTAAAAGTACATTTAATACACGGCTGTGGTTGATGATTTTATCTATTGACGAAACATTTCCAGCAAATAAAAGCTGTTATTTTACAATTCAACCCTGCCGAAGGAATTATTAAGGAGAGCCAGACCAAATTTCAAAATGAGTCCGTTGAAACAGCTTGAAAAACTATTCATAGTAACTACTAAGATTTGTATGACGCCTAAGAAAATTACAGTAGTACGTGATTGTTAGAATAGATTCCCGGGGGGGGGGGGAAAGAGGAAAACTTTTTGGGGGGGGGGGGGGGGAAACTTTTCCTTTGGGGGGGGGGTGGGGGGAACCCCCAGGGGGGGGGGTCAGGCTAATTAACGGGGAAGTTTTTATATACACAATATAGTTATAAAGCGTGGATTTATTGATTTTGTTATTATATTTAATATTAGTTGCATTCTTGTGTTATACATATTATATTATGATGTGTACGCCTATGCCCCGCGGCAGTTTTCGGCCAACTCTAACAATATGCATTAAAGTAACAATTAAGTTACGCGCTACGTTCTCATCACCGTGTATTGCAAAACTCTATTCAACTGCCTGTTGTACAAAAATGAGGTCAATAAGCGATTCTTTTATTTCTGTTGGTATGACTGTTCCATTTCTGAAGTGTGTTAAGTGGTGGGCAAAAACTCAACAAGATCGCCTCGGTAATCCGTAATAAAAGGTAACCAATACATTTTTTGAACGAACAATAATTGATATTCAATTTGCCTTCTATTTTCTTGCCGAAATTGGTTTCGTTTTTCTTATAGTTAATTATCGTTGATAATGATCGTAGCTGAACGGTGATTAAAAGCGACGTCTCTTCAATGTCAAGGACAAACAAAGTACGTCTCATGCAGGTAATTAATGATTAAAAACAAATATTCTATTTTATTTTTACCGTCCATTGGAAATCGAATGGTTTTATAAACCCATTGTGAATATTTACGCAATTTTTATTTCTAATGATTCATTACTAACGCGCTGGTTTTTTTGAGTAAAAGCATAAAATGTGCTATGTTCAGTTGAGTGTAAATTTACAGGAACTATTCTGTTTTTATAAGGTCCGCTGTTTTCAGATCCGTTTAAAAAATGGTGGCAATATATTTCCAAAAAAAATGTTTATCGCATATCCATTTGTCCATTTTTAACGTTATGTCAATGCTATACATTAGAACAAAGAAAATAGTGAGAACAAAGTATCTGATACTCTAGTATACACGGTGGAGACTTTAACTGGTGGTGAATGATTTTTCAAAAAATTCCCGAGATATGTCAACTTTTAAATGTATTTACCTACATTTTGCAAGTAATGTGAAAAAATAGCCCTTCAGGGTGTGAAACCACCCACGACATTTTTTTCAAATGCAACCCTGGTTTGACCCCTCATGGTGAGAGGAATCCAACGCACTGATCAAATTTTAATTTTTAGTATTTTGTAGGGTTCATACAATTAAACGTAATTTTATAGTTTAATTTTTTTTTAACGCAACAATTTCGTACTCAAGTTTGGAATGTAAACCTTACTTTTCATCCCCACAATTCCCTTTTTTGCCACAACTGATATTTTTTTTTGCTAGTGTTTTTACCGGCCGCAAAGAGTAATTTAGTTTTAGAGTTTGAAACGAACGAATTGGTGAAAATGTCTTAATTAACTGAATCACTAAAACGAAATTTTGATGATGTATATGATAGGGCGCGAACTCTGCGAGTTTCGCTTGTTTCGACGCCAAACGTTGCCACCACTCAGGTACCATTAGTAAATGCGAGAGAGGGTAGAGGAGGCCTTATACGACACGGTTAATTTGTTTAGAAGAAAATCCAACACCCAGCCCGTCAACTGGCCCGTGATAGTAATCAAATCACAAAACAATTTTAAAAATACTTAAATATGAGAAAAACGCCCATAAAAAGCTAAGAGCTACTTGAAGACAACGACAAGTGAAATTTTGATTTATTGAACTTGTATGACAAAACCAGTTATTTTAGAGTTGTTTTTACGATACTTTTACATTAAATGGGCACGTAAATCGCCAAAATGCGTTACGCTGAAGAGAACCCCCATGAGAGGGAACTTCAACTCAGCGCAAAAAAAAAAACCCAACGGGGGGGCCGGGAAAATTCAAGGATGATTTAGACCTTTTCTTTATTTTAGCAGCTTTCTCCAGCACGAACTAATGCCAGTGCTATTCATTTATTTCCAAACCCCTTAAACCCTAACTTGACCGACGAGAGGTTAGGGGTTTCACCAAGATGGGGGCCCCACCCCACTTGTGCCATGCAGACGGACAGAATTTTTCCCGGTAGGTGATTGGGAGGCGAGTAATTGAGTGGCCACAAGATCTCCAGACCCACTGGATTTCTTTTGTGGGGACATTAAATAGGGTTTACATCAGAAACCCAACAACATAGCAGATGAGCATGAAAGGAAAGAGGGACGGAAAATAACCGCAAGCAGAAGGGACGAAACCTACCACAGACTGGGATGTACTTTGAACAAGTTCGTTGAAAATAAATTTAATTTTTAAACTGTTTTAATTGTATGCAACCCTACAAAAACAAAAAAAATGTGGTTCCTTTTCCACCACTTTACTGGGTACATATTTTTCAATCAGTTTTCTTCTGTCCTTACAATAGGTCTGCTACTTCTTTGTTTCCTATTAACGCTTCCAGTTTGTCGATACAAATTTAGGAAACATGACCGACTAAAATGGTCGAAAGGCATAACTGCGTCTGGAAAAACTTCCTCATATACAGCTCTCATCGAATATATCCAATTTCAATTGCTTCTACTGCCATTTCTACAATAAGTGAAACAGGCCTCTGTTTGTGTTTTATGAATGGCTTGTTACAATAAAATAAGGTACATTTTTTACTTATTACACCCTGTACATATGCAATCCCGTGTCATTGAACAAAAAATTCTGTCGATCGCTATCTCAGCAGCGTAATAATTTTTATTGCAGTTTCTTACGACTGTTTCAGTCACGATACAGGCCATTTGTGTTGTAAGTGACAAGCAAATGGGTTAGTTATCTCACATCCAGCTGAATAAATGCACAAATCGAGAACTAGTTCGCTGCGTTTACTACGCCAAATTCCTTGCTGTTTTCTGCATCAATAAAAGAATACTCTAAATGTACATAGTGGCTCAAAAAATACTGCATTTCTCTGTCATCGTTTTAAAATATTTTTGACTGCATTTATAGTCATCTGTCATAATATTTAAAAAAACCACAAGGAACCATAAGATTATGGTAGCCCTAACCCTTTCCTTGCTTTGTATTTCAGTAACATGCGAAACTAGCAAACCGTGTCTTATTTAAATGTATGTCGACCTATTCTTGTAAGTTGTTAAATATATTTGCCTTGTTCTTATTTTTTTGTATGATTTATCTTTTATAAACATCTCCAAAAATAATGTGCCTAACCTTACTGCATATTTCTTTTTAAAACATTCCGAACTTTATTCAACCATTTACTGTTTCAACTGTAATCTATTTCTCTTGCAGGAAATACCCGGCTAGAAAAAAATCGCGTACAGCAAGTAAAAGTGTGCTAACCTTATTGCACAAAACAGCAATTCTCGTTACTCATATAATAATTAGACGGTCCTGAGCGCCAGCAACGCTTTGTATTCCATGACGCAACAATAAAAATAATATCTCTCGACCCATTTACCGATAGCTTTTAATTATCGTCATAAAAATGTCGAATGCAATCTTTCTTAGATGAATTTTTGTTCGTTTGGCAATTGGATTAGCGAAATATTTAATTAAATGCGGCTATTATAATTATTGAACGAGAGAGATAACACCATGGAGGACATTTAGTTTTATGCATCCCACGTTGAGGCATTTCAAGTTTTCAGAATCAGTTATACATAGATTAATTCATAATTTGCCCTCAGACTAATTACTGATTCATATTCACGACCATATATACTAGGATGGAGTAACTTCTAATCGAATGAAACAAAGGCACTAACAGCGCTGAAGTGTGGTGATTATATTTATGTATTTAATAAAATATGCATATAAAGTTTTTTCAACTAAATGGATGCCTACATTTTACCATCATTGTACTCGGGTAATTGTAGCTTTCAGTTTTGCAACTCGTCACGCAAAATCGATAATATCAACATCGTAATCATCATAATAATCACCTGTACCATCGAATTAAAATAAACGTGAGTGGGCAGTCCGGAAATTGGACATAAAACACGTCTTTGAAACATTGTATTCCTCAAGTATCTCATAAACTAATATTCTGGTGGCTAATGTTATCAACATAAGTTATACCTAATGCCAACTTAGGTCAATAAAGTCAGCAACAGATGCTATCACAAATGCACTATTGAAGGTGCAATCAAAGGAACCAAATGAGTATGAGGTGTGGCTATTAAATAACCGAACTGATGCTGCTACCAGCGCGCTGCGAGCAAGTTTGAACAGAACTGTGTCTGGTGATACTTTCCCCACCACGAGATTGCTGGACAAGCCAGTGGGTCGCTCAGTTTGACTGTAGCAGTCGTTTGAATTAGTCTACGTACCAGTGACGCGTCGAAAAAATGTTGTGTTCAGATGGAGCAACGGGTTATTCTCAAGTTTCTTGTTAAACTGAGGAAAACTTTTACAGAAGCTTATGCAATGTTGAAAGAAGTGTACGGGAATTAATGTTTATCCCGCACACAAGTTTTTGAATGGTTTAAGCGGTTTAAATAGGGACGTGAAACGACCGAAGACGATCCGCGCCCCGGACGGCCTTCAACGTCAAAAACGGACGAAAACATTGAAAAAATTAATCCGCGAAGATCGTCGTCTAAGCATCCGAGGGCTTGCTGAAATATCAGGAATCGACAAAGAATATGTTCGCCATATTTTGCATGAATCGTTACACATGCACAAAGTTTGCGCAAAACTTATGCCAAAACTCCTCACTCCCGAGCAAAAGAAATCAAGAATGAACATTTCCTACATTCTAAACCACATTGACACTGATCCAGGCTTGTCAGACACGGTGACACTGAAGGGGACAAGATTCGAAAGTGTGGAAGCGGTTAAAGCAAAAGCGACGGAGGTTCTGAACCAGCTGACAGAAGCGAACTTCCAGCACTGTTTTCAACAATGAAAAAGTCGTATGGAGCGGTGTAGAGTACATTGAAGGCGCCAAGGGGGAGTACATCGCCAAGGGGAGTACATTGAAGGCGAAAAAGTTACTACTGTAATTGAATAAAAAGTGTTGACAGCAGTTCCGTTATTTAATAGCCACACCTCGTATATTATACCTAAGAATTAGGTATTTAAATTGTTTAAAGAGATCAAAATGAAGGGCACCAAAGATGTACCTATTGCACACATAAGCAGAGGTAACAGTGGATTATTAAGAACAATTAGAATAGAGTGAGGTTAATAAAGGATAAAAACTTTGACTGAAAAAGGGAATAGTCTCAATTCTTAGTTAATTTAGTTCGTAATCTAAAAGGTTTTGAATTAATCCAGAAGGCTAACTTCGGACTGAGATACATGAATTTGGTTTTACCTGTGTGTATACCAGAGGAACGTTGACAGTGTCGTAACCTATCAGCGATCCCAGTCTTCTCCTGATATCAGACAGTTCCATCAGCAACGTCTGTACAATGTGATCGCTGGTAATCAGCGATTCCTTCCTGGCTCTGTTGATGATATTCGTCGCCCAGACCAGGGGCATCCAGTACTTGGACATAGGAGTCTTTTGGTCCATCAGTTCGAATATTTTCCTTTCGCTCTCCATCATCAGACCTGGAAAAAGAAGTAGTGACTCGTGATACAGAGTAAGAAAATACGCAGTCGAGAAAAAAAATTAAGATAATTGAAACCTCTTAACACATTAACGCCCAAATGGACACAATTTTTCGTCCTTTTTGGAGCGTCAATCTCGAAGGGAAATTAATGAATTCACTCAATAAAAACCACTTATCCTAATGTTTTTGGATGTGGTCTTTCGATTTCCGGGGTCAGAATTGTGATTAAATCCTCTAGAAAAAATATATGGCTGACTTTATGGAGAAAAGTACTGAAAATTTGGGGATTTTTTTTTATATATATTTTTTTAGTCCAAAAAGTACTCTAACCTACTGCGGATTGTGGAGGGAGGTGGAGGCAATAATTGGAGTTGATGATAGAATTTTTTTTGCCGACCTCAACTGACCCTAATCTTTTCAAAATGGCGGATATTGCATAACATCTCATGAAATATTAATTTTTCTCTAGTATTAACGAGAAAATAATGTTATTGTGAGTTTTTCTTGATCCACAGTCATTTTCCTCAATCAAAACAATACTACAGAATATATTTGACTAAATTTTCAATTTTCAATGATGGCGGACATCATTCTTGAAAATTCAAAATTTGAAAACGGAAAAATTTCATATTTTACGTAGAATTCTGATGGAAAATATCCTCTCAATCTTTTTCATAAAAATACGTTCTCTTTGAGTAAAAAATTATTTGTCATTCTAACCTCAAAACTAGATTTTTTTCCGGTGTTGAGGTTTTCATGATGAAATCATGAGAATTATATATTATGCACTATTATCCATAGTCATTTTCCTCAATCTAAACAATACTACAGAATATATTTGACTAAATTTTCTATTTTCAATGATGGCGGATTCAAAATGGCGGCCGGATTTCTCAAGAAATGGCGCGTTTTTCATTATAAAAAGTAAATAGGAGTTTGTAATTATACTTTTCCTATGTCATTTCATGTTTTAGTAACATTTTGAGATATTCCTGGTGAAAAAGTCTGAAATCCAAGATGGCGGATTCAATATGGCGGACATCATGAGAATTATATATTATGCATTTAGGGATGCTCGGGCGCAAACTACTCGCCGGAAGTACACAGCCTACTTGTTTCTCGTGGTGCATATACGATTTTTTCTCACACCCACCAGAAAGTACATTCTACGTACAATTCTTTGAATAATATGCGAGGAAGTTCCGGAAAAAATTCGTCAATGCGCCCGAAATCAAAATATATATTTTCTATTTATATGCGAAGTTCCGAAAAAAAAAAGTTCTTCAATGCGCATACATCCCTAAGTGCATTATATATAATTCTCATGATTTCATCATGAAAACCTCAACACCGGAAAAAAATCTCGTTTTGAGGTTAGAATGACAAATAATTTTTTACTCAGATAGAACGCATTTTTATGAAAAAGATTGAGAGGCCATTTTCCACCAGAATTCTACGTAAAATATGAATGTAATTTTTCCGTTTTCAAATTTTGTATTTTCAAGAATGATGTCCGCCATATTGAATCCGGCATCTTGGATTTCAGACTTTTTTCACCAGGAATAACTCAAAATGTTCACAATAACTCAAACATGAAATGACAGGAAAAGTATAATTACAAACTCCTATTTACTTTTTATAATGAAAAACGCGCCATTTCTTGAGAAATCCGGCCGCCATTTTGAATCCGTCATCATTGAAAATTGAAAATTTAGTCAAATATATTCTGTAGTAATATTTTGATTGAGGAAAATGACTGTGGATCAAGAAAAACACAATAACATTATTTTCTCGTTAATACTAGAGAACAATTCATATTTCATGAGATTTAGGCAATATCCGCCATTTTGAAAAGATTAGAGTCAGTTGAGGTCGGCAAAAAAAATCTGTCATCAACTCCAACTATTGCCTCCACCTTCCTCCACAATCCGGAGTAGGTTAGAGTACTTTTTGGACTAAAAAAAATTATATATAAAAAAAACAATCCCCAAATTTTCAGTACTTTTCTCCATAAAGTCAGCCATATTTTTTTTCTAGAGCATTTAATCACAATTCTGACCCGGAAATCGAAAGATCACATCCGAAAACATTAGGATAAGTGGTTTTTATTAATTTCCCTTTGAGATTGACGCTCCAAAAAGGACGAAAAATTGTGTTCGTTTGGGCGTTAATGGGTTAATCACACACTTGTAAACAGACACCAAATGCACATAATTTTAAAACTAATTCGTAGTGGTTTACAAGACATTCAATACTGATTAACAGGTACACTTCTGAATAAGTTAAATTAAAGGATATGTTGCTACGATTTATGACCGGTCTTGCTATTATGTATGTAAAAATGTGTAGGTACCAGTGGCGGTGCGTGATATTTCAGTTAGCCATATCTTGAAAACGACGCATGGGACCCACTTCACTTTTTAGGTGATGACTATACACCTCTTACAGAAACGATTTATAGTGAAAAAATCGTCAGCAAAGTTTGCGAAAAAATTTTCAAAAACACTGGAGCACTCCCTGGGTTCTCGGTAACGCTCTGTGGAATATTTGCAGTATATTTTTTTTTCATAATCTAGAAACAAATATAAGGAGACGTTTTTTTTTTTAGATTTGTTACAAAATATTTTTGTTTCAAAAAGTTATGGCCATTTTAATTTTGGGAAACAAAATGTTCCTATAAAATTAAAATTAAAATGGCCATAACTTTTTGAAAAAAAATATTTTGCAACAAATCGAAAAACGTCTCCTTATATTTGTTTCTAGATTATGAAAAAAAAATATACTGAAAACATCCCACAGAGCGTTACTGAGAACCCAGGGAGTGCTCCAGTGTTTTTGAAAATTTTTTCGCAAACTTTGCTGACGATTTTTTCACTATAAATCCTTTCTGTAAGAGGTGTATAGTCATCACCTAAAAAGTGAAGTGGGTCCCATGCGTCGTTTTCAAGATATGGCTAACTGAAATATCATCAACCGCCACTGGTAGGTACTGACTCTCAACTGTCAAAAGTTATTATAGTGTTTGAAAGAAGTTCGTCCTGACAAAGAGATTGATGCAATTGTCGTCATTTAACAGCTATTTCAAATTCGTGGTTATCAAGTCTTTTGATTAGGGTAAAAAATTATCAAACAGCTTATTTGTTTCCATTATCACTTCTGTTTTACCATACTTCTTGACAGACAGTTTATACCTTAAGTTAATATAACAGGCAACATAAAAATTTATTGCACGTATCTGATTAAGACGTTGATGGATGGATCAATAAATTGTGAACGAAAAAATTAAAAACATGACGCTTGTCATGTTTTAAACGCTGCTGGTCATTTTGAGGCCCAATTAAGTTTTTTTTTTATGTTTATCAGAAACATTCCATCGGTTGGTATGAATCTATCCGAAGTCGAACCCACGCTGTGTTTTCCCATCTGTTCAAATTAAAATTTCTAATTCATTTGTCAGGTCAGGTGGTAAACACAAAGCGTTCAAATAATTATGTGAGTCGTATACAATCTATTGTATACTCAACTTATTTAATTTTTTTGCAAATAATGAAAGGAAGAGTATTCAATTACTTTCACGTTTCTAGGAACGTCTTTCTAATGAAATAATTTACTTCTACACGTTTGATTTTAGAAAAAAATATCATATTGTTCTGTTCTTGAGGAAGAAATGTTCTAGAAACTAAAGTGAAGATAGAAAAGTTTTCTTGGAGAGAAGTAAGTTATAACAATGAACAGAAATATCTTAATCAGTTATGATACTAACCATACCATCTACTGACTAATGTTCAGATTATTTTGGAGATGTCAACATGTCCTGTGAGTAAGTAAAACCGAGTCTCGTGAAAGTTCTGAGAGAGATTGGCATGGTTATGTCAATCAACAAAGTATTTCCTATGAAACGACGGCTTTTACATCATCTTTATCTGTTTCTAAACTGAATTTGTAACGGTGATTTATCAGAATGAAGATTTTTAGATAGGTTAATTCAGAGCTCATAAGAGTGGAAGGTCCATTATAAAAAGTTTTTGTTCACAAAATATATTAGAGACCTGAGTCACCTCCATTTTGATCATCTGCAGGAAAATGCAATTTACATGAAAATTGAGTCAATATTTCTAGCCTAATCTAATACTTGAAAAAAATCATTCGATAACACTAGCACACAAAAAAAAGAAAAGTGGTCATTACTTTTGACCAGACCCATCTAGAGTTATGTATTTCGATGCGCTGAATCCGAATTTGAGGTCAGTTTAACCCGTACACCCTCAAAATTTTGAGTAGATTTCAAAAAACCGCTAAAAATAGCAAAAAAATGCAGTTATGCAAGCGATAAAATTTTTTACTAACTAGATCAAGTATGTTTATTATGTATTTCGATGCGCTGAATCCGAATCTGACGTTGATATAGTTCGTCAACCCTCCAAATTTAGAATAAACTGCAAGAAACCGCTGAAAATCGCAATAATCGTGAAAATTGAAGTTATGAAAACGAAAAAAATTTTTCGAACTAGATCATGTATGTTTTTTGTGTATTTTGATGCGCTGAAACCAAATCACAAGTTGATTTAGCTGATAGACCGTCCAAAATTAGAGTAAATTGCGAATAACCGTTGAAAATTGCTAAAAAATCGTGAAAAATTTCAATTATGCAAACGAAAAAAAATTTCTTACTAAATCAAGTATTTTTCTTATGTATTTTGATTCGCTGAATTCAAATCCGAAGTCGGTTTGGCTTGTACACCAAGCCAACTTGTTGCCAACTGTAAATAAATTGCGAAAAAACGCTAAAAATATCAAAAAAACCGTAAAAAACAGTCATGAAGTAGTAGATAATATCAAAAAACAGTATTGTTCTTACTCACAGTAATAAACAAGCCATGATTCCTTTCAAATTATACTATAATATCTATAGATTGTAATTAGAATTAAAAAAACGACCTTCCTTGATTTACCACTGTTCTTCGCTTGTATCGAACTCTTTTTTCTTCGAATGTTCTATGCAGTAGGTTTCTCTTTTGTTTTCTATTTTCTCTCGTTATTTCTCTCTTTAAAGTCCAGCAAAAATCGGCCATCATGTTGACATTCCATATTCCTTGATACCAATTCTCCATTTCACTTATGTCTTGATGAAATCGTTCTTATTCTTCACTGTAGTCGATACAAGCGAAGAACAGTGTAAAATCAAGGAAGGTCGTTTTTTTTTAATTTAAATTACAATCTATTGATGTTATAGTATAATTTGAAAGGAATCATGGTTTGTTTATTACTGTGAGTAAGAACAATACTATTTTTTGATATTATCTACTACTTCATGACTATTTTTTACGATTTTGGCTATTTTTAAAGTTTTTTCGAAATTTATTTAATGTTGGAGGGTGTACAAGCCAAACCGACTTCGGATTTGAATTCAGCGCATCAAAATACATAAGAAAAATACTTGATTTAGTTTAACATTTTTTTTTTTTTCGTTTGCATAATTGCAATTTCTCACGATTTCTTAGCAATTTTCAGCGGTTAGTCGCAATTTACTCTAACTTTGAAGGGTCTACCAGCTAAATCAACTTGTAATTTGGATTCAGCACATCAAAATACACAAAAACCGACCTCAAATTCGGATTCAGCGCATCGAAATACATAACCCTTGATGGGTCTGGTCAAAAGTAATGACCACTTTTTTTTGTGTGCCGGTGTAATCAATCCTCAGTTCTTTTAATCTTCAGTTAGGAGAGCAAAACATAAAATAAACTGATTTGAGTATCTGACAGTTTTCTTTTCGTACACCGAAGAAAAAATTGCAGAGGAAACTTCCCTAACTTCGCCAACATTTTAACAGTTCAATTTCAATTCTTGCTTGCAGATTGAAAAATATACGACGTACTTATTGAATTAGCAACACGTAATGGATTTTTTTGCTTGCAGGCGGTGAAATTGCTATTATGTAGGGCAGCGCCAACTTTTGGCACGCACTATCAACATATCTAATTTGACCCAATAAGAAGCGCAATACCAAAAGCGGCAACGGTAATACTATGTGATTAACGCTAATTAGTGACTTTCTATCGGACCCAGACGGCAACGCTGCAATCGCAATTCGCGTCGTCAATACTTTTTTTACTCTCCGGTCAAAATTGCAGACTTCGTTACGCGTTTTTACAGTGGAGCTGGAAGATAATGTAACACCGTAGTTTTTCATAATTTGGTTATTTCACATTAGTTACTATGGTTACCTAAAGTATGGAAATATCTCGTCCACAAATTGGAGTTGAAATTTGAAAAATAAATGTCCCGCCAAAGTTATGACCTCGCAGTTTTCGCAGGCGCATTCAGGCCTAACATCCAGACTCTGGACCTTCTGGATTCTGGAAGCGTGGAAGGGTGACCTTCAACAAACCGTAACCTCCCTTAGCAATTCCACCCATCTAAGCCATCAGCCATCCTAATGACATTGCTTTGGGGAATTTCCTTTCATGTTGAAATATGGCCAGTATAGATTCTCTTGTTGATGAGACGGCAGAGCAGTCACATAGATCATGACCCACAGTCTCCTCTTCTTGCTTACAACCACTTCGAACGGGCGTTTCATTGCATTTAGCTTCAAGTTGACAGGTTCCCTAGCTGACAATGTCTTGACATGTTTATCCATGACCCATATCAAAGTTGCAGACTTTTCGAGTCCACATCATGCCCCTTCCTTCTTTCCTTCCCACTCTACTTTGGGTATTCAAATTCATTTTATTTACATAGGTTCTAACCTTGGCAGCACGAGACAACAAAAGATGGACGTTATTTTCGATCTCGATCACACTTTTATCTAGTAATCCGACTCAAAATACCTGTTTATAGTTTGATTTAGTGGTTTTGTACTGTGGCATAAAAATATGATTTAGACTCTATAATTAACAAAACATATGTAAATTATTCTTATATAGCTTAAAAACAAACCCAATTTAATGTCTACGGAAAACAACTTTCAATACTTCCATAACTAGATTCTTCTTCATCCCACTTTTAACAAGATAACATGCAGAACTATTACTAGTTCTACTTAGTGCTTAAATCGTGACGTAACACTGTGTCTGAATATTCTGAATTTAAAAATTATACAAAAAAAATGAAATTCATTTTAATAAATGCAGGAAAAACTATTATAACCCTATGTAATAATTAGTTTTACTAGTACTATGTAATAATTAGTTTTATGTTATCTTCGTCACTTATAACTTAAAATATTAATTATCAATTCCATTTTCCTTGAATGAACTGAAAGTATAGAAACACAATTTCAAGTTTTTTAATTCCAGTACATGCCAAGTGGCAAGGAAAAAATCTGTCGTCGCCGTCGTTCTGTATGCAGTCCGTTCATTCGTTAATTTATGTAGACAGCGATCTCAGACACATGTCAAAAGACGTGCCAAGTCAGCTGAACCAAACTAAGCGCGGAAAACGTGATAAATGACAGGTAGACGATTGGCTTTCATCGGAAATATTCGGATGTATAGAAAAAGCGAGCAGGTGGATTTTGTGTAAGAGGTATATCTAACATCGCAATAGATAATAGAAGGAGAAAATATGTTAATCGTTACCAAAACTGTAAACGGTGTATTCTAATGGGTATTGTCTAGACGGTGTGATTGACCTCTAAATATACCAGGCTACAAAAAAAAATGGAAATTCTGGTTGTGACTTCTTCTATTCTTAAAACCAAATTTTGCATTATCAATAAATTTCCATCGTTTCCAAAGGGTAAATTTCGCTGTTGTGCTTCCAATGAGGTGTTTTATGCATAACCTTTAGAAAGAGCTCATTCCAATCAAACGGTTGTCAACATCTTTACCATATCATTCCAATCAAATCACAATATGCTGTAGAGAATATACTAGTAGATATAGGACGCTATAAGTTAATTGGAGAGGTAGTAAACTTTATTCTACACCAGAATGAATGAGATTTTTCAACATCCCTGAAGTAGGTACCTTAAGAACAAGAAATTGATGTCTTCCAACTCCTTTGGCTCTTCTAGGTCTTGCTGAGTGATGACTGCAGACATCATCTCGAGAAGACTCTCTCGACAAACTGAAGCAAGATATCTTTGAATCTGCTAAGTGATTTCGAGAAAATTCCTCCCTCATGTAGCCCAAAAATACGGTCAATTTATTACAACTAGACTCTTTCTAACCTCCGAAAACTGAAACGAATCGTGGACGACGCAATGTGCGCGCGGTCTTCAATTTTTCCGCCAACCCGTCTATGAAAAAAAGCGCACGAAACCATGTGATTCCCACCGGATGAGAGGCGGTTTAGATAATTGCGAGATCGACAGGAAGCGAAATCATTCGATGGTAAAACGGGCGCATCCTGTTCACGGGCTATGGCCGGTAGATAAATCTTTAATTCGTATGGAAATTCACCGAGACTTATGTAACGATTTGTCTGTCGCTTTTAATTCAGGCGATACACGATTTTTATTCCGCGTGATGATGGTGCTCGCGCGAATCTCTGCGAGTACGAGCGATGAATAACAAAGCTCTGATAAAGAGGCGCAGACTGTATATAGACTGGTCGCCGAACATTACGAAGAACAGAATAGGCAACATAGGCAGCGACGGATTGCTTCCTGTTATAATAAAATTAGTCCAAAGTGTGACAGTTATAATAATTAATTGTGGATATAATTTGAAAGTCGTGATATTTTCCATACTATTTTCTCTATACAGCGTGGAACATCCAAATGGAATAAATTCAGTAGCTCCATTATTATGCATTTTTTAGAAAATCATGAGACACTTCAATTTCTAATTCTAAAATGTCATCCTCTACATTCAACCCTCTTCCCGTGATAGCTACAACCCCCAAATTTTCAAGGATGCTCAAGCAGGAGCTTCGTGATACTTCATTGCTATGGTCTTAATTTTCATTCTCTATTAACAAAACTGATATGGTTTAAATTATATGAAATTCGATACATTAAAAGAAAACTTTTATAAGTAACACTATTTGTAAATTTTATGTTCTGCAATGTTAATAATAACGAAAAATAAATGTCTGTAATTGCCAACATTCCCTACTATAAGATAAAAACTTACTAATAAATACGTACAATTTTTTTGCTTGACAACGGAACGACAAAAACGAGCAAGCAGCAAAAAAACAAACCTTAAATTTAAGAAGTTGACCATTATCAGTTTTAGTGAAATTACCTAGAAACGTGCTTGTCGTTGTAACAGTAGTTAACAGTTATCAGTGTTAAACTTTTTGCTTTAGTTTTCGTGTTGCAATTCAGAGAGATGGTTTACCTAACAGAAATGCGTAAGATAACGATTCTGCAGATGATTGGTTACGGAGACAGAACACGAACGCAGGCCCAAGTTGTTCGCCTATTTCAAGAAAAATATCCGAGTTGCCGCCGATATCTCAAGGTACCGTAAGTAAACTAAAAAATCAATTTCGGGAACGTGGACATGTACGGAAGCTAAAGAAAAATCCTCCCAATAAACTCACTGATGTCAGAAATGGATAAGTTTAGCTTAAAAAATCACAATCAATCTCACACTCAGCATAAAAACCTTCTCGCTCCCGATACAAAAAACACCCAACACCATCTGAAATATTAAACAATTCCCTTTTGTGACAAATCATCAAAAAGAAACAATCTAAAGTATTTCGGGTGAATCACATACACTTTACGGCCATGTTATCCCCAAAACTATCGTTACGGGTCGAGAGAAAATCCTCACTGGAAGGGAACTACACAACAACCCTAAATGGGCAGGAAAATGGAGAAAATAGCATGATCCCTTCTTCATTACCAAAATGGAAAACTTATTACTCTAAAAAAAAATCAATCATTCCATAAAAAATCATATTTAATTACATGTCCAGGCCTACAATATACCTCAATCCAATTTCAGGTTCTGAGGTGCAACTGTGGAATTTGAAATGCTCGTATAAGGAAACATGGGATCCAAATCGTACTTCGGAAGTAATACAAGACAAATAGAATGATACAGTACCAAAAAATCTTCCTTACGAAAATAACAAAAATAAGAAATTATCAATTTGCATCAGGCTCCACTGTATTTGAGGATAAAAAGGTACGGGTTTCCCCATTCGAAGTTACATTCTAAAATATTTTAGAAGAACCATTGCATGTTTCTATCATCATACAATTACAATTTTTTTCATTTTGGGTATTCAATTTACTTTGACCTTATCTAATCTAAAGACTGATAATCCTGTTTAAAAAAGTACTTACCAGAATCAACAACGTGCTGCCACGAGGGAAATCTCTTCTTAACCCTTAAAGATACCCTTTGGAGCGTAATGACGTAAGCTAATACTGCGTACCTAACTACATTTCTTCTCATCAGTCTTTGTCTTTCACTCTGTAACAAAGATATGGGTATGTTAACTGAACATAAAGTCATAATAAATTATATTTTGTGTGGATATTTGTAAATTGATGTGCCAGAGTTTATTTGCCACTGTGCAAAATTGATTTTTTTTATCGATTATATGATAGACAGTTAATGGAAGAAGAAACATTTCTTTCAGTGTAGTGAACGGTAGTTACTTCAGTCAATTTCTGGCGCCACCAGTTCAAATACATAACTACCGTTCTACAAACCAACATAAACAGAGTGGTACATAGATTATTGCGACAGATAAACAAAAGCTTGCCAGTTATTAGCAAAATATGATTGAGAGAAAGTTGGCAAAACCACTCGCACATGTGTGCAATTTATCGCTAATGCTGTTACGTTACAATTACGTCCATATTAATACGTATATACCTATAAGAAGTGCGCAACATATGATACTGAAAAATATGTTATATACTGATTTGAATAAAAACCGCGGCAATTTATTTGAAATTTTCACATAAGATGTAATTCTTATTAGAATTCCAAGTACTGCATATATGAGTCGTCTAATTGCAAAATCAGACATCTACATTTTTCAGAAGAAAGTAAACAGCGTCAATAGAAAAAAATGTAGGAGTATGTACAAATTTCTGTTTGCGGTAACATTTACTATTAGATAGAATATTACTCGTAATTTTGACTGACACTAAAAAATATTGATGCAAGGAATAATGAGTTAAGCCCACTAACATAATGGCTTTGTCAGGTTTTGCAGAATTTTTATACAGAAGGATGGTTTTGAAACAAAATTACTTTATTTATTCAAAATATTCAAGGAACAAAAACAAACATATTCCTTTGTTTGCTCTGTAAGTAAAACCTATACTAGAACCCCATCTCTTCGGAAGTACAGTCCAGTAAGCAGGGAGCTAAAATCATCAAAAAGTGTTCTGAAACATATAGGGCTAGTTTTGATGGTTCCCTATGTATCTTTTTGCGTAGAACACAATGCGCGGGTCCGCAAAGCTGAACCCGTCCGGAAATTTTTTTAATTAACAATTTGTAAAAAAAAACGTCATTTTCGCTTATATATCCGGTCCTTAACATATTATATATAGCATATGCATTTAAGAAGTTGTAGCCTATAGAATTTCCAAAATTTTAAGACCAATCTGAAGTCTCCAAGTGCTATATAGTTAACTTGTAAAAGGCTGCTGAAGTTGAAAAAGTGCTTTTTTTCACTATTTTTTTACTTCAAAATTAGGGCGACGTTGAAAGTACGCTGCAAGACGCGTATTTAAAAAAAATGGGCCCGAGAAATTTCGAAGCGGCAACGCTAAAACAATATGTACGTCGTGTCAAAAAAAGGTAGTCGCGTAGAAAACGTTATAAATTATAAAACTGGCCCAAATTAACATTTTTCATAATCTTCAAGTCTCGCAAACTTGATTTGCGATTTGTCTAGCCCAACCCGGTCAATATCGTACAATAAACAAAGAAATGGCGTCATTGTTAATTAAGGCTTGCAAAAAAAATATATCGTTAATTACTCGAAAAGTTATTGACGGATCGAGCTGAAATTTTTATTGTAACTTCAAACTATAGTACATACAATAGAAGTTCCTCAAAGAAATTTCATGATCATAGTCGCCCTACTTTCGAAGTAAAAAAAAAAAACACTAAACGAATAAGTAGTTCTTATACATGCTATATAAAATATGCCAAGGAACGGAGATATAAGCGAAAATGTGAAAAAAGACTTTTTTTCACAAATTATTAATTTAAAAAATTAGCGGACGGTTTCAGCTCTACGGACCCCGCGCATTGTGTTCTACGCAAAAAGATACATATAGGACACAGTCAAAACTAGCCCTATATGGTTCAAGAACACATAAAAGTCTTTGCCTACTTGACTAGACTCCCCAGAATGGATTTCCAACACCTTTTGCCATAGTGACATTGTTGTCGATAATATTTTTTAAAACATCAGAAATCATCTTGAGTAATCCTTAAGTAAAAAGTAACACTAGACCGTATTAAGAAACAGCTGTTTATAACTGATCCGATCAGTGATCAACTTGAATGGGATTAGGTCTGTACCTAATCCCATTCAACTCATTCCGAAGTGGTCGCCATGTCTGATGAGATGTCTGATTTTGCAAAATTTATACTGATAGACGTGCCTGGTTTTTGTTTTACTTTATAAGTTGCTTGTGGTAAAACAAGACTGATATTTCAACGAACAGTGTCGTTAAAAGATAAAGCAGTACATTAAAAATCAAAAGATGTAATAAAGTAATTTTGATGATTTTTTGTCTGGATTTGCAGATAGACGACTCATATATACAAATGTTTATAAGGAGTTCTAAAGGATTCCACTCTAACATAAATAAAGGTAAAACAACGAAGTTTCTCAAATTTTCTGTTTCTCAATCAAAATCTCAAATTCGACACAACATTTTATATAAAAAAAAACAACGACAGTGTTAAGAGTATAGTCCTCAAAGTAGCAAAGTAGTTTTACACAGTATCTGTGTAATTAATTTATGATTAAACACTTTATTAAAGATATACATTAATAATTCCTACCTGCTTGTACTACGCTTGTACTTGAATATGAACAGACTATTTTTTTTTCTATTTTAAATATTCCTTATGTTTAGAAGAGAATCTGAAGATCTTCGTTTATAATCTTCAATAATAAAATTGTAAATAATCACGAGTGGCCGCCGTGCAAAAGTAAGACCAATTTCCGCTAACCGCAAATGATAAAAACATCGGAGCAGTTTTGCCCAACTTTCTGCACAGAACCCGGGGTCGGCCGAAGATTCGTCGGTACTTTCGATTAATTCGGCATAATTTGCGATTAAAATTGACCAGCCGTTATTTTGCCGCGCTGGAGAGAGTGAAAATTATTTATTAGACCGATTCAAAGAAATATTATGGAAAAACAACGCAGAGCTCTCTCGGCCTTGATGCTGGAAGAGCACTCTTGTTTTTCTATGTGAATGAAAGCTCAATTTAAAATTTTTAAAAATTGTCGGGATATCTTGGTAAGGAATAACAAGAATAATAATTTACATATATATAATTTTAAATATAATCATACTTCTTAAAGTACTTTAAACAATTTGAATATTTAATACAGAAAAAATAAAAAACAAAAAAAATAAAACTATGAATTCTGTTTCCACAGCTACGTGAAGTAGTGAAAATAAAATTGGCTAAAAAACTACATGGACATAAAATGTTTTGCAACGTCAATACTCAAGATGTTAGATTTAAGCAAAAAAAAACATACACTGTGGGCAAAGACAAATCTTGGGTCTGTAATTCATTACTTAGAAGGAGAGGGAGGCTACAACCAATAACATTGCACCTTCACGGTGGTGGACAGGGCTATAATGAGGGGCGTAATGTTATTAGTCTATATCCCTTCCTTCTAACCAATGAATTACTTACATTAACTTACAGACGGAAGATCTGACTTTATCAATAGTATACAAAGTGAACAGAGCCAACCGTAAAATTCTCGAGATTTCACAAAAACCATAATAAACTAGAAAAGGTCAAAAGTTACTGAATAACTAATTGTTTTTTAATTCAATTTAAAAAAATCATATCTTAGCTCTACAACGAAATGTTGTTCTTAATAAAAATAGCGGTCTTTGTATCGCGGTTCGCCTGAAGGTCGGTCCATAATTCCAAGTAAATAAAATGAATAAGTCTGAACAGCTCGAAACACAAAGACAGTTTAATTTACATGTAATTAAATTCCACTAAAATAAAATTAATCCGACTATACCACTTGGCAAATCGAAAAATACACGAAAAACAGCTGGTTAAGCAATTCTCTCTGGGATTTTTAGTCTACTGCTTTGTTGTCCTTTTCTGGTATGATCTGGATGAGTGTATAAATTTTAAAGATTATTTACAAAAAAAAAATGTTCCCTGATACTATTAATTTTTAATTATACTGTTTAATTTGACCGAAGGGCACTTGTGGAGAAATATTATTTGGAAATACGTTTTCAGTTAAACTAGTGTTGAAACAGTCACGTCATTGGTATAGAGGGTATTTTATTTTAGAGAGGTATTTTATTCTCATTTTTACTACATTTCTCAATAAGTCCGTAAGATGATATATAGATGGCGCCACTATTGACAAATTCAAATGATTTTTTAGATAGTACCAACCTTCAACTGATAGCTGTCAAAATTCCATGACATTCCAACCGTTAGTTTACAAGTTAAAATGGGTTTAGTGACGCTACTTTTGTAATTTTCAAAACAATGGAAAAATCTGAATTTCGTGAGTTGATAAAGCATTGTTTTTTTAATGGAAAAAAAATACCGTTCAAGCAAAGCAATGGCTTGACAAGTGTTATTCGAACTCTGCTCCATCGAGACAAATGATACAGAAGTGGTTTGCTGATTTTAAACGCGGCTGTACAGACACCGATAATGCTGAACACAACAACATGCAGTTGTTCCAGAAAACATAGAAAAATTGCACAAAATCGTTTTGGAAGACCGTAAAAGTGAAGTTGCGTGAAACAACTGACCCTTTAAAGATATCATAAGGCAGTGTATTCACTATTTTACATGAACATTTATCCATGAGAAAGCTCTTTTCGAAGTGGGTACCGGGTTTACTCACTGTTGATCACACTGTTGATCAAAAACAACGTGTTGATGACTCAGAACGCTATTTGAAGTTGTTTTGGCGAAATAAAAAGGATTTTTTCATGAGAAATGAATGGCACATGGATCCATCACTATCCAGAGCCAAATCGGCAGCCAGCTGAGTGGACAGCAACCAGCGAAAGCGTCCAAAGCGAACAAACACACAAAAGTCAGCTGGTGAGGTTATGACGGCCATATTTTGGGATGCGCGTGGTATAATATTTATCGACTATCTTGAAAAGGGAAAAGGGATCAATAGTGAATAATGCTATATAATAATATAGCATTATTAGTGCGTTTGAAACACGGAAACGAGAAAAAACGGCCCCAAATGAAGTGAAATGAAATGAAATTGCACTTCGAATAAGATCATGAATGACTGCATTCACCGTATTACCCAGATTTAGTCCCAGCGACTATTACTTTTTCGCCCCAAAAAAATTAGTCCCAAAAAAACGGTCCCCGGAAAGAGATATGGCTCCAGTGCGGAGATGATCGTCAAAACTGAAGCGTATTTTGAAAGGTTGGACAAATCGTTCTATAAGAAAGGCATGGAAATGTTAGAGAAGCTTTGGAATGAATGTATCGCTTTTGAATGAGACTATGTTGGTGAATAAAGTAGAATTTTGCCTAAAAGTTGTTGTTTTATTAGTCATCCTACGAACTTATTGAGTGATGTGTTACCTTTTCGTGCATTATCAAATTAAAATCGTTTTACTTATTGGTTTTATATTATTATTTTTTTATATATTCTTCTTGCTAAAGTTAATGTATTACCTTGTTATTTTTATACGTTTACATAATCATGCTTACTTGCTGAAGATATCACTCGCACAATTTATTACTGCGTTTCGTCATGCAAAACAAAAGAATCGGTGCAATACCCTCGCATGTAAAAGGTTGCCCGCAGTTTCTAAATACGAACCGTGATATGCATGCACAAATTGCCAACATAATAGGCCAAATGATGTTATTATGTAATAAATTGATCTAGTTTTACTTAACGACAGTTTATTGTGCTAGTTCGAAACAGTGTCAAACGGAATTTGCGAATAGGTTAGGCCTTAGATATTTCTAGAGAGACACTACTAGTACTACTACATACATTTTTTATTTTATTTTGCACGGCGTAGGCCTCAATCATTATCTCGAGAACATAGAATTAATATATGTAGTACAAGCAACCACAAAATTCGTATAGTAGACATTGGAATTTTGGGAGACAAGACAGGGCCAGATTGAGAATCAAATTTTTTCTTTACAAACATGAACATTTTCATCTTATCCACTTTTATGTGGCTTGTAAGAGATGTGTAACGTATTTGTGGTGGTGCCAAACCCTTTGGAAAATTTTTTTGACAGCTTTTGTGAAATGAATAATGAATAAAAAAAAGAAATACGTACTTACCGCGCCTGGGATGCCCGCGTTCAGGAAGAGGGCGAGCGTATCAGGCCAAGGGAGGAGTTTGTACTGTTCCCACCACCTTTTTTACCACCAACGATACGTAGAAACCCAGTACGAAAGACATTGGTATCGTCTCGCTTTGCTGACTAAAGTACATCCGAATCCTCTCGAATATCCTGAAAGAGAAAGCCAGATGAAACTGCAGGGAAATAGATTTTCCGAACGACGAAAATAAAAACGAAAAAATAAATTACGAAATTTCTCAAGTGACACACTGCATGGCACTGTATTTTTTGTGAAATTTTTTAAGCAGTTTACTTTGCATTTATTGTTTATCTAAAATATTGTTTTCACTATTTCACCTTCAATTAAACGATCTGATAGCTCAGCACCATTGATCATGATCTGGCTTTGTTGTAGTTGACTCGTTGTAGTTGAATTTAGGACTAGTTAAATACATTGTTAAAAAACACATCTCTAATTGGAAGTACAGATTCTCCAAAATACTGGAATATTTTAATAACTATTATAATGATTCTAAACGAATACTTACCTCTGTTGGTGATCATTTAATGCGAACCTATATATTAAGTTAACTGTGTAATATACGAATAGATATGCTAAAAGTTCTCTCCACACTAGTTTATATACACTTCCTCGCCATCTGAAACAAAGAGAAAATGTATCAAAATGTATTTTAGTAAAAGGAAAACTGATTTCAACCAAATGTGTTCATTACATCTAGTTAAAATTGATCTCTTCGTTTGCCCAACATACTTTCGCTCACAAACTTTCAATTTTACCATGTAATAAATTCCTCAATTCTAATTTTTCTTTTTAATTTGTGTTATAAAAATTGTATAAAAAAAATGAAAAATCCGTGAGAGTTTTTCAAGTGTGATACATGCATGATTTTTTTCGTCTATTTCCTTTCGTTTCTGCGCCCAACTTTTCACCCGCTCTCTATTTTCGGAATTTTAATCAGACGGCGACAGATCGCCCTTACATAATAATGAAACAAATCGTGCTTTTTGATTTTAAATTTACTAGACTCTGGAGAAAGTTTAAATATAATCATGCCTCGTGGTTTGAACGGGGGAACGTGGCGTACCAGCTGGAATTGACGATTTGAATACAACAGAATCATTAAAAAATTGTTGGTTGTACACTCACGCCCAACTGAACAATTAAACAAAAAAAAAAGGTAGTCGCGTAGAAAACGTTATAAAACTGATCCAAATTAATATTTTTCAAAATTTCAAAAAGTCTCGTAAACTTGAAGAGATTTATGATTTTTCTAGCCCAACCCAGTCAATATCGTACAATAAACAAAGAAATGGCGTCATTTTTAATTAAGGCTTGCAAAACAATTCGATCGTTAATTACTCCAAAAGTGATAAACGGATCGAGCTGAAATTTTTTTTGTAACTTCATACTACGAACAGCAGTCCCTACAAGACCGCTACCTTTGTTAATGTCCCCTAATTTCATGATCATAGTCGCCCTACTTTCGAAGTAAAAAAAATAGTAAAAAAAAAAGCACTTTTTCAACTTCAGCAGTCATTTGCAAGTTAACAATAGCATTTGGAGACTTCGGGTTGGGCTTAAAATTTTGGAAATTCAATAGGCTACAACTTCTTATATTGCATATGCTATATAAAATATGCCAAGGAACGGAGATATAAGCGGAAATGCGAAGAGACGTTTTTTTTTTCATAAATTGTTAATTTAAAAAATTAGCGAACGATTTCAGCTCTACGGACCCCGCGCATTGTGTTCTACGCAAAAAAATACATATGAGACCGTCAAAACTAGCCCTGTATGTTTCAAGAACACATAAAAATCTCTGTCTACTGTACTGCTTGGGCTTATTAGACGCAGAATTTCACAAGCTGTAATCCTATCAGAAACAAAATAGATACTTCAGCAGAAAAATTATCAGAATTTAAGGAACCTTCAAAAACTTGACTGAAATATTTTGTGTGTCAAATAAATTAAATTGTGAGTTAAAATACTCCTACTTTTTTTAAGTTTGTGCGGGTGCTTATACGTGACTATATGTGCCTGTTTTCATTATTATTAGATGTCATTGCACCAACCGGGTTTCGAACCCGCGCGCGACACACCGCCGTATTTTCTTTCGACTCTCACCGGCGCCCGTTTTGCGTTGAAAACCATTTAAATAAACATTTAAGCGAGTAAATTATGTGCAACCACGGTGTTTTATTGAAATTGCTATGCATAGCTCTGTATCCGCAGGTAATTCTAATGGCTTTATTTATCGAGGTATTCTGTTCACTAATTCCAGTGATTAATGTCTCGCAGACGTGCACGCGAATTTTTCTGAAGGACAAACCAACAGACAAATTAATACCCGACAAGCGTTCGTTTTTTTTTTTTTTTCATTTAAACTCGCTGCTAATAATTCGTTTATGCTAATGCGGATGGTATTTGCGTTTTTCAATTTTCAAATCTATAATTTATCACGAAATTGCAATAAACTACGATTCAAAGTGTTTTTTTCTGTGAAATAATTGATCACGACGCTTGATGGCTACCTGTATGCAATTTATGCTTAACAAGCGTGTGGCTAAGCGGAGAAGACGTAACCTTCCATATCGGTTAGATCAAGGAACAACTCGCCGGTCGTTAGCTACAAACCGTTACGTAACTTTTAGCGTCCAGCCAGTCTATTATTAGAGATGGATAAAATTCGCAACTTCAATAGGCGCCACTTGAGAGCATCTCTGCACACTGTTTTGCCACAGGCGATGAGAAAATGCATGCATAAGAATGGCAGAATTGCTCATTCACTGGGTGACATATGGCTGGAGAAAGGACGGCGCGCTTCACTTCCTCATTTAACATGGGCTGGCGCACAATGGGCGAAAACTGCAAAATTTTTCTCAAAATAAGATAATTCCCCACAGAAAACTCCGATCATTGTTAATTTTTTTATTTTTTTATAGGTTTTGGACAGTAGAGTAAAGGAAAATTGGTCCGACACATGTTTGATGTTTAAAGAGAGGGGGAGACACCCCATAAGGGACCCCACATCCCAGTAACTCTACAATTAAAGATTTTAAGCTCCAATAACCGCATACCTCCAACTTTTAACCCCCCCCCCTGACCTTATGACATTAGCTTTCAACACCCCGTGACCCCATAACTTGAAATTTTATACCCCATTACCCCATAACCTCAACTTTTAGACCTCATATCTCTTATAACCTAAGCTTTTCAATACCCCCAACCTAATATCCCATATCTATAACCCTAGCTTTAAATCCCCATGACCCCATAACTTAAACTGTTAAACCCGTATAACCCCATAACCTCAGTTTTGAACCTTTAGATTTGATTTAGGAGGTTTTCTTTGTAGGAGTATAAAGCCATTGGTTATAGGGTTCTGAAGATTGAAAACTGAGGTTGTGAGGTTATAGGGGTTTAACAGCTTAAGTTATGGGGTCATGGGGATTGAAAGCTTTCTTAGCTTGATTAGGTTATAGAGATATTGGGCATAAGAGCTTCAGTTTTAGAGTTGTCGGGCTCGAAAATTGATTTTTGTGTAGATGGGGGTCTAAAAGTTGAGGTTATGGGGTTATGGGGGTATAAAATTTCAAGTTATGGGGTCACGTGGTTTTGAAAGCTTATTTTCTAAGGTCAGGGGAGTTTAAAAGTTGGAGGTATGCGGTTATTGGAGCTTAAAAGCTTTAATTGTAAAGTTACTGGGATATGGGGTCCCTTATGGGGTGCCTCTCCCCCTCTTTAAACCTCAAACATGTGTCGGACCAATTTTCCTTTAATGTACTGTCCAAAACCTGTAAAATAAAAAAAAATCACAATTATCGGAGTTTTCTGTGGGGAGTTATCTTATTTTGAGAAAAATTTTGCCGTTTTCGCCCACTGTGCGGCGTAAGCGGATGGAACCAGTCAATTATTCGGCCTTTCGAGGTGAATTTCGCGCTGCATTTTAGCATACTTAATCCAAAAAAATATTTATATCGTTGTATACTGTTAACTAGACTAGACATTTGCAGTCGTTTTGATAGTGCATTAACACTACTGTTTGCTAGCGGATCGCATTCAGTCCAAAGGTTTTGTTAAAAACGTGGCCGATATATTTTGACAATTCGGTTTCGGTTCAAGGTATATAAATTTGAATTTCTGCTGCTGTGCTGCATACTAACATTTCGTTGAAGTTTTATTTATTTATGCAACTACAACGTGAATTAAAATTTTCGAAGAAGTGGAACAATAAAAAAAATTTTATTCAATCGGTTCTTGAAATGGAATAGAGGTAAACCGCTTACACTATGACCAGCCATGGGCGCACCCGTGGTATTTTTTTTTTTAATAATCTGTACGCTTTCTCTTTCAGTACACGGATATTATACAAAATAAAATGGTTCCTAAAAGAGTGAAACCACTATATGAGTCATTTTTTTGCAAGATAATTTTGAAATCAGTACAACATAAGACAATTTGTTGTATATTGTTGTATGTATAAATAAAATATATTTTTCCCAGCACTCCAATTAAAGCGTGTTCATGTTATTGGTTAATCCGGTAGATGACATTATAATACCGGAATACCGAATCGGTAGATGTGGATCTAAACATTTAAAACAGTAATTGCTGCAAATTTTTGTAAAACGTTGTAGCCATATTTTGAGTGTTAAAGCAATAGACCACAACTGTATGTACGCTGATAACTGCAGTATGTTAATCATTAATTTAAAAATAAACGCAAATTTCCGAAAAACGAAAAATATACGTCGTAACTATATTTCCCTTTCTTATATTTTTTATGACGTTATAATAATAAAAAAAGAATATGTAAACACCTACGTAACTCATTATACCAGTTAAAATATGCATTTCGCTAAACGTATTTTTATGTACGTAGGCCTTATGTCCTGGATCCACCTCTGATAATTACGTCATAAATTATTCAAATCCGGGATCCACTAAACACATTCCACCACATTCAAACACATTTCTTTTCCTTGATATTAACCTCTTTGATTTTATCTACGTCTAATTAATTCGAGATCCACCGATTATGTAATTAAATCTGGGTCATGAATTTGGCGTCTTAGACCACTTGATTTTGCTCGACAGTTCAAAATCAGTATTAAAGTAAATTATATACAATGTGTTCACGAAAGAAGGCATCGTATGGGAAGCAAATGTAATATTAGATACTGTGATAACATGATTGCAGGATGTGTTAATGCATGTTTTTTGCCAAAATGGGTTTATGATGCCATATTGCTCGGCCGTCAAATTTGACATCTTAACCAAAAAATTCCGAAAAATCGAGTTTCTGATAACAAATATCGGATAAAGTTATCGAGACAAACCCATTTTACACATGTGTGCCAATTTTCAAAAATATACTCCAAAATGTTGATGTGTCTAATGTTTCCAAAATAATCTGAAATAAGATACCACAAAATCTTGACGATAACATGTCACTTTAGTGGATCTGATCTGTTAATTTGGATGCATTATTCTCCCGTATGATACAAAATTTCAAGAATACTCTCTATATTACAGATTCTTGGTAACGATCTTAAAAAATGCAAGGACGCAACATTTAATAACAATAACACTTTCAGATGCTCAGGGATATATGTATAAATAAACTTTAGATTTTGTATTGTCTTCTTCCTTCTGATGTTTTGGAACCAGTTTTACCAATTGACGTGCGAAATGGTCGAGTCCGTTATTAATGAACCACCTGATGAAAGTCCGTTAAGTTTATAGCACAGGAAATAGCATTTTTGAATCTTTATAATTTTTTTAACATAAATAAAAACATGTTTTATATCACAGCTTATAAATAGAACATGAGTCTGCCAGGTTCTCTAACATTTAAGCTGTTAAAGAGTTGGTTCCAAGTAAGACACAATACACAGAGGGGACCGTAATTCAATACTTTATGCAAAATATGGACTTCATCAAACACGTATTTAATAATTATTATTCTGTTATTATAATTATTCAGTATTTCGAAGTAGTTTTATCAAATTTTAACGAAAAATTGGCAATAAAAGTTAATAAAAACGTTTTTAAGGGAGGAAAAATTAGTAGAAAAAGGCACACGAAATTTTTGAAATTTTTAAAATATACAGGGTGAGTCACTTTTTTGTAGCAGGACTTTAACATTCGATAGAATACGATATTTTGAGAAAAAATGTTCCTATAAACATATGGTCTATCTAGCTTCATAAAGGAGATTACAGGGTGTACAACTGAACAAGTTTCGGTTTTTGTTAAGTTTTTTTACAATATTCTCTGAACGGAACTGTATTTTGGCTTAATATTATACATACCCTTTAACCTCAACAGGAGCAACAATTTTTATTGATTTTGTCAAAAACACTATACTGGAAGTTGCTTTTCTCGAGTGCTCAGATTATTTAGATTAACAGAACTTTTTTATCGTATGACACTGACCTTATTTGACTAACATTTATGAAAGAATGATATTTTAGCTACAATTTGACCTTTTTCAATTTTACGCTAACTGTTATGATTTTTGAGATATTGGTCATTTTTTGTCTGATGGTGCATCTTCTTACGTGCAAAGGAAAAATTTAATTTCAGTTTTCATTTTATTTTTTAACGAAGTGACCTGGGCATCTGAAAAAAGTAACATCCAGTATAGTATTTTCGATAAGAACATTAAAAATGTTGATCTCATCCATGTTAAGACCTGTGGTGCATCGTAAAAATAAAACTTTAACACCCTCTATAGCTAGCAAGCTAGATGACCATAATATGTCTATAACAACTTTTTTCAAGAATTCAGAGAACCACTTTTTTTGTAGCAGTACTTTAACAATCGACAGAACATGATATTTTGAGAGAAAGAGTTCCTATAAACATATGGTCTATCTAGCTTCCTATGGGAGATACTACAGGGCGGTAAAATTTCATTTTTTTGTGTGCACATGTCTTAACATGGATGAGATCAACATTTTTAATGTTTTTATCGAAAATACTATAGTGGATGTTACCTTTTTCGAATGCCCAGGTCACTTCGTTAAAAAATACAATGAAAACTAAAAATAATTTTTTTCTTTACCATGTAAGGAGATGCACCATCAGACTAAAAATAACCAATATCTCGAAAACCGTCACAGTTAGCGCAAAATTGCAAGTGATCAAAATTGTAGCTAAAACAGCATTCTTTCATGAATGTTAGTCAAATAAGATCAGTGGCGTACGATACAAAAAGATCTGTTAATCTAAATAACCTGGGCACCCGAGAAAAGCAACCTCCAGTATAGTGTTTTCTACAAAATCAATAGAAATTGTTGATCCTAGTGAGGTTAAAGTGTGTGTAAAATATTAAGCGAAAATATCATTTCAGTCAGAAAATATTGTAAATAAACTTAAAAAAAAAAACTGAAACTCTAACACCCTGTATCTCCCTTATGAAGCTAGATAGACCATATGTTTATTTTTTTCTCAAAATATCGTATTCTATCGAAAGAGAAAGTCCTGCTACAAAAAAGTGACACCCTGTATATACAAAATAATTCAATGCAAGATAAAGTTTCAAACTCAAAAAAGACATAAATAATTTCAAACTGCCAACAAATGTCAACTAATACAACACGGCAACTTCGGATCTTCTGCCAACTTCATAACAACGAATATCAAATGCGAAATTTAAAGTTCAATAAACCATTCCATTACAGTTTTTGTTTCAATATAATTGAGTGGTGGTATCACTGCACACATTTAATAGCGTCATCGGTGAAGTGTATTGGTTTTTATTTTGAACAAAGTATACACCGTTCCGTATGTACTGTTCCGAAATAGAATAAAAAAGTTAATTTTTTAAGCACTGCATTGTGCGAAGTGTTTTTCTGTTACATAATTAAATAACACTCCCTCCCCCTCAAAACATTGATAACGTATGTCCTAAAAGTTTTGGCACAAAATTCATGAACTTAAATCTTAACAATAATGAAATAATATCAAGTCGCCTTTGGTAACAAAAGATTGTTTACTTTGTTGACTTGTCAGTCGAGGGTTATTTATTTTGAAGTTTATGCTTTCAAATGTCGTATAAATTAGAAATAACCCGGGTACCCAAAGCTGAAATATTTCGAATATTCGAGATTGAAAATATTTCTCGCAGAACCATTTATCGAACAATCAGCGGAGTGCGAGCAGGGAATACCTTGTTTGAACCTTCCAAAAAGTGGAAGACCACGAGTATTTACTGCACAGAGGGAAGAGCAGTTGGTAAGAAGAGCAAGAAACCAAGTTGGGATGTCATCAAGGAGACTGGCTCGTCAATATGACACTTCTAAGAGTACGGTATCGTTGACATTGAAGAGGAATGGTCTGAAATATCGAAAAAGACGTAAGTGCCCCAAATACACTCAAGGGCAGCTTCTACGTATACCAAGATGCTGCCGTCAACTGAGACGGGTCTACTTTGCCGATGGCAAGAGCATTATTTTAGACGACGAAAAGTATTTAACTTTGGCTAACTCCGAAATGAAAGGAAATGATGGGTTACAAATAACCTAGAGAAATGCCCTGACAATGTAAAGTTTAAGACTAAAGCAAAATTTGCCGATAAAATCCTTGTCTGGTGCGCAATTTCTAACAGGGGCATATCCCGACCTTTTGTGGGATATGCCCCATGGTGAGAGGCGAAGCTTTGAACAGTCAGGGGTATATTGAGAACTGTCTTTCCAAATTGTTCTAGTTTGTCCAAGAACATCATGCTGAGGATGATATCATGTTTTGGCCAGACTTAGCATTGTGTCATTACTCTAGAGATACCCAAAACTGGCTTCGTCAACATCGCATACTTTTTGTTCATAAAAACTAGGACTACTAAAACAATAGAGGAATTTTGGGCTTTATTGTCGCGGAAAGTTTATGACAGATGCTGGGAAGCCCAAAACGAACAGCAACTAAAACGTCGAATTTTTGAAAAATTGAGAGAAATTGACTTGAATTCTGTCCAAGGCCTCATGAGAGACATCCGAAGAAAGTTGCGTCTGGTATAGGAGTATGGGCCGCTTCACATAATTTGATAGTATAGTTTAGTTAAGCATTAAGATGTAGTTTATGATAAATATATAAATGTTTCAATAAATCTGTTCATTAAAAAAAAAACTGCTATAAATATTCTGTGCCAGAACTTTTAGAACATACGTTAGTTAACAGATTTCTTGTATCCTCCCAAAGCATTCTAGTGGCAAGAATATCTTCTCTTTTTTTTAGTCGACGTTTTAATAAATTGTATGTTCAACTAAGTAGGATATTTATTGCCAATATTGTCAAGGAATGCTAATCAGTCGACACAGCGCTGTCCAGTACGTCCGTTTTGGAAAATCCTTGACATATAATTTTTTGCACATTATTATGCACGAGCGGAAATCTTAATTAGAGAGCGTAAGCATGAACTAGTTTAAAAATCAACAAATAATTAGATTGTTACGTAAAGTTTCGTAGCGAGTATTCGGAATCTTTTGAGCACACAAATTGTTGTCATTCTGAATAAAGCGTAAATAAATACTTAAGACTTAAGCACTAAAAGTAAAATAATAGATCTACAAATAAAATAAACGATATTTTTTTAAAAACTTAATACCTTTTTCAAATTAAATAAATATTTAAATATTTAAATAATTTTAAATATTTATAAATTGAAATAATCATAAAAAAATTAAATTTTATTTAATTGTCAAGGTAGTCACTATTTATTTTACAATTGTGACGCCACTTTTCAAAAGCTTGACGCCACCAAGTTTTGCTCGATATGACTGATAATTCCATCTCTCTCATTCATAGCCCGATTTGATGACTTTTTTTCTTTGGATGTTTAGATTTAATAGTAAGGTCACTCATTGTTGCTGAGAGAAATCAGAGACTGCAGAACAGAATAGCTTTGCCCGCGAAATGCGCACACCGAACGTAGTACGAGTTAGTACGACCATATCCGAATTATATAAGAGATACCCACAAATAACAGACAGTACTTCTCACGGCATTTCCAGCTACAGCTACAAAAGAAAGGTTCATAATTTCAGTTTTATCTACTGCATCCAAATGCACAGCTTCTCTAGCTGCACCGTATATCCTATTTACATTTTCCATGTTTGCAAGTTTGTCATTTAAATTAATAATAAAAGATCGCCAATGTGAGGCTCATCACAGATTAGCACTAGCCCATATAATTTCCTACGTATAAGATGAAACACAATATACTTGCAAACAAATCTGCATTATTTTTAGTTTGAATTTTCAAATGGCGAATATCTACATTTAAAACGCCAAAAGAGATCTTCATGCTACTCAAAGTTCGATATTATTCGTTCATCCTTGATATTATGCTGATAGTAAATCCTATAAAGATCACGCTCTCTTTGGAATTAACAAAACATCTACTTACAGTGTCCGTCAAAAAGTCTGCACTATATGGAATTTTTTTATTGTGCATTTTTTTCAAACATTGTTTATATCCGCAGCAATTTGGTCCAAAAAGTGTCTAAACATTTTGGTTCAATTACCTCAAAATCATTATTTTTAAAAATATGTTTTTTGATATTCGTGTTAAGATGCTAAATAAGTTTCATACAAATATTCCAAATTTTTTTAATAATTTTTGTTCTTCTTTTGAAAAATATCACGACGAATTATTTTGCGCGTATTTGCATTTCAGTTGTGTTTATGAATTATATTTTTATGTTACTGAATGTAAAATATTCCTTCATTTTTAGGAAAAAAAGCTGCATTGTACTCGACGAAATGGAAGGAACATTATATAGGAATATTCTATGCATATTGAGGTAAATTATAGAAAAAAAATACTTGCAGTTTGTAACTCATAGAAAGAATGAATGTAAATACAAATTAATGTTTTTTTTTAAAGTAGGTCTTCTTAAAATAAAACAGAACATCACCTAGTACTGTACTTTTAAAACAATTTTTATGGAATTTGATCGCATATATTGAACTGTTGGGTAAAATTGATGCAGAGGTTAATGACACAAACAATTTTTGGAAAAAAATTACAGTACAAGAAATTACTATATTATGGTGCAGACTCATCATAAAAAAATGTTTGAAGCGCACACTCGTGCGTGTACAATGGACGAAAAGTTTGCAAAAACATCGAGTTCAACAACCTATAACATTATTAGTAACGTGTGTTGTTTCTATTATCAAATGTTTCTATTAAATTGACTCGATTGCATCAACTGTATACATAAGTACTAGCGAATTTTGCAATATTCACTGCATAATATAAAATTGAAGTGAAATTCTGCGGCTGTTACATTTTGTTGCCGCCAGAATCAAAGATAAGTACCAACGTAGGATGTTACTAATATGAAAAAACATAATTATCCACTACAGTGTTAAAGTTTTCAGTTTCAAGTTCCACTCTTTGTCAGCGAGAAACAGTTTACTTCAACTAGCATAGTGAACTGTTGAAGAACTATTGAAAAACTCACTTTCATTTTTACTCTAAATGTTAATTTGTCACATTTATTCCGTAAAGACATATTCACGACGGCAATATTTCAAATTCAAGGTTGGCTCGAAGTATTCTCTCACTTTTCCAAGTGTATAAACAATAGTGCCCTGTAATGAACCATATTCGTTGACCTTACTCTTGAATTCTTGCGATTCAATACCCCACTTCCTATTTACATGCTTATTTTATAAACTGTTTCCCTTTCTATTAACAACCACAGGTATCTAACAAACTTCACCGCGTAAAACACATTCTAGTATTTTTTTCTACTGCTGTTATGTCAGGAAATGACTTACGCAACTAGATGAAAAAGCAATAAGGTGTGCACCGATGCTGGTCAACAATCTACTTTGATTAATTTGAGTTTAGCTCTGACTTTGTGGATAACGTTAAACATTATATGGTCCAAAGAACCTGGCAAAAAGAGCACTATATAATCGAATTGTTACTCTACCATTTAGTCCAATTAATAAGCCGGAAAATGTGGAAAAGTTGATAAGCAGCTCCGATTTCAAATATTTTTGTTTGTACGTGTTCTTTAGACCCTCAGGAACATTCATCACGACTAACATCTGCCTTGCTATAAAAAATTAAAAAATTATGATAGTTTTCCCACCCCCAAAGCTTCCCCAATAGTAAAAGTGATAAAACATTTTAAAAATTCAAAATTTCACCTCAGAAATCATCTCCCGGGGGCTTTCGAGGTCGCTGATTACGAATCCAAGGTCAAATCGAGTGAGGGTGATGCACCCCATTAAAACCACCAATTTTTAATTCAAAATTTCGCCTGGAAGTCTTGGGGGTTTTCGGGGTCGCTGATTACGAATCCGAGGTCTAATTACAATAATTCAAACTCTCAATATGATATGCGCGCGAATTTTGGTTTTAATGTAGTTAAATTATTGAAAAAATAAATTACGAGTGTAATAAAATCATTTTTCAAGTTTTCTTTAATTTCAAAAGAACTCGTTACACAAAATGAGCTTACAATCTACAAATATAGTTGACATAATTCGTAATCAGAGTCATTTTCGAGCATTGCTGATGCAGTATTGGTGGGTCCCTCTTCATCTTCACTTATATCTTGTTCTACTATTATTTCAGCCGGGCAAACCACTTCATCCTCTGTAATGTCAGCAGTTGCAGATGGCTCGTAATTAGTGCAGTTAGATTCGTAACAAAATTTACACGTTTGTGAACAGTATACGCCATTTTTCCTGCAACCACAAGCTGCACCACAACCAATTTGACATCCACATGTTATTGCATCCATAATACTTTTTTGGCGCGGGTGGTTCTGTCATTCTTATGGCATGCAGGACGCCGTCCATAACTTTCCAACCCCAAGTTTCTAAACATAACTTTCCAACCCCTCAGTTGGGTTTAATTTTGCTGTTCTATTGTGATCTGAATCTACTAATAATCCTATCCAAGAGGCACTTGATAGTAAACTGTTTTCAAATGTTCTCGGATGTTTTTTCTTCACTTCTAGAGGTGGTTTTAATGGGGTGCAACCACCTTCACTCGATTTTTTGAAACCCCGAAAACCCCCGAGAGACGATTTCCGAGGTGAAATTTTGAATTTTTAAAATGTCTTATCACTTTTACTATTGGGGAAAATTTGGGGGTGGGAAAACTACCATATTTTTTTCATTTTTCATAGCAAGGCAGATATTACTGGTGATGAATGTTCCTGAGGGTCTAAAGAACACGTACAAACAAAAATTTTTGAAATCGAAGCTGCTTATCAACTTTTCCAGATTTTACAGTATTTTCCGGCTTATTTACTGGACTACTTTCTAAAGTCCTGACTTAGCATCAACGAATTACCATCTGTTCCGTTTAATTGGTCAATCTTCAGGATGAAAAAAAAGAAGTGTCCTCAGTTTTTTTGGTTTTAAAACAGCGAATGGTATCGAAGAGACATTGAGGTCTCATAAACGGATATATATTATAAAATACAGTAAAACATAGTTCGACTTTTAATTTCCTCTTTAAGACGGTCCTTAATCTACTAACAATAAGTAAATTATTGACATAATATGAAGAAATTAAAATACCTTTGAACCCCGAAATATTTCCATGAGACAAACACATTCATAGTATCAGTTTTAAAATTGAAACTGAAACACAAGCATATGACTTTTAAATCATAATATTTACATAGACGTCACTTTTAATGCTAGAAACCACATTATAGGCATATCAAAATCTGTAGAAATCAATTTTGTGGTCTGGTTGCGAATTTTCATCTTAAAAAATGAATATCCAACTATCTGTGTGCAATAAATCTCTCATACACAATTTACCAGTGGTTAAGCATGCACTAATACATTATTATCAACACACCATATACAGTGCGTTACCTCCCCCGCATTTCTGACTCATATTCCTAGAACGTTCTTTATGCACGGAACGTATTGTTGTTAAGTGCGTGTTACAAAGTATAATTACATTGTCAATGCATACCAGCACAAACTCATCCATGCATTCTTAAAATTTGTTGACAATAAGCGTCGGTGTTAAAACACCGTTGTTGTAATAACGACATGCCATGTTACAGAGCCAAGGGCGTAGCCAGGGGGGCGATCGCCCCCCCCCCCCTAATGGTCAAATAAAAAACAAAATAATCGGGGGGATTGCGCTTGCCATTGCCTCCAATAACTCAATGGCCTGATTTTTTTTTTGGCTTTTTTGTTTAATCTGCATTGGTCGCCCCCCCCCAAAGAAAATACACGCCTTGTACAGAGCAAAATTTCTTGATACCTCGACTACAGTATCTTTCTGTTAGTGATTAAAATACCGATTTATATGAAAACCGCAACACCCAGTATTAATTAAGCAGTTTATTTCTAAATTTTGAAGACGTACTTCGATATAACAAATAAGTTATTAAGTTTTCAATAATTCATTGAGTTTTCAAGAAATTATGTGAAAATTTCAAATAAATTGCTTAACCCCTTGACTGCCGAGAACAGAGATGTTTTTTTGACTCAAATTATCGGAAAATCACAAATCTTTATCCTATAAGTAATTTCTCTACTAATGCCTGATAATGTGTAAACTGTAATCAACATGTTTTCCTATATTTTTGGGAATACTGAACATGATCCCGGCATTTATTGGGTTCTATTTTGCTAGAGCTCTAATAGGCCAGTCAATGAGTACATTAAAATCGCAAACTAACGTGTAGTTCTGAATTTTTGGTATGTTGTTAGGATCAGTACCAGTAGTGTAAATCCAAGTTTGCAGCTTCGGAAAACCTATGCTATCTTCGTGGCAAACCGCTAAATATTCGGACTTTTTTTTGTTTTTTTGATCATATCTCCTAAACTATGCGTTACATGGAAACGGCCAGTCTAAGCTTTTTTAGAGCAGATTAAATTTGCTACAATTTGAGACCTGAACCATCTCTATACGTCAGATAATACTCAAGATACAGCAGGTTGGCCATTGTTTTCAAAAAAGTGAATTTTTAACTTTTCGTCAACTTCCGGCTTAAATATCAGGGGAAATACTTATCCTACGATGAAAATCGTATCAAGAGAAGTTTTAGTAAATTTAATTAGCTTTAATTTAAGCTCAGAACGACGCCTGTAGACCTCTTAGTTATCCCATGATCTTAAACAAAAAACAACCAATGGGAAAACTTCTTTTTTCACAAATTCGACCACTTCTCAGGATGGTTTGAGGGTAGTTTTAATGGAAAAAAAACCATACCAATCTAACAAAATATGTATTTAAACGCCGCACTACTCATGAATATTTACGTACAATCTTAATAATAATAATCTACAACTATAGTTGGTAATAAAGTTCACTTAGTCCATTTCGAAGGTTGTTGTGAATCCTCTATTCTCATCACGGGCAGTGGGTCGTCGATCGTCCCATTCTTCGTCGATCTGGATAACGGCGACGTTTTGGCAGGAGACGCCAGAGCAGAATTTGCACATAGAAGAGCATCAGAGTCCTGCTCTCAGACATGTGCACCCGCCTCCGGTGCACCCTTTCTTACACTGGCAGGAAAGAATTTTGAGAAGGGTTGGGGGTGCCACTTCGCCCATCAGGGTAGTAAGTATGAGCCCCTGCTCAGTTCTAGTCCACCCCCACAGAGTGGCATCTCTATCAACCCCCAACCATTTTTGAACCTGATGGTAAATTCGGTAGACATGGAATGCCGCACTATCTTCTTGGAGGCAAGCGGGTCAGATCAACCTTAGCAGAGGTGGCTGTTTTCACAAAAAAATTGTATCGCTATGTAGATTTTCTACCTTGTAGTCTCCTCAGTACAGAGCTACGAGGCACTTCGCTCCTGAGTCTACTATGGTCTCGTGGGTCGCAGTAGGTTGGAGAACTTGTTCTGCGATGGTTATCGGAATATTTCTGAAGAGCGTTCCACAGTTTATTTTTCCCGAACCAGAAAAGGGCAGAAGTAGTGCCGCACTCTGTGAACGCGTGTAAAAACAACATAAATCCGGGGGAGAACTCCAACTCTCCCCGGTTGAGTTGTGGAGTATTGCAATGGACCAGAATCACCTCTGCCACTTTTCTGGAAAAAACCATTTTTGATAGTGGATCCCAAGCCATTAAGAAGGACTAAGAGATCCACATCCTCTCCAACGATTAACACTGATTCAAAAGAGGTGCTTTTTTGGAGTGCAGTCTTAATGATATCTTTATGAGTAGTGCGTTTAAATACATATTTTGTTAGATTGGTATGTTTTTTTTTTTTTCGTTAAAACTACCCTCAAACCATCCTGAGAACTAGTGAAGTAGAATTTGTGAAAAAGCAGTTTTCCCATTGTTTGTTTTTTTTAAGATCATGGGATAACCAAGAGGTCTACAGACGTCGTTCTGCGCTCAAATTAAAGCTAAATTTACTAAAAGTTCTCTTGTTACGAGTTTAATCGTAGGATAAGTATTTCCCCCGATATTTAAGCCGGAAGTTGACGAAAAGTTAAAAATTCACTTTTTTGAAAAAAATTGCCAATTTCCAACCTGCTGTATTTTGAGTACTATTTGACGTGCAGAGCTGGTTCTCAAATTGTAGCAAATTTAATCTGCTTTAAAAAAAGCTTAGAATGGCCGTTTCCATGTAACGCATAGTTTAGGAGATATGATCAAAAAAACAAAAAAAAAATGGTTTTTAAGTCCACGAAGGTAGCACAGGTCTTTCGAATGTTATTCAGAAATTCGAGGATTGAGGCGAAGATTGGACAAGACTCTCTGAGTTGTCCAAATACGTCGAAAATAATGTCTGAATAAAATATTCGAAAACTATAGATTGAGGATTTATGAGGTGATTCAATGACAAAATTTAGACTTGTAATGATAATTTGTCGTGTGTAAGACATCACACAAGAGGTTTAATTTTAATAGTTGTTTTACTATAAAGTGATTAGTACAAATTTATGATTTAAAGACTTTTTCAAACAGGTCGTTCCGTCAAGTTTCTGTTGCATATGAACGCTGACAATGACATTTATTGATTTTCTTCACGGATATTGTGTCAATGTTCACTTATACCTTAATTTAATTATTGTTAATTATTTACGTCTACAGTCGACACTGACATTTATTGATCTCTAGGACAACAAATTAGCTGTGATGCTAAAATTCTTCAATTAAGGTGTAGCATTATATGCAACGACTTCGAATTATAATATGTAAGTGAAATCAACTTTTTATTTATTTTTTTATATAAAGGTTTTATAAATAAATATGGCATTTTAATAAATTAAATTATAAATTTCATGACACGTTCTTCAATGATTAATGAAATTCTCCTTTTGTTGGCTTTTTAATTTACTTCCTTGAAGTGCAAAACTGGTTAAATTCCTTAAAAGGCCAACAAGTGAGTTATTATTCTGTATGTGGTTGTTAGTAAGTTTTTAGGGACGACTGCACGCTGAAGCTACCTCATTTATTCTGGCATAACGTGTATTTTTTTAAACATTTTTTTATCTATCTAGCCTTAAAATTGTCATGAATATAATTGAATTGTTTTTTTTACCTAAAAAAACTGCCAACTGCACAAGGACTTGGCTCTTGCGCTGTTGTCAACAGTTTTTCTCTTACTAGTATACTGACAAAACGACTATACGTCCGCCGTCGGACGTATAAGACACCGCTAGCGTAACGACAGCGGCCGCGTAGCCACTCTCAAAGAAGTGAATTATTAGGAAATTATTTGTACCGGATCAGCACTCGGCTTGCAGCTAAAAACCGACATTCTTTTCGTTGACTAATATGCCTTTATTCGCAATAAACCTTGAGGTCGTAAAAAAAGCGATTGCTTCCAAGACATGTTACACTTTTACGCGATTATTTGCACCTAAAAAGGAACGATAAAAATATAATGACGACAGTGCGGCAACAAAGAGAAACGTGCACTTATGAATAGGCGACCTTATCGCGGGCTAGCTATTTTTATTGATATTGTCCTAGTAAAACTGCCGGACTTATCTTCTTTTCATTTATTCAGCGTCAACGAATGACGGAAGTGTAACGAGTGACGCATAGGCACTGACGTGACTTCACATCCGATAAAAAAGGGTAAATAATATACAGCGTGTCCCACTTAAAGTATATTCACCCTTCTAAAATCTTTATTTGCAGTCCGATTTTCATGAAATTTTTATTAATAGATAGGTCTCATAAAAGACATTAAATGCGGGCTCTCCGTATCCCGTACAGTAAAGTAATGGCCAACTAGGAGATCTTTTTTTCATGAGAAAAATTAAGAAGTACTATTAGCGATTTCTTAAGCAAATAATTGACATCGGATTCATACTCAGGACCATAATATAGTGGCTTGTACCAATTTTCATTGGGTTTGAATACAGGATGTTCGAGAAAATTGAAATTTAAGACAATATAATTTTTTTTTCAATCATCGAAGTGGCATTAAACTAATTCCATTTTAAATCGTAAATATCATTAAAAACAGCACACTTATTTTTTGTAAACTATGTGGTACTATTGGAACTTATCTGCAGCTTATATGTCACAATTCTCTGGTTTATTTGATAACTTATTTTTAAGTTAAAAGATTAAAAAACAAAAGGTGGTAACGACTAAAAGTGGTATTTAATTTCTGTTGATATGGTTATCGAAAACAAATGGGATAATAATATATTAATTATTAAAGCTAAGTAAACTATTTACTAAAAAAGTATTCTAAACAAATAACAAGAATAAGAATATTTACTGGTAACAATACGAATTAAAATAACTAATTTATGTATGCTTTTTTATAGACAGACGCATTTGTCGTCGATAACCGAATTAATAGAAATTAAATATCATTTTATCGTTAACACTGTCCTTTTTTCCTTAAAAATAAATCGTCAAATAAACCAGAGAATTGCAAAAAAATTGTTTTCTACACTTAATTCAAATTTAAGTTGAAATGTTTCTAGATAACATTCAACTGTCCTGGCATAATTCCATGGCACACTTGACTTGTCTAGCGGCTCTCAAACTCGATATTTTACTCAACTTTGAGATCGTATAGAAAGAAACACCTTGTATATTTTTTGTTCGAATTTCGCATATGGGGATTTTGAGGAGTTCTGATTAATGCTATGGATTCAGGTTAGAAATAAAAACATCACTAATTGGTTATGTTGAATTTCGGGGATATAAAAAAAATCCTAGCAGGCCATGGGGATGAATCTTAAGAGCGACGGTGGAGTCAGAATAAGCAGTTGTTGCCCTTTAAATAAAAAAAAGTTTAATCGATTATCTTGAAAATGAGGATTTTATGGATTATCTTTAGGATTATATAACCATTAATTTCGAGAACATGATCAAATTACTGTTACGGTCCTGAGATTAATTTAGGTTTCAGGTATATTAATTAATTCCAAGGTAGTAAGATCAGCTAATATTAACTAATCTCAGCTGAATTTGATTTTCAAATCTCAACATCTTTTATATGTAAAAATCTATTTCAATAACCCCAAAACAGGCGCCGGAGGGTGGTATGGAATTTTTGAAGAGCGTGTCATGTGAGGTGGGGTGAACCTAATGTTTTCCGAATTGATCGTATCTACTCGTTGGCAGATGCCATTTCAGTTACCATGGAGCCGTGGACTACAGGTCATCGTGTGTTTGTTTACAACACCTTCATTGAAACGGGCCGTTCTGTGATTCAAACAGAGCGACGGTTTCGAATTAATTTTAATGTTGGTCACAGAGGTCGTCACAGGTCGTCACACAGACGCACAATTACTGTAAATACAGATCGCTACCTAGCGACGTTACATGATTTTTTTCCTGCCGCAATTGAGAATTAACGACGCATTAACCTCAATACTGTATGATTTTAACAAGATGGAGCAACTTGCCATATATCCAGAGCAGCAATGTTTTTTTTAAGGAACATTTCCCAGGACGTTTGATTTCGTTGCTTGGAAATGTGGAGTGGCCTCCTCGGTCCCCAGACCTGTCGCCTTGTGACTTTTTTTTATGGGGCTACCTTAATTCTCGAGTATACATATACAAACCACGTAAACTTGAAGCCCTTTCAGAAACAATCACAAGATAAATTCGAAGGGTTCCACGTGAAATGCTTCAAAGGAGTATGGACAATTTCTCGCGCCATCTACAGGGAGTGCCTAGACAAAAACGGGCACCACCTAACTGACGTAATTTTTTGCACCTGATTACTTTTTTCTTATTTTCCACTATGCATCGTTTACTGGCAACATTTCAGCTATACTGGGTGTCTCAGCTTTTAGTTTACAGACTTTATCTGCTCACCCAGGATAGTTAGCAAAAAAAATTATATACAAAAGTTACTTGAATTCATGAGGCCTATAAAATGACATATTCCGTTTGACATGCGCTAGTGACGTTGAGGTTATGTCAGTGTCAATATAAGTTTTTTTAAATACAACACCCTGTATTTTTCGACATTTTTGTATTTACCGTACAATTCTACACATATTTCATGTAACATACCCTATACCTATCTTCAACCATTTTCGAGATTTTCAAAGTCAAACAGCTATTATTTCACAATACAAAGAATTTTCAGTTTGTCTTGTCAGTTTTGAAACAATTGAGAGGCATTGTTAAAAGTAATTTTAATCAGATCAATGGGATATATCAGTAATTATAAGCAATTAGTTTAATAAATTTTCAAATGGGGCTGGCAAACAAGGCAAACTGAAAATTCTTTTGTATTGTAAAATAATAGCTGTTTGACTTTGAAAATCTCGAAAACGGTTGAAGATAGGTATAGGGTATGTTACATGAAATATGTGTAGAAATTGTTCGGTAAATCCAAAAATGTCAAAAATGAAAAATACAGGGTATTGTTGTATTTAAAAAAACTTATATTGACACTGACATAACCTCAAGGTCACTAGCACATGTCAAACGGAATATGTCATTTTATTGGCCTCATGAATTCAAGTAACTTTTGTATATACATTTTTTTGCTAACTATCCTAGGTGAGCAAATAAAGTCTGTAAACTAAAAGCTGAGACCCTGTATATTAAAAAATAAAATTATAATTTCGTTGAAAAATAACGAGTGTGACAGTCTTTTAAAAAATCCCATACCTCCCTGCCGGACCCTGTAGTCAGTTATAAGACACAAGGCATTAAACCTTGTAAACTATTTTTAATTTAAATTAAAAAATTCTGCACCACTAGAAAACAGGACCGAGAGTGGTTTCGTATTTGGCCGATTATTTCAAATCTATAATGAAATAATCACGCATAGTGGGACTGACACAACGTAGAAAATGGATTACATAAACCAGGTTTTACAAAGAACCGATGTGAACATTAGAAAGTGATATCCGCCAAAGTTATGGGGGAGATTCGGAAATTCGAATTCTCCGAAGCTTATTTGTATCAATTCGTAGGTGTGGGTAAATCCTGTGGACCAGTGACATCACATATAGGCAGGCACTTTCCCTTATAATTTACACAATTAGGTTATTGGTGCCGAACAACGAGAAACGACGAATTCGAAACGGAAACCGGAGCTCTCCAGGAAGTAATCTAAATAAATTATGAATTGATGTCAGATTGCCTGCGGAGATCCTTGAAATCAATTATAGTTCTCTGTCTGTCAAAAAAAACACACCTTGCATTACTCGCCATGAGCAGTCAAATCCGCTACAGTAACCGATTTGTACGAGATGTGGCTATTAAATAACCGAACTGATGCTGCTACCAACGCGATGCGAGCGTGTCCCGACAAGTTTGAACAGAACTGTGTCTGGTGATACTTTCCCCAACCTGAGGTCGCTGGACAAGCTAGTGGGTCGCTCAGTTTGACTGTAGCAGTCGTTTGAATTAGTCTACCGATCAGTGACGCGTCGAAAAAATGTTAAGTGTTCAGATGGAGCACATGGATAATCTCAAGTTTCTTGTTCAACTGGGGAAAACTTTTGCTGAAGCTTATGCAATGTTAAAAGGAGTGTACGGGAATGAATGTTTATCCCGCACACAAGTTTTTTGAATGGTTTAAACGGTTTAAAGAGGGATGATAAACGACCGAAGACGATTCACGCCCCGGACGGCACTCAACGTCAAAAACGAACGAAAACATTGAAAAAATTGGTAAATCAATCCGCGAAGATCGTCGTCTAAGCATCCGAGGGCTTACTGAAATAACAAGAATAGACAAAGAATGTGTTCGCCAGATTTTGTATGAATGGTACCAAAACTACTCATTCCCGAGCAAAAGGAATCAAGAATCAACATTGGCACTGGCATTCTAAACAACATTGACACTGATCCAGGCTTGTTGGACACGGTGATTACTTGTGATGAATCGTGTTTTTTTACTTACGACCCCGAAACAAAGCGCCAATCCATGCATTGGAAGAGCCCGAACTCGCCTAGGGAAAAAAAGACAGGATGAGCAAATCCAAATTCAAAGCGATGATGATCGTCTTTTTTGACATTCGAGGCATTGTTTACGTTCACTGTGTGAGTCCCTGAGGGTCAGACGGTCAATCAACATTAGTACATCGAGGTTATGACGGCTCTTCGTGAGCGTGTGAGAAGACAAAGACCCGATTTGTGGAAGACCAAATCTGGAAGATTCACCAAGACAATGTGCCGGTCCCATTCTGCTTTGTCTGTGATAGGGTCTTTTGCAAAATACGGCATTACTGCGTTAGAACATAACCTTGCCCCCTGCGACTTTTTTATTTCTGAAGGTCAAATCGGCGTTGAAGGGGACAAGATTCGAAAGTGTGGAAGCGGTTAAAGCAAAAGCGACGGAGGTTCTGAACCAGCTGACAGAAGCGGGCTTCCAGCACTGCTTTCAACAATGGAAAAGTCGTATGGAGCGGTGTAGAGATCGCTAAGGGGAGTACATTGAAGGCGAAAAAGTTCCTACTGTAATTGGTATCGAATACAAAGTGTTATGACAGCAGTTCGGTTATTTAATAGCCACACCTCGTAAGCTATGAAGATCACTATTAAACTTGACTTGAAAAATGACCTAACGTAATAAGATTAGGTAGATAAAGATTTCCTAAACAGGATGTCCCATAATAATTGTCGCGGGACCATCCAGCCTCATTAATGCAATATTTATGACTAGGGTAGTACGTACAACAAAATACAAACGACTTAGATTAAGCGCGTATTCATGGCAATAGTGATTATTAAAATGTGGGCACCATTTTTGTCTCAAGGCTCTTCCGATGTGTACATAGAATTTGATGTGGACACACGTGGGATCACAGGTGGAGAAATAAAGAAAGACTTGGAAAGAAATTACCTCCTTTCAAAAACATACACATTTCCATGATTATTAAATAATTGTGCTTTTGATTAATGGGTAGCTTCCAATAAACAGTTAACTGTATACTAAACACATAATATGTATATTAGGGTGATTCGTTTTGAACGACTATTTTTTTTGTTCGCGTCCACAGCAAAATATTGTTCTACATACCTTGTTCTAAAAAAATCCCTGAAAAATCACTGAAAAACCCCTTAATTTTACTTCTAAGTACTTTTTTTTTAATTTCAAAGATTTCCCATTTAAATTAATAATAATTTTTTTTTTGTATGTAGAACAAGATTTTGCTGTGGGAGCGAACAAAAAAAAATTGTCGAAACGAATCACCCTAATGTACATACTATATGTAATCTTTACTAATGTGGTACCTCTGGTAAAAGAAACTAAGGACTATTAAAACAAGATGGCGCTGTTCTTTATCAAGTCTCTAGAGTGTATATTTTGTACATTATAACTGCTGGAGAGGGTTTATTGTTCAGAGAGCGTTTTATAATTCATATCATATTGTCACAAACTATAGTGGGTCTCTTATCTCGACTAAGGAATGATGTTTTTTTTCAGGTGTTATGAACATTTTATATTATCTTGATACGTGTGTAATTTGTTGTATTACAACATCATACCGTGGATCATTTGTTTATTTGAAATGTGGCATATCTGCCTACCTTTCTTTCAACTGGTACAGAATTTCACCGTTGCGCAATAAAAATTCCGATTACAACTATTAATCTTAGACCAAGCATTAATTATTATTGCGTGTGGTTTTTATACAGTATGTAATTCTCGTACGGAAACACGCAACATACGTTTATTTGATGCAATTTTCAAAAAGGGGTCTAGAGAGATCTATGTTCCTTGTTTTGAAGATGGAAGCAATGAAAATCTAAACTATTACACAGGTGAAAAAAAGTAATATGGACTGATGTCAGTAAAACGGTATAATTTTAGAGTTGCTTACCGTCATTGATATGATGAACGCGATATTCCCAATAACTAATAGTATGTGTTACTTGCCAAAGGCACGTGTAGTAAATAAAATCTTGTGTGGGCAAATGGTGCTTGAATACCGCTGTTAATAAAGGCAATAATATAAATCTATTATTATAAACGACACTTATAATCATAACAAAAAATTTCTATTTTCTTTACACAATAATGAAAAATGTTTGTACGACTTTAATGAATCATGTAGTGTCATATATAAAGATACTTTTCAAGAAAAATTAAAAGCCTCGTATGCAAAGAGACTTTTCAAGTTTATTTTTCCATAATTTCCCATAACATTGCACCGATTTGGACGAGTAAATATTCAGATTATCCGACAATAATAACTCCATCGACAATAACTCCAAAAACTCCAAAGTTTTGTTAATACATTATTAAATTACCTGTTAATCTTTTAATACCACTTTTTAATACTGTTTTATACCTACTACTTTTTTAGGGCCAAAAATTGTTCAAATCAAAAGCAAGTTAAGAAATTGTCGAAAGTAACGAAATCCCAAAATGTAGGGTCCGGAAATGTGTGCCATAACGTAAGGTCGGCACTATAAAACTCTGTGATAATTAAAAGAAAAACCGTATTCTTTAACTTTTTTATTCTATAACCGTATTCTTTAACCTTTAATTCGTATACGCCTTATAAATTATATACGTGTGTATTTCTTGCCCCTGCATACCTACGCATCTGACCGATCCTGCCAAGGCGCCGGGACTCGCGTCTGCGCGTAGTACGCCAATCCCGTTACGGAAGCGCAGGATCTTTCAATGCAGATTTCCATGCGTGAAAGCTAACTTTTCGAACCCTAGTAATTACACAGCTCTACAACTGTTTATATGTAATGAAGATTAAAAAAAGGGATACTCTATAGAATTTGAATATCTTAAAACTAGATCCAAAGATCTTTTAATCTGAAAAAAAAGGTCAACAATGTTTGGATAGCGTTTACTGTTTATTAAAAAACATCTAAATGATAGAGGAGCTCATCGCATTTTCATTGAAATCTGTACGATATTTCAAACAGTGTGGAACAGCCAAATGGAATAAACTCAGTAGCTCCCATTATTATGCATTTTTTTATAAAACTCTGAGACATGTCTATTTCTAATTCTAAAATGACGTCTTGCGACGTAAAAATGTGATATCTAAATTCAACACCCTTCAGGTGACAGCTACAACCCCTAAATTTTCAAGTAGGAAGTAGGGGCTTGTGATACTTTACTTTAAAGGTCTTTTCATTCTCTATTCAAACCTGCTAGGTTTTAAATTTTATTGCAGAAATTAACAAGAAAAAAAGAAAGTTTCTCCAGCTTAGGAAATTCGTTACATTAAAATAAAAAACAAATCATTATTAATGCAGCAGATGTTCAAAATGCATGCCTCCAGCATCTTGGCAGCATCCTAGACGTAAATAGAAATGTCCTCTAATGTTAGTTAACATTTGCGGGGTAATCGACCTAATTGCAAGTGTTATTCTTCTTCTTAAGTCAGCTAAATCGTCGAGTTTGGTTTTGTAGACCATAGTTTTTACATATCCTCATAGGAAGAAGTCTAACGGCGTGAGATCAGGTGATCGTGCAGGCCATTCTACAGAACCACGTCTGCCTATCCAGCGATTTGGAAAGATTGTGTTGAGATATTGCCGGACATTGACTTCGTAATGTGCTGGTGCACCATCCTGCTGGAACCATATCGCATTACCTGGAAGTTGTGGGTTTCCTTCAGCTGGATACAAGTTTGCCATCGTCGGTACAACATTATTTTGAAGGAGCGCTAAATAAGTTTCTCCATTTAAACTGCCGTCAATG